>VWZZ01006295.1:176524-276696 GCA_013399095.1 Psophia crepitans | reverse complement strand
CCCCAACACCCCCCCCGCCCAAGTCCTCAAAACTCCCCCCACCCTCATTTCTTTGGTTGCACCAAGAGACAAATTGGTCTATACCGAGCATCCTAAAAGAAATACAACCTAGATATCCTATAATTTCCAGGTCCTAATGAAAGGACCATTTCAGGAAACGAATAGCAGCAAATTACGACATGTGGGAGCATTTGCAATGGGCTTGCCAATAGATACGTTTGTACCTGCCCCCCCTCCCCACCCAAATGCATTGCTTTCCTCTTTTCTGAATTCACGGACTCATCACACTTCTGACAGAAGAAACCCACAATAGTCAAGTGAGCAAGCAGAAGCTTGAGTTGAAGAGACTATTTACTGGATTAACACAGTCTCTAGCCATCATTAGAAGAAAATACGTGAAGGATTTTTATTGGCAACACCAGGCTTTAAAGATTATTATTCAGCCTAATCACACAACTGAGTGTAACTAATTTGTCACGACTTTCTCGGCAACACTGAGGACAAAGCTTTGCTTTTCTTAAAGGGAAAACTAAAACCTCGCAGAATTTCAAGTAGTTACACAACTCTGAGCTAGCAAAGAGAAGGGGAAAGCTTAAAACTATGGCTAGGTACCGAACAGAAAAACTTAGTAAGAGTATGAGCGCAGCCAACACTTACTCATATTTGACCTGCTATTCCTGGGAAAAACATAGGACTATATCCTCCTCCAAATCCCAACACAAATTGTGCTTTCAGCTCAGCTCTCTGAACTAGACACTACAATCGCAGCAGCCACAATTACCCAGATGCTCTGTCATTCTGATTATGAAAATAGTAATTGCTGCTATTATAACAATAATCGGAGTGACAATAACAATGAGCTGAAAATGGGTTTTGAAAGGCTGGGGGGGAAATCAATCTGAAACTGTCCTAGGTATCGGATGCTAAGCAGCAACTAGGTGATGAGAAAGAAGAATCTCAGAAAGGGAAAAGCAATCATAGACTGGCTTGGGTTGGAAGGGACCTTAAAGATCATCTGGTTCCAACTCCCTGTCATGGTAAAATTATAATGGTAAGTTAAATATTATTGTGGCTTTCTCAGGTTTGAGTTCTTTTTAGATTTAAAAAAGAAATAGTCCCCTAAACATTAATAATATTACATTTCTTTAAGGGTACCCCACCACCACATATCCACCCTGCTGCTTCTCAGCAGAGAAACTTGAGGCCATCAAGCCAGACCGGGAATTCCTGACCACTGAGGGGTTTGCTGTTTTGGAAACAGCAGTTAATGACCACAATAGACATTGAAGGCCAGGCTGAAGAGAGCTGATGGATATGAGGACTCTGGAAACACAACTTTGTTCTGAAACTCGTTTCTGCCCTGAGCAAACAACGTTCCAAGGATGCTCAAAACACTTTCCACATTAGCTCGCACAGAGAAGAACATAGGAAAAAAAATATTTCAGAGGGGAAAAGTATCAGAGATCTTTATCTGGCAACCGTTAGAACAGATTAGCTTTCATCTTACAAACACATCCCAAGTAAAAATATCAGTTCAATAGGAAAAAGCCACTCCAAAATAGTACTGTTTAGAAAAAGCAGCAACTGAACGTTTTAAACAGTATTGTTTTCCAAAAAGCTTTGAAATTAAAGTAGTTTTGAAACTACTGTTTCACAATTCTCACCCTAACTCTTTTCAAGTCACTTAACAGGAGTAATTTGGGGAAAAACCCATTCAGGTCTGCCGTGCATATGGCTAGATGTGTGCAAGACAACAGCACACGAGCAGCTATAGATACTGCAGCATTTTTTCCAGCCACACTGGTATGCTTTTCTGTAACCTTCCATCTGTTCCCAACAGGATTAGAAGAGACGAAACACCGCCTTCAACAAGCTATACGTTCTTGGATGGAGTTTGGGTTTAAAAAAAAAATAATTGAAAAAAACTGCTGTCAAGGAAAAAAAATGCCAGGGGTGGAGGGTGGAAAGGAAGGGGATTGCCAAGAGGGCTGCATTTTCCAGAGAGCAGAGCATGAATCAGCAGAGAGTGTGACTTTTTTTTTTTTCTTCTTAATATTACAGAGCACAGCGATGCCCTGAAGACCACAACAGATGAAGCCTCTTTACTCCAAGCCTGCGTGTGTTTTATCAATCAGGCAAGCAAGATCTTATTACTTCCTGACAGAGAAACTCCCTGCAAAAACAGCTGTGATGCCTTTTTTAAAAAAAACCTTGTTTTGTTTTTTTAAAGAGTGCTTGGGCAATCTACATGCCCTCGAAAGGCTTGCCAGTATGAGCAACTTCTTCCATCTCCTTATATCTGATTTGTCGCCACAATATACGTGAACTTGCTTTTTCTTCCTCACTGGACTGACAGCTTTGTAGGACTTGGGAGTTCATCTGCTTTTAAATCCTGCTGAAAACATTCACTTCCAGAAAATATTCCCATCTCCTGGTGGTTGGCTATCATTCCGTTCACATCCACCACAGCAGCCTTTTGCTAAAGCTTGCTCTGCTTCGTTGGCCCTTACGCGTCATCTTTGCATCTACATCTGGCCAAACCCGCACCTCTGTGCAGAGGACACGCAAAGTCTGCACCGTACAACGTCACTGTCATGGTGTCCCAGCTTCTAGTGAAATTAACTCTATTCCAGCCAAACCCAGAACATGCACATACCAACTTTCTCTTAATTTAGAGACAAAAAGAGACACACACTGAGACATAACTCCAGATGCACTCATACACATCTGCACCCTCATGCCTTCTTTGGGGTCAGATCCGGGTGTGCCAAGACCCTTTAGTCCCTCAGACGCCTCTGAGCTCTCATAAAATCTACCAAAATATATATTTTTTTCCTCCCAGTAACATTATAGTTTCCAGTCCCCCATCGCAGAACCTCCTGAGCAACCTCATTAGACAACCCAAGTGCCCAGCTAGGACATTTGCCACTTGGTCACCTACAGCTCACTGTCAGACTACCTGACAAGAAGGAAAAAAGAAGGTGCAATACCTGCGTGTCAACTGCTGAGCTCCAGCGCACCAGAAGGAGAACCAACATCACAAACCGAGAAATACGTGTTATAAATTGCAGCTCCTAGAGTGTCCCAGTGATACCTGTGCAAGTTCTAATGGCTGCACCACTGGAGACAGTTATTTCCTCCCTCTGCTCCTGGGAACTTGCAGGATCCACGGGTCAGGGTGCAGCTCTCACCCTGGAGGAAGAGCTGCCTAATTGGGTGGTGGAGCAGGGTTGTGGAGCAGAGCTGGGATTAACACAGCTGAATCAATGATGTATTTAGCGGCCAGGGCAGGTGTCCTCAGCCAGATTCCTGCTCTTCACAGTTTTGACCCAACATGCAAAAGCACTTTGCCCAAGGTACCTCAGAAAGTGTCTCAGGGGTGTTGTGTTTGTGCCATCTGCCTCTCTGGGACCATCCCAGGGCCCTACTTGCCTTCAGGGCTGGACCAGGGCAATCAGAAACTCATTGCCCATGGAGACAGACTCTTTTTGGGCAGTCTGACTCAGATCTCAGGTTAGGGTGACCCTGAACTTTTTCTGTGCTGCAGACAGTCTGCTGGTCCTTCGCATTGCTGGAAGGGATAATTTGAGCTCCTGAACTGCAGCCAGGCTTTCATCAAAATGACCCCAAATTGTGACACTCTAGAAAATGTAAAAGCATCCACGTCTAATCAGTAATTTCCCTAGACCACCAACAGAAGCTGGCAGCACTACCCGTGCCGGGAGCATCTCCGAGCTGGTTTTGCCCAGGTCAGGAATGAGCTCGTCACTTCTCAGGGTTGCAGGTCCCAGCTGCACAGGCCAAGGAAGAGCGTTATGGTGCTCAGGCCTTGATAACGTAGGCAGGCTCCAGGAGAAGCAGCTTGTTTCCCTGTCCCTTCTGTGTGTGGCTTTTTTGGGACAGCTGGGCTTTTATTCTGAAGCAAGAGCTGTAACAGCTCATCCAGCCTGGGCTGCCTCTTGCGTCTCAAGGAGCATTCCTCCCCAGGTCTGCGAAACATCAGACGCTTTCTGTTCAAGCACATGTGGGCTCTTGCCCAGCTCATCCTCTCCTCTCCCTTGTCTCTGAGTAGGGCCAAATACTTTTCTGCTCTATTTCCCCTGACTGAAACAAGTTTTGACCTCAGTTCTTTCAGACCTGGAGGCCTGAACGTGTGACCTCACTGCTGATTTGTATGAAAGCAGGCTGTGATATCACAGACAGAAGACAGAGGAGATTCAGCATTGACCCAAAACCTACAGGGGTCAGTGGGAAGGCGCTCAAGGATGTCAGCAGGTTTTGCGTGTAGCCATGGATGCCAAGTTTGGGGGCTAAAGGAGTGAGCTCAAAAGAAGGTAGTGGAGGGGTTCTGCTCTTGGCGCTTGGCTGCTGGGTTTCCCTGTATTTCACCATACTACTTCCATAAAACATCTCCAGCATGATACAGGCCACTGTAAAACATCTCTGGCATGATACAGACCTCCTTGAAACCTCAGGATGGAGAGAGTTAAGAGTCATTAAAAAACCAGCCCACTTTTCAGATGCCAGAAGGCTGAAATGGAGCCTTCTCAAATGAGCTGTGCCACTGAAATTAGTTACCAAGTAGTTCTGAATTATGAACGTATCAGGGAAAGTCAAGGTCAATTTGCAAACAGACTGAACGGGAGGAAATCTGATGCATAAATAATCTGTCATGAACTCTTCACCCGTTGCTATTCCTATTACATCCTCAATAAGCTACTAAGCAGCACTGTTGCTCAATGAAAGACTGACAGTATATTCGCCTTCTGTGGTGTGATGTGATCACTCCTAATTGATTTTGGCCACGGACTCGTAGTGCGTGGTGGATATCTGGGAAGAGCAATAACTTTAACATGCAATCATCCTGGGCAGTGACCAAGGCAAGCTATTCTCCAGCCATCACTGGATACCTTCCTGCGTGCAGCTTCAGTGCTCCAGCTTAGCTCATCATTTGGGTGGCTTTCCTTCGCAGCCCCGAGGCACCTGCTTTCTGGAAACAAGGCCCCTCACTCCTGGCCATTTAACTTTGTATTTCAGGACTTTGGTCATTTAAGGTGAAATTTTATATGTTTTTTTTCTTTGGAAAAGCTGAACTTGTCTGTTAAAAGGACTAGAAAATCTTTGTAAAATAGTAACGATGTGACAGACTTTGGCGGTATGTAGGGACACAGCTGAGCTGCTGTGAACGCTGGTGTGGGTGACGCACGTATGAAAATAGCTCAAATCCCAGCAGAAAGATAGACCTATCTCCCAGTACTGTGTTTCATTAGTATTTCCACCCCCATTACAGTCCCAAACCTCTCCCTCATCATCAAATACTCTTTTATCTGGCCAGATCTCCTTTCAAGATCTACTGCTTGCCTTGTTGGACTTCCACAGTGAGATTGGTCACAAAAGAGGTTTCATTTATTTCTCTAAAAACAACCACATGGCATAGGTTCTTCTGCCACCAGGACTTCCCAGGAAAAGTTTCCCACTGGCATCTTGGACCAGAGTTTAAACCGTTGCAGTTAAGAGGAAGGGTAGATAACTTTACCTAACTTTAATGGATTTTTGTTTTGTAAATCAAAAGTAAATACTGACAGGGAACAATTTTAAATATACCCAAAACCTTTTTACTAGAATGGGAGCTTCCAGCCAAGAGGTGGATTGGTTTATAAACCAGTGCAGGTTCATAGACGGGCCCCTGGGAAGTCTCTTCCATCCTGTAGTTGTGCATAAAAAGGCATCAGTGCCCTTAGCTTCTCACCACCTTCCTTTTAGCAGAGGTTGCTTGCTGATTCCCAAAAGCATTTCAGTGCAAGCACGGCCCTTTAGCTTAAGTGCTTTAAATAAGGAGGCTTCACTGACATATGTGGCTTTGACTGAGAAGAACCACAGGCAATCTGTGCTGGAAAAGGGGAGGATTATCTTTGGGAGACGGTCATGGCAAGCTGCTGGAGCAGGCCAGCACTGTAACGTCTTCAGCTAGAAAAGAGCATGTGAATAGACCCTAACAACAGCTCAAGATAGGGCATGGGGTAGAAAGTATCATAGGACTGGCTCTTTTTGAGGTCAGATCCAAGACCCATCAAACCTAGGGTGCTGACCATAGCTAGGGAGTGAGGGCAAGGAGAGGGGAGCCTGCGGGGATCCTTCCCTTCACACGCTGTCCTCCTTGGAGGAGACAGCGGGCCAGGGACCGCTGGTGGCATGGATGGATTCCTCCTCCCTCAACCTGACCTGCACTGTGCTGAATGCTCCTACATTTCCAGTCCCTGATGAGGAGTTTCTATTCCCCATGCCACCCGTGATTGAAAGCCCTCTCTCATATCCCTTCGAGGCGCTCATTCCTTCACTTATTTTCCTCCTCTGTGCCTTTCCACTATATCCTTCATGAGGCAGGATGGATAGGGCTGCACACGGAATCTCTCCACCAGGGATTTATCTAATCGCACAGTTTTCTGTGCTGTTTGCTGTCTGTCTGTGCTAAGTCCTACCCTTTTGGTCTCCAGTGGGCCCTAAGCAGATGCTCGTACAGGCCAATCCATAATAAACTTCCTGGAGCTTGATAATTGGGTGCGTTTGGGGTTGGGGTTCCTTTCTCCTGTGTGCTTTGTCCTGCATTTGGCAAAATCAAATCTCATCTGCCATTTTACTGAATATCCCCTCAGTACTGGGAGATCCTTTGCATCTCCCTGCAGTCAGCTTGAGTTCCAAATATTTACATATTAATAGCAAACATGATCGCTTTCCCCATCGCACTCCCAAGCATCTGTCAAACATTACAACTTAGTAATCGACCAAAAGTCTTTCCCTCCCCTCTCTGACAATTTGATTCCTCAAAAAGCTTCTGGTGAGGGGGTCTTGTTAAAAGCCTCCCAACTCCATCAGCCAGCTCAGCCTTAGCTGGAGGTTGCTTGACACTTCAAATAGTTGCGGTAGATTTGTGAAGTGTGGTTTCTCCCTACGAATGCTCCACCATCTCCTCCCAAATCTGCCAGTTTTATCCAAGCGCCTACTAATTCTAAAATTTCTGCCAGTTTGTCTGACACAGAAGTCAGCCTTCCTGGTATATGGCTCCCAGGAGATGTTTTAAGAACTGGTGACATATTTACCACGCTCCACACTTCAGGCACA
Organism: Psophia crepitans; assembly: GCA_013399095.1. Classification (NCBI taxonomy): domain Eukaryota; kingdom Metazoa; phylum Chordata; class Aves; order Gruiformes; family Psophiidae; genus Psophia; species Psophia crepitans. The sequence continues at coordinate 269,577 of VWZZ01006295.1, read as the reverse complement.
GAGACTGATTTAAGCAAGAGGCTTCACACTACAGCAAGTGGTGCCGTAGTTTCCTATCTAAGCAAGACCAGAGCTTCTGGGAGCACAGCATCTCAGTCTAGAAATTTATTGCCATTCGTTCTCTCAGCTTGGTCTGATCAAGTTATCATGGGTTAATGAGCCATCACCCACCAGGCAAGCTGACTGCATTCATGTCCCATTTCAAAGACGGGGGATTTTAAGCTATTGCATTTCACTTCACAACAGAATTGGATGAAGAAGACACATTTATTCCAGCTTTTCCGACAGGCAGTAACTAATTGGGTAGGACAATTCCACTGCTTGCAATCGTGAATCACTGCCTTTGGCACACACGATGTTCACATTCAAACTAGCTGGAAACTGCCCCAAAATATCCACCAATTCTATCAGCTACCAAAGGACTTTCAGCCTAAGGACAGGCTGGGGACAGGGTGCAGGTGTTTTCCGAGGATGGGGGGGCTCTGCGCAAACCCTTGTCTTTGCTGTAGAGCTTGGGTTTCAGGCTTACGACCCCAGTTACTCCAAGAAAATTGTGCAGTGGTAGGATAAGCTGGGACTGAGGCTGCAGGGGTGAGAGGTGAAACAACTCTTGAGCTCCACACTAGCTGAAAATACATGAAGAGAACTGTTGCCAGGTTAACTCCTAGAAAAATCAGCCTCAGTCCACAGGGCAGATAATAAATCGGTGTATAAGCTAAACAAAGTGCTGACGCAGCCTTCGCTGGAGCAGCACTCCCAGCGCCGCTGTAATACGGGGCCAGGATGAAATTCCGCTGTGATTGACACTCTGCCATCACATCATTTGTTACCGATCCCATTTTTCCTCCCTTCCTCTGCTTTTCACTTCAAGGGACAGGACCTGCAGCAGCACAGCCTGCAGAGCCCTCCTTCGATCTGTTTTCCATTTGAGCACCCTCCTCTGAGGATTGACTCATGCTCCTTGACATAAAGCACCGCCTCTTTGGGCTCTTATAAGGAAATAGCATGAGAGAATTGTCTAATTCAGACTTTTTGGCAGACTACATGTACTATACATTATAGTGTACATTTCTAACCAGTGTCTTTGCCCTTTTGTGGTCATTTCAGAACAAGCCGAGCTGCCTCCCTCAACGTTTTGGGTACTTTTGCAAACTCGCAATGACTTAGACCAAACAGAAGTGCTGTGAGGTTTGGCGTAAATCAAGCTTCGGTGGAAGTATTTTAACATATGAATCATAAACACTTCTATTTCTACTTTGCTATTAATTCACATCACAGTTACTCCAGGATTTTGCTACAGGGAAATATATTTCAGCATCAGATACGACAAATGAAATGCACAACTATTATTATGGCTATTGCCTGTGTTTATGGAGCCCTGTAGCTGTCCCACGCTCGGGTCTTTAAAACTAGAGCCGTTAAAAAATGTCTGTAGTGAAACACGAAGCCAAAGGAGCCTGACCTGGGCTAGGAGTTGGTTATACATGGGAAAGTGAGGCTAAGTTCACCTAGAGAGCTGTGAAGGTTCATGAACCTTGTGAGTGAGCAAAGGTCTGGTTCTGAACAAGCCTAGCCAAACATCTTCCAGCAATTTTAAACAAGTAGATATTTGGGAACAGAGAGATCCTGTAAAATAAAGAGATTTGATAGGGAATCCATTGGAGAGGGACTTGGTGGCTTCAACAATATCCAGCATTAATGTGTTGAATGAATTGAAAGCTCAAGCTCGCACAGAGACTGAGAAGTGTTGAGTAGGACTGGGCCACAAACCCCTTGTTCCTCGGGCTCCAATTATAAATGCATCAGTCGCAGCTCTCGTTAAGGAGAGCTGTACTTTGCTTTACTGGGTATCTGCACAATGTCTGAAATATGGATGTCTCTAGCTGGCTGAGACCCACACATACTGAAAACATGTCTTCATTTTCTCCTCAGAAGCCTCTCAGGAATTTTTTTTTACTGTAAAGTACCAATATGCCCTTTACGCACCTCCTCGTGCCCATTCCTGGCAAAACACTTCCCGAACATGGACACAAGCTAGCTGAAGGTTCAGTAAGCGCTGTTGTTGACAGAGAAGGTATTCTTCTGAAAACCACAAATATTTCCATGGAGCAGATCCTTACAGACAACCCCTCTGATTATCAGTATTACGATACCCTAAAATAAAATTTGGAATTCACCAACATGACAGCATTTCCCCTGAGACAAAGTTTACCGAGCAATTTGACAGCGGCCAGAGATTTTGCTTCGGGTCACAGCTCCAGGGTGTTTTTTTTTTTCCCAGATGTGGCCAGAGGAAATGGAAAAAGATTTACAGTACAGCTAAAGACCAGCCACCAAATCTCTCGACTCATAGTCTGGTATCTAATCTTTAAATTAAAAAGGAACTGAAGCCATGGCTTCAGACTTTCATTACCACTACCAGGTTCCTAGTGCTTGGGGGAAAGAAATATGATAAATACCAGATTGCTAATCCGCCGTCCTGTTAACGTGCTCCCATGTGGCAGATAAGCTCAACGTGGCTCTTCTGTCCCTTACTCTGTGGGTCTGGGCAGTGGTGGTGATGCACAAACCTGTTTATACTCTGCCCTTAGCTCCAAACAGGAGGCACGTTGGTGGTCTTGGCCTCATGACCATGTGGTACCATCAGCACAAGAGGAAGGTGGGTGTCCAGGGATTGAGCTGTTTTGGTGAGGACCCTACCCTTGGGACACCTGGCTCATGCCCCACCTGACACGCGCCCTCCAGAAGTGAACACTGACAGAGCAGTCGGCTTGTCTGGCAGCTTAAAAAAAGAAAGGAGGAAAACTTCACAGCCAGATATGTTTTTCTTAACAGTAAACCCAGAAATTAGCCTTTCTTTTCCCTAAGAAAGCTTGCCAACCATACTGTGATGGGCAAAGGATTAAGAATTAAGACACAGAACAGTGGTGCAAACGCCATAAACATCACTTCCGTGCGCGCTCCGTTGCCAGAGCACACGTAATAAAGCTTAAGTTCCTGGTGTCGTGCCCTGACTGTAATACACTGCCCAGATCTTCCTCCTGCTCTCAGCTGAAAGCCAAGCCATTCTATAGGATTATTTTGTTAAGAGCAAAGCTATTTGATCTGAAGAGATTTAGCACCAGATTATGGCCACAGCTTTTTCCGGATCAGTGGCTGCAGAGGAAGAGGGCAGGAGTTATCTGCTGATTCGAGTCTGCGCCTGGAGCTTGAGAGACCCGGGTTCAGTTCTTATAGCAAGTTTCCCATACATCCGGAGATAAGGTACCCTCTACTGCTGTTCCCACACTGAAATACAGGGTCTGAGGAAAGCAGTTGTGTTGGGACAGCGAGATACTCACCTATTAGACAGGGATGGACAACAGCTTTGATGCCAGCATACCCAAAACTTCTGGAAGCCAGGAGCCAGACGCCTTTACAACACTCTTGAATTTCCTTCTTCCAGCCGGCTGCCCCATCCCATGGCCCAGCACCTCCACCCTGAAACCAGCCCTAGCACTGTACGGGCTAGGAGGGAGAACTAGCCCCAGGCCAGGCTTTGAAATGAACTGCGGTTTCTTTTCTGCCTGTTTGGAGGTGCCCACGCCTCACCTCACACCTCTCTGCTGGGTTGACACCAATGTAACTGGCACTGGTACCACCATCAAGAAGTCTTTCTGTACATCATGGTTTAACCCTGCAGGCAGCTAAAAGCACCACGCAGCTGTTTGCTCACTCCCTCCTGCCCCCTCCATGGAATGGGGGAGGGAATTGTAAAGAGAAAGGTAAAACTCATGGGTTGAGATAAAGACAGTTTCATAAGAGAGAAGAGGAAGATGATGATGGTGATGACGATGATGATAATCACAGAATCACAGAATTATAGATCGGTAGGGGTTGGAAGGGACTTCTAGAGATCTTCGAGTCCAACCCCCCTGCCAAAGCAGGTGCCCTACACTGGGCTGCACAGGATTGCATCCAGATGGGTCTTGAATATCTCCAAAGAAGGAAACTCCACAACCTCTCTGGGCAGCCTGTTCCAGTGCTCCATCACCCTCACCATGAAGAAGTTCTTTCTCATGTTTGAGTTGAACTTCCTGTGTTCTAGTTTTTGGCCATTGCCCCTTTTTCTCTCACTACCCACCACCAAAAAGTTTGGCCTCGTCCACTTGCCTCCCACAGTTTAGATATTATAACCACTGATCAGATCCCCTCTCAGCCTTCTCTTCTCCAGGCTGAAGAGACCCAAGTCTCTCAGCCTCTCCTCATAGGGAAGATGCTCCAGGCCTTTTATCATCTTTGTTGCCCTCCACTGGACTCTTTCCAGGAGATCCCTGTCTTTCTTGGGCTGGGGAGCCCAGAACAGGACACAGTACTCCAGATGGGATCTCACCAGGGCAGAGTAGAGGGGGAGGATCACCTCCCTCAACCTGCTGGCCATGCTTTTTTTAATGCATCCCAGATATAATAATAATAATAGAACATATAAAACAAGTGATGCACAGCACAATTGCTCTCTACCCAAAGCTGGTGCTCAGCTAGTTCCTGAGCTGCCCCACCTCCTGGCCAACTCCCCCAGTGATATACCAAGCATGACGTCATATGGTATGAAATATCCCTGTGGCCAGCTGGGGTCAGCTAGGACAGCTAAAACGGCCATGACCCCTCCAGCTTCTTGGGCACTCTTTGCCTTTTCCTTGGCAGGTCAGTACGAGAAGCTGAAAAGTCCTTGACTGCTTGGCAACCACTAGAATATCAGTGTGTTATCAACATTGTTCTCATCTTGAATCCAAAACACAACACTGTACCTGCTGCTAGGAAGAAAACTAACTCTACCCCATGGTAACGAGGACAGTGTAGTAAGTACCAGATATTTTATAGAAGGAAGATCTTTTCAGAATTTCAAATTAGCTCCACATTGGGGAATGAAATATACTACACATCCCTTCCAGCCCATGGGCTGAAATTGTACCTGGAATCCCCATCCCATCCCATCCCATCCCATCCCATCCCATCCCATCCCCCTCTGTTTCCCCAGCCTGTCTCTATTTCGTACACCAAAACCACAGCTTTTTGAATTTTATGCACCTGGAGCAAGCTGTGACTCAAAGAACATCAACAGGAACCATAATCATAACTCCCATAACCCAAAGCAGCCATCACGGGACACTCTGACTCTCTTCCAACTCCATAAAACAATGGCAAAACCTCCTTTGATTGCTATGGGAGCAGGTTTTAGCTCTTTCTGAACCAATTAAATACTTCTTTCTCCAGAGTCATGCCTTAGAGTTAATTCTTTGTAAAATACTGACAAAGCCATATCCCTTTGAGAACAAGAATTTGGTAGGTAAGTGGTTCCCAAACCTGTTTTAATTTTTGTGTATGCGGAACTGCCAAGCAGCAACAGGCCCCACCATATGCCAAGGTGCACATTTAACATGCCAGGCCCTGTGGCAGTGGGACATAAAGCTTCATCTCAGCTAGCAGGGGCCCTCTTTGAATCTCCAACATGGTGCAACCCATGGATCAGCTCTGGGACAGTCAGCTTGCAGGATTCTGTGGGCCTTAGTTTAGGAACCACAGGACCACATCATAAAAACAACAGCAACTTTACTTAGACTGGAGAAGAAAAAAAAAGTCAATTTAAATAAAACATCATGGAATATAACTATAATTACAGTACTACCAACTGCGTCTCCACTTCCACAGCTCTACCAGTTACTGGAAATATCAATCAACTTAAAAATCTGAAAAAATCCTACTCTTTGAATCAGATGTACTACTGAATCTTTCTTCCCAGCTCCATGCTGAATCCCTGGCTGGCTAAACAGGAAATGAGTCTTGGACACTGTACACATGCTGTAGGTACGAATTAGTAATGGTCAGAAACAAAATGATGGTAAGCGATGGAGGTGATTTTAAGCCTTGGTTGAAGGCACCTTATTAACTTGATGGACTTGCTAATAGCTTGTGCCAATTGATTGTGTTTTTACTGTTAATTGCATCAGCTCTTTATATTCCACTTAGAAATTAACTTCACTGATGTAAGGATGACTCCAGGTTTTCAGCCTCCCTACTGCAAGATCAAAGCTGAAGGGAAATTCAGGCCGGCCAGTGCGACAGCGATAGCTGTAATGTGCAGAGAAACATGGTCACAGGGATACTGAAGGACTTACTACCTGTACTACCTTTCACAGAGGGAATGAGTACAGATTTGGCTAGGGACATAAACACACATGAGATCATTTTCTTAGTGCTGACTTGTGTGATGAATGGTTCATGTTTAGCTGTTTCCACCGTATGTTGTTCAAATCCTGGAGGTAGTGTCCTCCTCCGGAAATCAACAGGAGCTGCAGATGTTCTTCACTTCAAAAAAACAGGTTTCTTAGAGTCAAAATAAGCACCAGGTGCTTTTCAACTCTTTCGTCCAGGATTTTGTATTTGCAGCATTTATTACCAAAGACTCAAACTAATCATTGTTAAAGCCATGAGAGAAATCACGACTTGTCTTTTACACATTCCCATCTAGGCCATTTTTGACGCTTATCTCATACTAAAATGCTCACCAAGTATAAGTGTTTTGCACCAGATTTTGTTTCCTGCATCTATACATTGTAAGAAACCTTTAAAAGTAACACTCTGTAGAAGAAACATGAGTGTGATTTCCAACTGTCAGAGGTTCTGGTTATTCAAAATTTTATCACAACGTCCAGATTCCAACATTCAGCCTCGTGTCTGGAGTTCTGACTGAAAGGATCTGACTTCAGTGGCACAATTATGCACACAGCATTAATAAAATGTCGAACGAAGCTGTATATGCAGCTATAAGTCAGAGTTTGCGCTGGTACCCAATTAAACGCTCCAAGTACGAAGTTCGGTTTCTACCATCAAAGCACTCTGCGAACAATGTCTGCGCTGAAATAGCTGAAATGTTTGTATCGCAGATGGAGGGAAGATGTGGATGGCCTGGGGGGAGGCTGGAAGGAGGAAAGCTCTGAGGTCCCACAGATTTGCTTTTGTCAGAGGAAGCAGGACGGTTAGCATAAATCTGTGCGGCATTCCTTATGCAACTGAAGACACATTACCAACAGCCTTTCGAGCTAGAGTCATGTCACAAGCCATGAAGGGGAAATGTCCATATCAAAAAATAATAGGTTTTTACTGCCCTGGGAATAGCTGCAGTAGTGCTATAAGCTAGAGGAACTGTGTGCTGGTTTAAAAGCTGTGGGCTTCTATATTCTCAAGGCGAGACATACCACGTAATCAACACCTGCAATAGTATCTTGGGCTTTTGAGTGTTTTACTTGAAGCTTCAATCCATCAAGTCATGACCCAAAGACCTATGGAAAGCAGAGTGGGTCTCGGTGGAGCATTTTAGAGCTCCTTCATGCTGCCAGACAGCTCTTGTGGCCCTGGCCAGGGAACCTCTCATGGGGATGCTACCTGCCTCTGCTCCTGTGCACCAGGAGGTTAAAAGAGAACAGCTTCCACTCAGTTCAAGTCTTGATGAAACTTGCTTCCCATCTCTTCCCTGAATTTCCAGGCATAATCTACACATACCCTGACAGCAGCTAAGGGAATCATGGGCTATTTCTGCATTTATCTGCAGTGTTTGTTCCACCAGCCCTTGAGAATTGAGGTCCCCTGAGAAAACTGAGGTACAACAGGCCGAGCGGAACATCATACCTTGTTATCCCATGGTGTTCTCCTGAGACGATCCTGGTCTGCTTCATGTCTCTCTAGCCCTGACTGCAGCCAACTTGACTAAACCACGAAGAGCTGTGAGCTGTCTCTGCAAATACGGTAGGGCCATCGGACTCTGAGGCGTAACGTGTTTCTTGCGACTCTCCGTGCAGACAGTCTGGGGAAGAAAAACAGACCTAGCAGTGGTTACCCCCCATCCTCCTAATGTCCGTCTACACTCAGGTCTTTAAAAAAATAATGTTGTTGCTACAAGCACCTCACTGACAATAAATCCTTTCTCATACATGCTTTTAACGCTAGCGCCCTCAGGCAATGCTGAGTGGAAAGAGTAAGGTTTCAGGTTCTGTACCCAGGAATTCCTGTTTTCAAAAGGCCAGACACAACAGCTGTGAAATTTTTTGTTATTGCTGCTTTGTGTCAGCTCTTACCCATTCCTGGAGGGGGGTGTGATTTCTGAAGCCTAACAGCATTTGAACCAGGCCAAGCAATCTTTGAATTATTTTTTGGCTGACATTTCACAGAGGCGGGAGTGTGTGTACTAACACATAGCTGTATGGGTGTTTTATATCTGTATATATACACACGTGCCTTGGGGAAAGGAAGGCGGGTAACTCAGCATGCCTAGCTTTCGAAATGCTGACTCAGGAGACAGGAAGCTGCCCCCAAGTTGCTGTTCTACCAGATCCTGCCTAGCTTTCAGCCAAATGAGTCCAGGGGTGCCCGAGATATCTGTTTGGGGTGAGGGTCTAGCCTGAAAAGCAGCAGTTGCTAGCAGCACTGCTGGGCTGTAATTACTAACAGATTTGGTTCTGTGGTATTCACATTCCCAAAGCTTCCCCTGCCTTACCCGCTCTCAGGGAGCTGTCTCCTCCTCCACACACACACGCCGAGCCCCTGCAGGGACACACATTTCCATGGGCAGCAGCAGTGGAGAAACCATAGCTCCGGCGCGGTCATCTCCTGGAAGCTGCCCCTTGCTCTCTCCAGCACCACAGTCCCATTACAGCTCCTCTGTCCTCTTGCAGGTGCCTTCACCCTTGGATCCTGCCAGGAGTAACGAAAAGGTGTCGTTTTTGCTGGCATCTACAGTGGTAGCGTGGCTGCCCACACACATATATAGACACGTCCACAAGCATTTCTATCTGTGGAGTCTTCTGAGACACACACGTGCACAAAAGAGGGTGGAATCTCCTCATTTCCAGGAAAGGCAAACGAAGCTGTCTGAGCATTTAGCCCCAAAACAGGAGGTGAGAGCTTCAACGGGTAGGACAGAGCAGTGCTGGACACTTGAGACTATTCAGACCAAGCTCTGAGTGTCTGAGCAGTCCTTCGCTGCCATCCTGTAGGTGTGTGCTGTCCGGGGTTTTGTCCCAGGTTTGCCCCCCCCCAAGCATGCTCTGCCACGGGCAGGGAGCACCCAGCTGCACCAGCAGCATCCAGACGCGCAGCAGGGGAACAGACTCTCTAACCCTTAAGACTCATGGCCTGATAAAACGCCTGAGGCATTTCTGAGCCATGATCATCTTTTCTAGCAAAGACTTACACCCCGAATATTTCGCTTTCACAAATTCTTTGGGCCTGAGCCCAAGGAGGAATATCTTCTCCTCTTCCTCCCAGCCCTCTCGACTGACAAATGCAGGCAGTGGGGACATTTCTCAGCGCTTGCCTGCGGGATCTTGGAGGGGCTCTGCAGCAAGTCACCGTGGCTGGGTCTGCCTGTCTGTCTGCCTCTCTCATGTGGGGATCAGGACTCTGCTGAGAAAAAGCAGATAGGGTTTCACACAATCCAAAGCACATGTACAGTAACTAAAGCTGCGTAAGCACTTTTCTCTCCTAGGGAAATTTTCCAACGTATGTTTCAAAAGAATGTGAAAATATTCCCCCTCCTTTTCTTGCCTGCTTCCTATAAATCCAGCCTGATGCAGACAATCCCCTCGGACGTGCTTCTCCAAGAGGGATTTAAGCCTTGGGAAGGGACAGGGATGACAGCACTGGGAATTCATGCCCTGAGCAGCCAGTGCAGAGCAGGCCCTTAGAAAAGGATTTATCAGTCATGGAAACCACTCAAGGTTAATCATACAGAACTGCTGTGAGAAAACACGCTCGAGCAATTGAGTCCAGTGAAAATGGACGTGTTTAGGGGTTTTTTTCGTCCAATTAAGCATCGTCAGATGTTTGCATCCTCCAGAGGCAATTCAGTGTTTTGGGCATCCCCTCCTCCTCCAGGAATGTCCATGCAAAAGGAAATCTCTCCATGGGAAGTAGTTTGTCTAAAAGTCATTTTTCATGGGGGAGAGGAAAAGAAAACCCTTGACCAAACATTTCTGACCAGCTGCTTTCTGCACATAGAAGCTGCAGCGACTGGCTGCTGCAGAGAGCTGCCAAAAACAGAGCTCAGAAGGGAGAAGGCAAAGATAACGTGTGACAGGCAACATCCACTGCCTACAGACAGACTTTTCACAGCTGGCAACTCCAGTTGCAGGAGCCAAGCTGGGGAATGAGCCTTGGGGATGGTCCCCCACGAGGATGGGGCCACCACGTACTGCTGATGCCATGACGGCTGACCCCAGATCATGTCCTTCACTGTACTAACACGTGAGCACGCACTTGGCTCCTACAGACTCTTGCTTCTCCCACCCATCCCCGAGGGCTGAGTATGGCCCTCAACCAGGGTGGAGGATGCGGGCGGTGACCAAGGACCTGTGGGGCCGTGTGGGAAGCAGCTATCCCTCAAGAAACACGTTCATATCCTCAGTTCTGCACTGCAGATGCCCAACAGAGTGCTGAGTCATTCCAGACAGACTTCTGGGAGATGATTTCCCCTTTAACTCCAAAAACATTTGCTGGGTTATAATTATTCTTCTTTAAAAAAAAAAAAAGCAAACAAACAAACAAAAAAAAAACCCCAAAAAAACCAAACCAAAAAAACCCACCCAGAAAAAAAACTCGAAACCAGAAAAAGCCTTCTCCTCCAAACACTATACATAAAGTCATGGAGAAGGAATGATAAACTTCCAGCATTTCTGGTGGGACACCACATTCATTTGCACACTTTTGTATTCTTGCAAATTGTCATGTAAAGATGCCATCAAAGGTCTGCACACAGCTCCTGTTACGCCCATTTTATTGCATATATAGATTGAGCCAATAAACCTACAGATCAATTTACGCTGTAGAAGGAAAACTGTAAGTTTTGCAAGAGGTTCAGTTCCAAGAACCTTTCCAGTGTCGCGGTCTGTACAAGCAGCGTGCGGGTATGGGTGTGTGTCTGCGCTGGAAAGACAGACAGCGGAGGTGAAGAGAAGAAGGAATAAAAATTTGGGCCTTACTCCCAGTTAATGTCAGTCAGCATAACTGCATTGTGTATTTGTGCCTATTTATACCCACCGAGGATCTAAAATTACAGCTTTAAGCAGGAAGTTAAACCTAGAGTTTTTAACAAGGCTGAGCAGTTGAATTGAACGCTCAGGAGCAGGGGGGACAGCTCTGGTACTAACTGGGAGAAGGGCTAGACTTGAGAAATCGTAATAGGAGACAGTTTTCACCTTATTATCCACCTTATGAAAACCAAACCTTTTTAAACATGCCTCAGGATAGAAGCCACAAAACGTTATTAATGTTGGAAAAGCCTTTCTGGGACTTAGAGCAGCTTTCAGTCATGGAAAAGCAAAAATACACCAAGATCCTCTTATTTTGCAGACGGCTCCAGATCAGAAACTCCTGACACCAAATTTGTCCAGACTTGCTCAAAATCGCAAACAAAAATGGACTGTAATCCCAGAAATGGGAAAGGTCAGACGCCGCTAACCAGGAATCTTATTTTGTAACTGGGATCTTTCTTTGGTCTCTTTTACAGGTAACGTAGTCCCTGGATACACCTCATGCTCAGCACGCCTTAGAGAGGGGGGAGAGGTAGGCCCAGGCTAACTAATCCTGAAAAACTCACCTCGTGGGGGGGAAACTAAGGCAGGCAGCTGTGAAATGGCTTCTTACAGTCACGCCGTGGGCCAGGAGCAGGACTGAAAAGGAACTCTGCGTCTCCTGGGTCCCAAGGGCAGGCAAATGCTGAAACTGAGGTTACGCATGGCCTGCAGGAAAGAGCGTGAGCTGGGGTGAGGTGGAATGCCTGCCCTGTCATCGGCTTTCCCTCCCACGCCCCATCAGAGAGCAGCCAAAAGCAGATGACAGGAGAGTTACCCAACCCTTCCATCCCTGTCGGCTGCGGCTGGGGCTGATGTCCCCTCTCATCAGCCTGCAAAGCCCCTTGCCCAGCTGCGCTGGCCACCGCTCCAAAGCTCATGTGCAAGGTGGAGCAGGTGAAGACAGGACTCCTGCAACTCGGGGCAAGGAGGCAGCTTCCACTTCAAAGGGAAAACAGCACAGAGGGAGCTACAAAGTCCCATCCCCAGCAGCCGCCGTGTTGGCCAGAGGTGCTTCCCACCACAGCGTCATTTTTACAATTATGTTTTTAGCTGGAAACAGCCTTCCCTCCGCTACAGCTCCGTCCCTCCAAGCTTGTTCCAGGGGAGTCTGGTAAAGGTTTGCCTGAAGCTGAGCTCAGTATACAACCCTCTGGCACAGAGGATAAAAAGCTTTCTTCAGTAGCGTGCAACCAGATCTCGGTCTCTGTTTAGTTACTCCTCACAACAGCTCTGCCTGGAAATGACTACAAACACAAACAAAAAGTGCCAGGCTGTGGGGATGACCATGCAAGCAAACTTCTGGGACAAAATTTCTGGGTGTCTTGGTCTTTTTGGGAGAGGCTGAAAAAGCACAGGAGCCCTTTTCTCACTGTGGTCCGACAGCGCGATCCTAAAGCACCCAGGACCTAGAGCAACTCTCAGGAGCGAGATTTCCTCTAATACACGGCCTCTTCTATTTGCCTTTTCAGGGGTCGAGTACGCTTTACAGCACGGTCTGATTTCTGAGTGATGCACAGAGTTCATAAATAGTCAACAGAGCTCCTTGAGCACATTACAGACAGGAAATTATACACTCCCAACAGTAAGCTGCCGGGCCATACCCGTTGATTAGTCATTTATTAAAACACAAGCCCCTTTCCAACTGCTTATAAATAAAAGACTTGCTATAAAATGCAACTCTTCTGAAAGCACAGAAGTGCATGGAGATGTAATTCCTTCCCAGACGTGGAGGTGACCTGTATTTACTGTAAACATTATTCCACATTTAAATTTGGAAATGGAACAAGGGTGAGGCAAAGAGTCCAGATTCCGGTCACAGCTTCCCTGCAGTCGGAGGTGAGCTCTGCTGCCAAGGCTTGCTCAAGCCCTCCTGCCTGCCCGCTTTCACAGAAAACCTCTACTTTCTTTGGATCGCTTTGTACGTGTTTCAGACTGGGTGGGGGAAAGGTTCATTTGCACAGACATCTGATGAGGCTTACTCACAAGTGTTACTCACCAGCCACTTGGCTTGTGGGGAAGGAGAAGTTCAAGCCCCATTCTTCATCAGACCCAAGAAACAGCCACAAATTACCTTAAAGCAAAAGGGCTGGGTTCAATTCAAGATCGTGTACCCTGCGGTTTGTATAAAAAAGCAACATCAGTTGGAAGGAATTTCTCTCAGCTGAAAGTCAGGAAAAACATTTATGGCTATTGAATGGTCTGGGTATTTCTTGAATGCCAGAGCACAAAGATAGATCTCCAGGGTCAGGAGCAGGGGGAATCCTTCCCCACTGTCAGCTGTTGTCTATATGGCCAGCAAACCCTGTTCAGCAAACCACCCCGACCACGCGCTCAACCTCAGACAACCGCCCAAACACCTCCGTAGCAGCACGAGGCTAAGCGATGCCTCAGTGAATTAGGATCCTCGTGAGTAAATGCTCTGTGAAGGAGTTACTAAGGAGATGCTAACTATAGTTTGCTATATATGTTGTGCTGACTGCGGTTGTTCACCCGTGTAAACAGGAAAGGGAAGCATTTGGCATGGTCAATGAGGGTATGGAAACCCCTTTTCAGGACTGGCCCTACCTTTCCGTCTGCCTTTTCTGATACTCAGCGTAAGCGAGGAGTCAGAAGTCTGGCCTGTAGATTTAACCAGCAACCCGTTCCATTTACGTGCGCTCACAATTCCCAGTCAGGCTTTAGCATCCTACACTCAGACTCTGGAGCAACAAAACCAGATGCTGCCAACTTGCAGCCTGAAGCTTGCTCCCATTCTGAGAGGGGCTCAACAGGACACTCGGCATGCTTCAACCTGAAGCTTAGGAGGTCCCGCTGCTGTTGAAAAATACCCGGATCTAGGTTCAGCTCGAAGTCCTGTCTATACAAGAACATCTGCAAACACAAAGCTGAAGCCTGACGGCACTCGTATGACAACCTGCTCTCCTGGGCTTCCCAGCCCAGCCTGCAACTCTGAGAGAACCGGAGTGAGGACTGTGGAGTACAACAGCTTGTCCTTGTGACTGTCATGCCTCACCCTGCACAGATCTCTCCTGAATCCAGCAGTGTGAAGAGTTCAGTAAATTTAAAATTGTCTAAAATAATTTCTAATTTAAAAAAAAATTAAAAAGAAGAGAAAAGGAAATAATGTTTTAAATTTTCCTCCACCACTGCACAGACTCTGTTTCCTATTAAAGGCAACTGTGTGCAGCGTTTCTAATAAGATTCTGCTTCCTGTTGTGTAATATGGAATGTTAAAAATCCCAATATCACTTAAGAAGTTATTACAAACTCCAGAGAGTTTTCTATTCCCAAGAAATCTCTCCCAGTGGGAAAATGGAAAAGTTCCTGTTGAATTTACAGTAAACGCCTCAGACCCTATGTAATATTTATGGTGTCCCTCGCATCTTATCCAGGCTGGTTTGCTGTTTTGCTGCTGTTAAAGAAAAGCCTGTTTCAATGGTTAAAGGTCTGCGACGTTCACTTTGAAGGATATTGAAGCGGATATGATAGCCACAGGAAATGTTCCAGTCTCGCTGAGGTACCTCAGAGAGGTATTCGGTCAAATGAGAATTCACTAATCTGATTCCCAGGAAAAAAATCACAGTAACTTAATGAAGAAAGAGAAAGAAATGTGACAGATCTGCATTCATGGCTTGCCAGAGCTGGATTCCGTGAAAGCCAGAGGAAAAATTCCCATTCACTTTCATGGGAATATGATTTTGTCCCCGATGAACTTCTATTCAAACAGAATTATGCTGCATTTTTAAACATTGTGAGAATTAGGTGGTGTCCATGTGCATGAAAAAGAAGTCCCTTATACGATGTGGATGTATATTCGCATAGCCACAGGCTACAGACACTACAGCCCTTCTTATTAGCAGATCTCAGAAATGTCTAATAGGGGCAGCAAAACAACCTAGGTAGGGTCATCCACCACTTCTACTACTGAGCCAAGAGCAGAGATGCCACCTCCAAAGTGCTGGTCCAATACTGTTCCCCATATAAAAGTGCCTGGGCTTGTAAGAACTGCAGAATAAATGTCTTTTCAAAAGTTGTTCTGACTTTGGTGCCTACAGAAGAAACAACCATGCAGTTCGAAGAGAGTTGTGTATTCAAACCTGTCAGAGAGAGTGAAGCTAAAGGAAGGATGCCTCCTTTGGGTTGAGCTTGGCACAACATATAAATGGTAAATAGATGATGTATGCGGACTGACAACTCCTTTGCTGAATCCTTTTGCAGTCCTATGTTACAGCCTAAACTTTCCGAACTAGAGGTTAGGGCTTAAAGCCCATGTTTAGATATGATTCAACCATGACTCACACGTGCTAAGCTCTCAACAGCTTGCACTGGTCTTCAGGGAAGATGCTGGGTGCAGAACATTTTTTAAAACATGGGCATTTTCTGAGGAGATGTGAAGCTCGTAACCAGAGACAGCTTGTTCCAGAGGTGCTGGAGGCATCAGATGAACTGACAGGTGAGGAAATGGGATGTGGCACCTGGATGAAGGGAATGAAACGAGCAAAGAAAAGAAGCAGCCAGGGGCTGAAAATGAATCCTGGCTGTGAAATCTGTTAGACGGTAGCATCACCTCTCAAAGGGAGCAGCCTGGGCTTGAGTCATTGCAAGGTGGCCTAAGCAAAGTCCTGGAAAACACTGCCAAGATCAGCCTGCCCTGTTCTCTGTGAATGGGCACCAGAACCCAACAGGCCAGCCCATGCCTCCTGCTGTCTCCATCAACAGAGAGAAGATTATGTGGGAAGGAGGAACCTGCATTAGCTGTATCCTTAAGGGCAAGTTAGAGTTCAAGAGACAAACAGTACTACGAGGAAGAAACAGAAGGGGTATTAAGCCTATATGTTAATTTTTAGCCTCCTTTCTGTATTCACACGTACACGGGAAGAGAACTCATCACCCCGAGTAAACTGCAGCCCTGGTTTGGACATGGGTTAGTCCCAAACGAAGGGAAGGTGACGTTGCAGTGAAAGGAGTAAAGCTTTTAGTACGATGTCTCAAGAGACATTTAGAGTGGAGAAGATGTGAAACCCTTCATCCAGATAGCAAACTGATGGAAGAACCATAGAACAAGAAGAAATAGTAGCTGTTCCATACTGAAAAGCAGAGATACTGAGGGAAGCGGTAAAAAGATTAAAGTTGGTGTCTGGTTTTGTTTAACAACCTCATTAATGCCTTGAGAATAAAAAGGAGTACATTCACATCTGAAATGTCTCTGAAACATGCAGCCAACATCCGTGTTGCACCGAGCACTTAGAAATGTGAGGAGGAAACAGTGAAACGAGCCTCAGTTTAGGATAGTGTATGCCAGGGAGGGAGAGTGAGCCAAAATGCAGATATTCAGTGGAAGAAATACAATTTGAAAGTGGGGAGGAGGTTATCATCCGAGACACAGATCTATAAAACAGTAAAGCCAGATAGCTATAATGAACCTGTTTGTAACTGTGCTGTGCGCATTAGAGACGGCGCATCTCTGGCAAAGGGATCACCAGTGACACTATGGAAATTACTGGCAATGCCAACCCTAAATGGGAAAAAGGAGAAAACTCAGGCAAGAATAATAGGAATGATTAAGGAACAAATTCATATAATGTCGAGACACATTGAAATAGTTAGATTGAGAAAACCTTTAAGAGAAAATAGTTACCCCTTGAGAGCTGGGATAGTACTACTCCAAAAACACTTACAAGCGCCCACTAGGTACTAGGTATTTGTTCAGAAAAATACTCCAAAAAAATCTCAGACTTTCATAAAGTAAGAGACCTAGGATGTAGGTAAGTCAATTGATCTTTCTGTGAAATGCTAAGAGCCGCAGTGCAGAGATACAGTCATCAGGTACTGAAGATCTGTATCAGCTCTCTGGTACGCAAAACCAATCTGTAGGCAGGATATACACCTGTTTACCTATTAACTAGGTTTTAGGATCGCGTCTGTGAATTTACTCTTTGGGGATATGCGGAGAAGCTGAGTTTAAGGAGAAATTGTCTATCTCTGCATATGAGATCTACTCCTTAGTTGTTTATATTTTTTTTTCCTGCGGTGATTTCAAATGAGTTTGCTGCTCGTGGCTGTCGGTTACAGTCGGAGCGTGCAACGAGGAGGAACTGATGAAAATGCCATTCGGGATATTCATGCTAAATAGCCGAGCATTCCCCTTCAGTCTAGCAGCTCGATTAGACAAGATGAAGCACTCGAAGAACAAAAAGTTTAACACAGGAAGCAAGTCTGCGTGGAAGAAGGAAGAGACAGGCCTGCTTCACATCACCGGCAGATCTTGCATCCCCAGGAATTTTCCTTGGATTTCTCCAAGCCTCTCCACGAAGCAGGAGCTGGGCTTGGGTCCGGGCTCTCTCGGCAGCAGACACCACGTGGCTAAGGCCGCTTAGACAACATGGTGTAAGGGAGCCTATCTTTTCATGCATGACATTTGGGAATCTCTTGTGGGACTAATGGCTTGATAGTTAGCCAGGGAAGTGCTGAATTCAACATACATTCCTCTCACCACCTCATTACCTCCCAGCCGTTCCCCCGTCTGTGTCTGTGTGTTTAAATGGAGCTCCTTAAGACAGAGGATGCTCGTTAGGAGCCTGGTATGATAAACATGGTACTTGTGCACTTGCCTAATTTGATACATCTGATGAGCCAGAACTTAATAAATGCAAACTGCTACCCAAATTACTTAGATTTGTTCAGTCACTTTCTGTCTTCCTCAGCATATTCTATGCGCTGATCTCATGACATTCTCCTTCATGCCAGGTTTTTTTTGTCTATCCGAACTTTCTTTTTCCACGAGAAGCCTCCAAGCTGGGCTCCTCTCAGGCACTTGCACATATTATTTCACTGCTTCAGTGGAATGGTTCAAATTATAATTTTCCAGCTGAGATACAAAGACTAATTCATTCAAGACCACCTCTTCGTGCATGACAATGTGGATTCCTCTGTGGCCCTTGAGGAGATATTACGCACCCAAAGTGCTGTGGGAAAACCAGTGTGCAGGGAGCAAGAGTTTGGACAGAGGAAGCAATTTGTGCTCTGCAAGCAGAGCGAAGTCGTGTGCTCTCAAGTATATCCCATGTACTCTTTGGGGATGAGCTGATTGTCATCTTGGGATGATGGGAGAGAATACAAGATACTAGACACAAAGCAGGAATAACGAAAGACAGATATAAATCTAAGCTGAAATCTCCTCCTGATACTAATCAAATGAAACCCACGGCAGCAGTCAACGGCGAGAAACTGGCTGCTAATTTTTGTGGCTAACCAGCCCGGCTGCCCTCAAGGCTGCTGCAGCACTGATCATCAGCACTATGTCAGGAAGCCCAGGAAGCGATGTGCATCCTTTGCCTTGGAAACCAGCCACCTGTGAACCTTGTCGTGGTCATTCAGGATCTAAGGTGACACAGACCTCCCACCTTCAGCTGCTTGCCCTGGAGGGAACGTGGAGTGGGTGGCCCAGTCTCCTGTTCAGGATGGGATGGAGATGGGAGATTGAAACAGCAGCTTTCCTGGGCCCGCCAGCCTGGAGCAGGGCTGGGAGCCTATGGCTTTGAGAAAGGCAGGAGATCTCCACTCTGGTCTTTGTGCCAGGGACGATCTCACCTCTAGCTCATAGGAAACCAGGCTTAGGTGCTTCTGATCTTTCCTGGGACGGACAAACCAGACAGAGAGGCTTGGGGCTGGTGATATGCCAGGAGGCATCTGGATGCAGCACAGTGCGTCATCATCCGTGCGTCAGCACACAGGGTTTGCAGCTCCAGGGACTGTTTCATGGCTGCAGTCCTGGGGAAGGAGTTCAGGGCAACTGAGAGATGTGCCAGGTAGATGCCTAAAATTAAATGCAGTGAATGCAGGCTTTAATGACAGCCCAGCAGAGCAAAAGCTGGGTCTCTGAGCTACATGCACCACTTTCCTCTCCTGCTGGTAAAGCATGGCCAGTGCTCGGGGCTGCCCTGTGTGACTTAAACATCCACGCATAATTCTCCTGGTACACTAATGCAAGCACACCTCATCATCGTGGCCCCACGATCGCAGTGAGGAAAGCAAGCTGGCCCAGAGCTGGTCCAGGAGGACGCTGGAGAGATCACCCACAAAAGTATGCTTGGCAAATAACAAAGTGGTGTGGGCAACGGGGGTCACGGCACGAGGGGAACCACATGGGAAAGGCTGAATCCACATTTATTTCCACCATCCATGGAAGAAAAAAGGACCGTTTCATGGCTGTAATCCTGATATTTGACAAGTAGCTTAAATTCACTTAACAAAGTAATCTTATAAAGTAAATAGCTTTGATCTGGTGTGTTTAATTTAAAGCACTTGATGTTTCATTTATTCTTTTACTGTGAGAAACAGATCGCACTTTCTTTAAGAAAGTCTGAGAAATAAGGGTTTCCAAACCCCGCGCATAGGAAAATTCATACCAGCACTACAACTGTGAAAACTGATTTCCCTGAGCCTGTTCTCATGGAGAAGAAACAACTTCTGTGCCTTAGGAACCGACGCAAACATGCATTAAATTGCAACGCACCAGGTACCTGGATGAGGATTTTGAAAATTAACTCAAGGGTGATCTGAGAAGTTGATACGTGCTCAGTCAGAGCAACAGCAAAGAACAGATACGATGATAAAAATCACAGTCTGCCCACCCCGGATAATTTATTAAGGGCCTCAGGAAAAAAAAAAAAAAAAGACGAGAAGGAATCAGTTTGCAAAATATGATTGTTTTTGAAATGTTTGCCTAGCAACGGACCAACAAATGCTCCAGCTATGGCTTTATTTCATATTCTCACAGCAATACCACATAGCATTTCAACACAAGCCAGCTCTCACTCTCAAATCCACCCTGGTGACCTCAGCTGCCCTGCTGTGATGCTGGGGCATCTCACGACTCTCACCCTGCCCAAGCTGCGGCCGATTGCAGCGCCGGCGGAGCAGAAAGTGCATGTTTCCTCTTTCTTACGTTGCAACAACCTATTGCCCCCCGTTGCTCTCGCTTGGCACAAAGGAAGAAAACAACTTGATGTGCCAATTTCCTTCTCTCTGCTTCTGGTGTCGCGCTCGTGCTGCCCACCTCTGCACGCCCAGCGCTGCTTGACCTCACTTTCCCAGTACTGCGTCTGAGCTTGCCGACGGAGCAGCCAAAGTGGGATCAAGTTTTTACATCCTTTCTTGTTGGACACAGAAAAGAAATAAAATCCCAGGTCAAAACTCTTCCCTACGAAGCTCTGTTTACTTTTCCCATCGTCTCACACGTGCCTGTCCCCAGGCTTTGGGAACATGGCTTCGCTTTTCAGAGCAGACTCAAAAATTTGGGTCCAACAGCAGAAACAAATCAGGGAATTTAATGAAAGTCCACTGGAGCTACTGAGAAAAGAAAGGCGCCAGTGTCTCAGAAATTTAGCCTGAAATAAGTTTCAGACCCATTTGCCATGGAGCTCAGATGTAAGCGCGGACAGAGTGACAGCATAACCGGTGGCACCGCTGTGAGAAGCAGTTGTGTGCATGGTGCAGAGGTACGGGAAGGCACACCGCTGCCCCTGCTTCTTACTTTGCTGTTGAGGTAGGTATACCACCATTTGCAAAAAGCCGGTGGATTTAGGTGCCCCGGACACTTGCAGCTGTGAGACAGCTCTGCAGTGGTATTTCGCTTCTGAAGAAAACCACAGGCTCCTGGATGGCCTGCTAAGCAATGTGAGATCCTGATGCTGCAGAGGCAGCATCTTGGGAGAAGTGCTGGGTGTCAGAGCTCCTGCTGAGCTCTGAACTCCGAGGAAGCTACGATCCAGCAGCCTACATCCAAAGACACATCTCCTATCTACTTTCTTGTTTCCTTTGCCAGGAGAATAGCAAGTCTCATGGTAGGCAGCAGAGCACCAAAGGTAGGGACGATTCCTCCCCTAAGAACCAGGGCTTCTTGCCGTGGTGCCTCACTGCCCCAGGGACAGAAGCACAACACTCTCCCAAAGGTGTCATCTCACCAGGAGTTTAAAGGCTGGATATTCTGATGATGGACATATTAATGCATATTAGATAAAGATGCCACAGGAGACAAATCGCTGGCCACAAGCATTTTGTGGGTCATCTCCAGATGTGCTCCATCAGCAAAGAAGAGACGTGTGCCCAGACAGCAGCTGGCGTGTCTGCAGTGAAAGGCGGATGCGAGTGGGAGCTTGTTGCATTAACTTACGTACGTACATACCCTGCTGAATCAGGTCCTGGTGCCATTGTGAACTGGGCTGTGCCAGCCAAAGGCATCCTCATCCCTGACACAACCTCGCTAACTACCCCGTAAGTTAAGACAAGTGCATATTATCTTCTGCTAACGCTTCCCTGGAATCTCTGGCAGAGGGGTGAGGCAGGTATAGCTTTAACCAGGCCCAGTTTTGAGGCAAAACACATTAATTTAATCACTTTTCATTACAGTTTAATCAAGATTATGTCACTTTGCGACCTGGGCACGAGGTAGACAGTAAATGCAGGGCAGCTGACGGGTACCTGTTAAGCCTCAGCAGCTCTGCTGTACTGAGGAGTGCACCTGAGCACTTATTTCAGCTGGAGATTCTTTTGCCAGCGTAAATTTTGTTCACAGTGGGAGCACCGGTGAGTGCAATTAGACCAGCTAACCTTTAAAACACAGACAAAGCCAAGCCCAAGGCCACCCAGAAGCAATCTCAAAGCAAGAGGCCCAGCAGCTGTCCTTGAGTGGCCAAAAACTACTTTTACGAGCCAGTTGCAGAGTCGGGTCTGCAAATCGTCACCTCTGTTCTCTGGGTCCTGCAGACCTCGGTTCCACGGTAACTGGAACCAGACCTACGTACCTGCATCGTGGGTGTAACCCTCATCACGCCAGCTCGCACAACTGCATTTTCAACAAATTATCCAGAAAATGTTGTCAGAAATCAGACCATTCCTAATGCAGCGTAACACCTGCCAACGCAGACTTCACCCAGCTGTATTTTTTAGAAGATTTTTGAGGTCAAAAAGTGACTTTACACTGGAACATCTTGTTTTGCATCACTCTGCCATCATGTTTTGATCTAGTGCTAGGAACCCAAGAGCTGGATTTACCGTACCGCTGAATCACAGTCTTCACATCCCTATGAGAGGCGGGGGGATCCATGACTAATTAGTTGCTGTCTCCAAAGCACCCTGAGGCCCACAGAGAAAAGCATGGCAGTAAGTGACAAGTGTTACTGATTATTGTCTGAGTTAATAGTCCTTTACCATGCAGTATATCTTTGACCTTAACCATCATACCCTTCCTACCTCCCCACTCCAAACCACAGAAGGTTGCGATACAGAATACATCTGTTTCCTGTTTCATAAATTGCAACTGCACATTTCCAACAGGCACTCTATGCTGAGATTTAGAAAGCAATTTTATTTACAAGCAGTATGTGCTCCCGAATCTGTCTGGCTCCTTTGCATCGTACTGCCTGATGAAAATGAAGAATAGCCAAATATAGTAGAAATTACTTTCCCATTATTTGGAGAAGTTTGCATCATCCCCTTTTTCTCTTACTGCTATTAAAAGTAAACAGGTGTCTGAGATATTCTGATATATTGAACAGCAATAAATGATTTAAACATCACACACACAGAGAAAAGGCACTCAGCAATTATTTAAACTTATCGTAAATATTCCTTAATAAGTTATTATTAATATTGTTCTTGTTTGTGATGAGAACCTGTGGGCCAACCAAGAGCATGTGCTGGCTTCACTACTTCACTGAAGTGAGGCCAGTGGGTAAAACCCTGGCCAAAAGAAATTAGTGGTTAGAAGGCCCCGGTGGCTTGGCTGCAGGCTACATCACACACTTCTGCAGAAATCTCTCCTGAGCATCGCCTTTCACCTATCTAGAAGCGAAATAAAACTCAAAACCCAGACACCCTTTCCATACACCATCATGCACTATGTCTTTAGAGCCTTGGGGATGAGACTTGGGGTTGTGCAGACACCACTGCTGTCTGCTGAGCCACAGGAATTTACCGTCCAGCAGGGAAGCGGCACGGTCCCATTCCTGGAGATTTTGGCCTGGTTCCTTTCCCTCCCAGGTGGGGAGGCTGTGAGCACAGCCTGCCAGTATCTGCACCTCGGCTGATGAGTGGGACCTTATTCAGCTGCTGAAAGTCAGGTCTGTATCTGAGCTCGTAAGCTGACGTACGCTTGATGAGGTTACCCTTGGCTGAGAGAATCGGCCAACGCGGCAGGATCCATGCAACGCCTTCAGGAAAGGGCACGCTCATAACACCGCACGCCGAGGCAGGGGCTGCTCCCAGCAGAGTTAGAGACAGAAAGGGTTTGTGCAGTTAGCTAGTCAGGTCCATCCAAGATGCTCTGGGACAAAGCCTGGCCATCCCACAATTTAGGCTTTCTCTCACCTTCTGCTAACAGTTTGCACGCTCTCCTGCCGTGACGGTAGCCACCAGGGCCGAAAGACATGCACCCATTTGAGCGCTCCTCTGCCTTTTCTACGCCCTGGTGCTGTTTGAGGGAGGGCTGCCTCCAAACCCAGCACAGCTCCCGGCTGTTTCAAGTTAAGCAGCTTGAAACTGATGGGCCCAACCATGTGCTCAGGGATAAACATTTGTGCAAATATTTGCAGACTTAGGACCCTAATCTAGAGATCAATGTCGATCCCAGATATCATTTTGTTTATGAGCGTCAATCCCGGGGCATTACCGAAAGCCCGAGGGAAAAGTCTGTGTTTCGAGATGCTTACAGTACCAAGGTCTTATCCCACGAGCTGTCTCAAGCGAGCAGCCTTTACTAGCCAGAGCAAGCGGTGTCTACTACACAACTAAAATCACAGGCTGACGTGGGACGGATACATTTTGCAAACAGAGTTGGAAGTTGAAAACATGCAGACGTGCGAAAGCGTTGGCATTTTGCAGGACGAGAGGTTTCCATCCACGGGAAAAGCACGTGGGGATGGTCTGTGTATGGAAAAAGGAGGGAGAAAACAAAACAACGGCCACACTGGCCTGCTCTTGCTTGAGAAAGCAAAACACCCGTCTCATTAACTTCGTGCTTGTTACTTGGCACGTTCCTTTGTCCTTGCGGAGAGCTGTGTCACCAAGAGGTTCTGCGTTGCATTGATCTGCAGGGTACCAGCTCTCTGCTACAAGTTCTTTTCTCCCCAGTCCTTTCTTCTAGCTCCTGAGCTGCAGCAAGGTCTTCCAAAAGAGTTGCTGCTGCCCAAACGTGAACTAGGAACCAAACCTGTGAACCTCAGGTGCACACTGTGTAGAAACCTTCCTCTTCCCCCTCCAGTGAGTCCGCACAGCAGTTCCTCTTCGTGTCAAAGAAAAGTTGTGGCACCTTAGCTTTTAGCTTGGAGAATACCAGCCTGGGCTTTCAGTTTGGCTTGAACCTCAGCACGCGGACCAGCACGATGGCCAGCGCGCACAGCTTCATGGCCGGGTCTGGTCTTTGTCAGGAGGTAACTTCAGCAGGTGTGGTGCTACAAGAGTGACAGACCCGTCAAGAGAAGGGTGAGTTGGAGGGAAGCCGTGGTTGCAGGCAATCACCTGGTTTTTCCCCGGGCAGAACCCAGCATTTGGGAGCTACAAAGCTGGCTCCACGTGTTTACAAGAACAACCGCCGCGCACACAGTTTGCTGATGTTTCCCAGGCAGCCTCGCAGACATGACAGGGATAAGGATAGGCCCCTCGAGACCCAACTCGCTTATAAACAACGCTCGTGTTCGCAGTGACTCTTTCCCTGTGAGATCTGAACCCAGCTCGTCTAAAAGGTTTTCTGCAGAGAGTGAATCAATCAATGCCCTTAAACCACTGAGCATCATTTATCATATACCGCGTCTCGGTTGTGAGAAGGTCCACTGTGCTGACACTGTGATGCCCTCTTGCAGCAACATGCCAGCTTCTCAAGAAACTTTTGGACAAGATCTCTGCTAGATATGTAGCTGTGAATATGAATTTATGACAGGCAAAGGGCTCTTTTTCTTGGACCATCACTTGATGTGGTGGTAGTGATTTTTTCAAGAGAATAATATTTTTATTTACCTCCTTTTTTTCCTAAACATAACAGACTTTGTTGTTGTTATTTCTTCTTTTTAGCTTAAATTTCCTCTCAAAGGAAGCTTTGATTCCCCTGTGTACACAGCCACAGTCACTAGTTGATGATGGAGGCCAGTGAACTGCAAAGATCCTACTTTTATAGACTCCTTGGATTTTAAGTTGCATTTCAAGAGGCCATACCAGATTTAAGGGGAAGGAAAAAGAAAACGCTGTGTCAGATCAGCATGAATTTCAAGAGAAGAAAGGGGGGCAATCCTTATGTGTGTTTTGTCTACCACAATCAGGAAACGCAGCAGACACATCGCTTCAGCATCATCTGCTGTCCTTATTCGTTCTCCTAGGCTGAGGCACGCCGGAGAGAAAAGATTTTGCAGCCCCAGCAGAAATGTTTGTGAAATGTTTATCTGATCAGCTAAAGACTTTGAAGGCCTGCTTTGGGAAAGAGTTCTAACACTTCATAATTCAGATGCAGCCGAGAGCTTTGGTGTCTCCTTTTTGCAAGAGAGGCTTTTTTTCTTTTTTTTTTTTTTAGGGCAGCAAATCGGTGTTTTGTACCAACAGCAAGAGTTAGTATGAAGTCAGGGTGCCACTGAAATATACATATATATATTTATATTTTATATTTTTTTTCTGACCAAAGCTAGAGCTGGGGTTACATGCTGTTTCATGTTCTCAGATACACTGTACACTTCACTGCATAAGCCATCCCTAGAGGGTTAAAAATCCAACCCCAAACCCCAGGTATTGCTGCTAACTGCAGAAACCATCTGTAAATGTAGAGTGAGATGCGTCCTCTCTCTGTCTGCTCTGCACAGAAAGAAAACCTGATACTAGCCCTTATTATTCCTTTCTACATCAAGAAGGAGGCTGCACAGCAGGGGAAAAGCACTGTCTGCATCTCTGTGCTAACAGCAAGAGTACTGGCTTTTTGACATGGAAAAAATGATGCGACTGTCAGAGACACGTGAGCAGCTTGGGGAGAGCCAGCTCTTTACAGACTGCTCCAAAGCCTATCACAGTCCTGGGAGGCCACGCTCTGCTTCCTCTCTATTGCATGTGATAAGCATAAAGCTTAGAAAAATCAACCCTTTTCATCATCTTTGTACGCTACCCAGCACATCCCAATGAAGGTCAGGCTACCAGAAAGATCTATGGAAAGGTTTTGGTGTGACTAGTCTCCAAACTAGACAATTGTGGCTCACATCAAGTGGAACTGTGGAACAGCACAGTCATCTCCTGTGGCCAGGGTTACATCTGCAACCGTATTGTTCAGCCTTTTCTCCGCCCTGATTTCAGGTGTTTCTCGCAGCCTGCCTGCTTGACGCATTTCACTGGTCAAACACTCTGATGTCCAGCATGGACAACTTAAGACATCTTCAGTGGCAGCTGTACTGAGCTCACCTTTCTGATTACCAGTTCAGAAGTTCTTAGCATTCTCCTCAAGCCAAACCTTTGTTCACAACATTTCTCTTTGCCCACAGGTACTATGTATTCATTCTTGCCATCTCAAAAAGAGGAGCTCAGACACATATCAGTCTGAATTTCCAGCTTCAAAAGAAAAAGGGGGGGGACGGGGGGGGGGAAGGGGACAGAGCCCACAAAGACAAGAGCGTGCTTGCTCCTACTTCTGACCACCTGGAGAAATACCATTTTGTCACCACATATCCACTCGCCATGCAATTCCAGAGCTGCATCAGACTCAGTTTTAAAGTACATCTACCCTTCAGTCCATTTTTGTCCAGTAAATGTACCCTGGTTTGAGCTCAGCGTTGCAGTGGTGAGGCCACGCCAGTACTTCAGGTAGCAGTCTAAAGCCAGCTCCTTTTAAAGCTATATACTGAAGTACTAGGACTGCAGTAGAGACCTAATCTAGGCTGAGTGCAACCTAGAAACGCCTGAATTATCAGCAGAGAAATACGTATCAAGCATACTCAAGACTCATGGTGGGAAAGTCTCTGAAGAATGAGTGATAATTCCTGTAACTTCCATTAGCAATAGCTTGCTTAAATGCCATTAATTCCTGTAAATCTCCTGATGATAAAAGTTATCTTCTACAGATACCGCTGTAATCTCCTATAATCATCTCCAACTGCAGAAATTTTTCTTTATAACTTTCATTTTCTCTATCAAGAACGTTATAATTTTTGCTTTGTTCCTTTTCAGCGTCACAAAGTTGTTTTGGACCTTCTACCAATCCTCCTTCCCTCACACAACCTTTTAAAAATATTTTAATTTTCTTCTTTCTTTCTTCAGAGATGGGCCATAATTTGATTGTATGGCTCCTAGAATTGCTTCATCTAATCAACTCCCATTGCTGAAGCAAACGGGACTGGAGCTTGAGCAATATAAGTTAATAGCAACAAATGAGATAACAGGGGCAGGAATGAGACAATACGATGCCTTGCTGTTGCGAAAGGGAAATATAAATTGCTGAAGCTGTAAACAAGCCCTTCCTGGTGGATCAAAAGCACAACGTTACGGGCAGCAGTCAAGGATGGTTTCAACATTTTTCAGGGCTATGGTGTTTAGGGTTAGTTTAGCCTATTTTGCTTTTGCCGTGACTTTAAATCTTTCATACTGCCACAAGGCAATGAGCAACTAGCACTACGTAGTTTAATCTTT
The DNA here is from genome assembly GCA_013399095.1 of Psophia crepitans. Taxonomy (NCBI): domain Eukaryota; kingdom Metazoa; phylum Chordata; class Aves; order Gruiformes; family Psophiidae; genus Psophia; species Psophia crepitans. The sequence goes on along the minus strand of VWZZ01006295.1, from coordinate 241,822 downwards.
GCAGTTCCTCAAAGCTGCTGAAATACTTGAAACTTGTTGCACTCCCTGGGATGCTTGAAAATACTCATTCAAATGGAAATTATAGTTGAGATCATGTTTGTAAGCTCCACTAGCTACAAAGAAAACATTTATTTTGATGTTTCCTTCCAGGATTCCTTGAACACACTGAGCACTATAAAAATTTCTAGAAAAATTTACTGTTTATTTACAAGTTTTATTAGCGCTGTAGCAGACGACTAGACACCAGTGAGTAAAGGTTGGTGCAAATGTTGAGTGACATTCACACCCAAAGGGAAAAAACTATAGAAGAACGTTCTGCTTTGAGGAGAATAAAATATAAATGGACAGATCAAGAAAACAATAACTTAGATGATGAGTTGTGGCACAGAGAAAATGGAGGGACCTGCCCAAGGCCACCTAAGAAAGTCACACAGGCGGTCCTACATTTCCTCATTTTGATTTATGTTCACGGTGAGAAATGTAGATATCTCACAGAGAAAACTTTGTTACCTACTTCTAGAGCTGTATCATTGCTCATGTCCCCTTTACTTGTGAGCCCCAGTCCCAGCTGGGATTAGTTTAGGACACTAAAGTACAATGCATACTGGGAGCTGACAACAATTCAATCTCACCCTAAATTTGACTCAGAGTCAGCAAAATATGTTGTCAGGTGTCAGACCCATCTGCAGTGATTCTTTCCAGCAATGCTTCAGGCTTCCTCCTGCATTCATCTATTCCCTGTTTGCATTCAGCGAGAGCTGGCTTGCAGTGGAGGCAGAGGAATTCACTTGATCCTATGTAGCAGAGTAGAAGGAGGTACAAAATAAATAGCTTCCCGGGGCGATATCAGCAGAAGACCGACAGAGGTTTTGGAGCTAAATATCAGAGAGTTCAGAAAATCTCAGGCTATGCTGATTTATTAACTGCTTCTATGACATTAGATCAGACACAGGACATGCTGCTAGGCTGTCGTTTTCTGATGAAAAGCCATTAAAACAAACAGAGCCAACATTTCTGTTCTTTGGGTATGTGCTTGCAGAGCCCACCAGAAACACCGCAGATGAGAAGTACCTTCTCATTCCTTCTCTTGTGCTGGGCTACATCTGTCTCTGCTCCTGGATGTTACAAGAGAATGAAATCTATGCTGGCACTGCATTCGTGCAACATTGCTTTTCCCTGTGAGCATGATGCAGGAATTAATATATGGCTATAAACTTTCCAAATTCACTTACAACCTGTACCTCTGCTAAGCAGATCCCTACAGGTAACTGTTTCTCCTTAAAAACCAAGTTCCAACCTTCCTAACAAAAAAGTATCAAGAAAATTCACAACCAAAATCATAAAAATAATTTTTAAAACTTCTATTCCGTTTTATTTTGCATTTACACTTTGAGTTTAGGCAGCTGAGTAGCTTTGTTTCATTCAGTACAATTTTCCATTTGATTTGAACTTCAAGTAAAAAGTATTTCTGTCCTACACCCAGTAGCCTTGTGTTTTGATTATCTTCACTGCAAAGGGAAGTAAAAATAAATATTTCTACCCATTATAGGTGAACGTCCAAGTGTTTAAGTACAGCTATGTCCTATAAGGAGTAATTTGGGAAGGAAATGGAGAACAAGCAGCACTTGTGAGGAGGTGGTTTGAACTCGAGTGAAATACAGCATCCTTTTCTTATCCATACCCTCTGCTGAATTCACTCTGGCTTAAACCACCCCCCACGGAGACTTTTCCATGTGGAGAGGCTGAAGTCAGGGTTCAAGCTCAGGCTAAAAGTGCAGTGGAAACTCACCCTGCGTCAAGAACGGTTCAAAAACTTTATAATTTTGGTGTCCGCATTTCTAAGATGCCATAACCTATCCCAGCCTTGCTGAGGGAAAAAAGGAGTTTCTGATATTGCCAATACTGGAGACCAAGGAGAAAAGCTTTTTTTTCTCTGATGGAAGAAAAACACTTGGTTGCATTGTTTTCAGATAAAATATTGTTCTCTGTTGTTGGGAGGGAAAAAGACAGGATTTTGGTCCACCCTCATGCTAGCCTGTTTCCTCTGGGGTCAAAGAAAGCTTTCCACAAAGTATCCTGATAGAACTACAGGTAGAAGGATGAACCTCTTCTTCCTATGCAGGCATCTCTGCACTGAGAATATCCCACACAGGATTAGCGAACTGCTCACAGCTTGCCTGCAGACAGAAAAGATACTCGAGACTTTCATTTCAAGCAGGTAATCACCACGGATCTGAGGAACCAGCCCTCCCCTCATTTTCCCCATGCAGCGCACGGCGAGTCCCTGCCACCGAAGAACATGAACCTGACAGCTTAGCGGGGACATAAAGAAATTATGGATGACAACTATATCCAGAGTTATCTAAATCACTCAGAAAAGTTGTATTTTTCAGGTTGAAGCTGACCTTTACTGCAGGCTGAAATATTTTTCTGAAGCAGAATATTTTGGGAACTGGTTCATAAAGGGCTTCCTACGCATTCCTCTGAAGCACTGAGCAACGACCACTCTCGTAAACAAGAAACCAGCTACGTGAACCGTTGGTCTAATCTGGGCTTGCAACTCTTGGTTCTTAAAGGTTTCAGGTGCGTATAAATATATGCATATGCGCATACACGTATGTGTATAGTTTAGCAGAGAAAATGAAGGGCAGATGCTTCTAAAGACTTACAGGCAGTCAGGATATCATTACCAGAGTTGTACTCAAGCTAAGCTGTTACTATTCTCGGTTTTATTTGGATTTTACTTTAACCCTGAAGAATCCTATAAAATATACCTTCCTGGAAAATATAATAGGAAAGGATCCTATTGAAGCACCCACTGTCCTTGCCAATGAGCTGTAAAAGAGGGAAAGACATTTGGAAACTAGTGTTCAGAGACTGGGCAGGAGGACTGGAAACTTTGTAGAGATGCTGTTCTGTTGTCCTGTTCTGTTTATCTGCTTCTCCTCTTCTTGCTCAGCTGGCCAGCGGTTAAGAAGAAGTATTTTGACTCTTCTGAGTCATACTTACCAGAAACATTTTGCTTTGGGAATTTCCTTGTTGCCATGATCCTGGTACCCCTTCTTTCTGTCTTTCCCATTGAAATGGAAAGACAGACACCAACTACTTTGTGGAAACATTACATGTTCTTGTATGGAGAGCACTGTATTGGTCATGTCCAAATCTTTCCATTACAGCAATCCAGGAACAACTGCAAATGACATTTGTGATCAGAGTAGGACCCAAACGATGAACCACTGTTGTCTGAGAGGCTCCTGCCTATGGCTTAAGCAGCTCTCAATTTATGGGAAGGGGGTGGTTAAAAAGCAGGAGAAAACAAAGTCTGGCTCTGATCCAGACTCATATCTATACTGGAAGTGTGGAAGGAAAACCAAGAATTGTCAGAAAAGACCCATTGCTTCCCCCAATCTTCTTTGTTATGCTGCAGGGTAGCGCGGTTTGCTCACAAGAGGAACTCTCACCATGTGCGAGCAGCTTCTCGGGGGGTTTCTAAGAGGCTGCAAAGATCACACTTTCAGTGAAGCGTCACGGAGAGCAACGCAATGGTCACACTGCCCTGTCTCTGCACTGCAGGAGCTCCTTGAGCAGGGTGTGCCCTTCCCCTTGCTGCAGGTGCTCAAATCAGCAGAAAGTCCCTCAGGACTTCAAGCAACAGTGAATCACAGCCCCTTTTCAATTTTGAATCACAAATAAAACCACCTCAGTATGAAGGAGTTATCTGCAGGCCCGCTCTGTACAGGGGGTTCAGAGGGCCCTGGTTCCATCTGATGAAAGCCATGGGTCAGCACCAACCATGAGAGAAGAGGCACCGTTTCACAGCTGGTGACAGCCATGGCCAAAACAGTTAGCAGAACTTTTGTGCCTACCTCTGCCCTCTCCTGGATGCATGACAAAGTGGGGCATCTCTCCAGACAGGCAGGTCTTTCAGTTTGGGGTTTTGGTTGTAAGCAAGGTTCTCTCATCTCTGTTATTCAATACCAAGAATCACGTTACAGTCAATGGAGACTCAATTAGCCATGGTGAGAATGGTCCCAAGTAACTTCTGATCCACCAACATAAACACTTTGTCAGATATCCTGACTGTTTGAGAAGTTCTGAAATTCAGAGTGGTTGCCTAGCTGAGAAATGGGTGAACCCTCAGTAGCCATCCCCCTACAATATTCCTCATCATCTTTCTCAGTATCATGTCCTTAACCGACGGCAAGCACAGCCTTTTTGATATCTGCTGCTTGCCAGTGTCACAGCTGGGTAGATCCTAAACATTTCTGAAGGAGACACTCCCTGCCCTCAGCATTGCTCATTTTTTAACAGATGTGTAAGTGAAGGATGGTGTCTTGAAGGTCACTCTACAGGGCCTAGCTGACAGGCAGCAATCTTCAAAGAATATCTGGAACCACTATGCAAGTGGAAAGTATTAATAAGCACATGTCACGAATCCACACGACTCCACCCAAAAATTCAGTGGGGTTGTCCTTCCTTTCTCCAACAGCCTACCTCAGCTTCTGAACTGAGCTATGGTAACTGTTGGAAAGAGCTGGAGGTCTGGATCATAACCGCTGCTTTTTGTGGGGCACCTTATAATAACATGGTACAAATCCAACCCTTTCTAAGGCTTCTGGTTCCTGTAATAACTTGTCGCTCACCCTGACGGGCAATCATGTTTCGCCTGTTGTGCTGCCAGCGCTCTGACCACTCAGATTGCCCAGCTGCTTCTGGCTGCTTCAGTAAGATCTTAAAACTTTCTGGCCCTCAGGGGCTTCTCTCGGTCCATGGAGTCCAGCAGAGGATCTCTGCACCAGAAGTTCTCCTATTTTTGCTCAATGATCTCATGCTGAATACCCTTCCTCCTACCTCCTGAAATTGATAAAGACGACATTCCTGTGTTATTCCTTTCCTATATATCAGCAATCGATCTGAGCCACGCAGATCTGTTCTCATCCTCATTTTGTCTGCACCAGAATGGGAAGGTCAGACCTCTATTCAGACTTGACTCTGCTATATTTAACTTCACATCTGATTTAACCCTCAGATTTTCCAGAAGGAGCCCACATGAGATTTTTCAACTGTGCACCTTTCATAGCCGAGGTCAGTGGACCAACTCACACCCCTTTAAACACCGAGATGTGCAACAACATTTCCAAGACAAGCTCAGCATCCTGTACTTCAACACCCAGCTGAAGCCAGACTCGGTTTAAGGGACAGTAATTCTCACCCAGGAGGGCTGAGTGTGTTTCCCTCTTAGAATAGGAAAAAAGTTTTTTGTAAAGGTCAGTGGCCTCACACCTAGCTAGAGTGTACGAGCCTGGTTTAAGTCCTGGAGTCAGTCCCAGGCCATCTTTGGTACAAATTTAAAACAAACCTAGGGCTGCTCTAGTTTCTGCTAAGAGTCAGGAGGAATGCCAAGCCAGCTCACAATGCAGAGGTTCAAAAGTGACTGAGAGCCATATTCCCTCCTTTATTCTTGTGATGAGGAGATGAATCCATCGCTGCAGATCCGAACTACAGAATGGGTACTGCAGGAAGCTGGCACAAAGTTAAATCATCCTGTGAAATGCCTTAATTACTTACCTACAGTTTCAACAACATGCCCAGTGACAATTTAAACTTTGGGGTGGAAATCTGTAAACTTGACTACTTCAGCTAAAACTAAACTCATTGCACCCAGGGAAACTTCTGCAGTGCAGAACCTCTGGTTTGGCCGATGACCCCCATTTCCCATTACCTTCTGTAAGCCAAGTGCCTCCCGTGGTACACCAGCACCCCGCCACAAGGACAGGCGCGATGGTAAAGGCACCCTGGGAAATGCTGCACAGCTGGGGAAGGTTGGTGTGACAAGGCATCAGAAAAGTGGTTCGAGGTGCAAACCAGAAGCATTTATGGATTTCTTGAGTGCTCATCTTGAGTGCTCATCTTAAGTTTTCTATGAATATTTTTCCATAATTTACAATCTTTTCATTTAAAAAAGCCACATTTGCTTTTTAAAAATCTGATTCCCTGACCAAAAAAAATATCTAATTGCCCAGAGTATTTTTGATCAACTACAGATCTGTAGTTAGCAGTGAAGGTTCCTCAGCAGCGGATGAAAGCTGGTGTTCCACCTCAGTTAAATGTTTTGGGGAGGTGCAAGGCCTAACGTAAAGCCAAAGGAAAGTGGAGGGAAGGAATCGTTGGTCTGCAGCTGTTTATCAGCTCTACTCTCACTTTTCTCACACAGCTCTGTGGGAGGCATTTCTGTGGGACATGATAATAAAAGCTGGGACATTTTTCCACCCAAATATTTTCATGCTTTCTTTGCTTTTGCTGTAGATCCCAGAGACCAGATGTCTCATATTTAAAAAAAGAATAACTTACTCAACTTCTCTTTGGGGACATATTTGGGGAAGGAAGGGCGAAAGAGTTTGTTCTTTTTGAAATGAGAGTTAGACTGACACAAGGTGGATAAATGGCAGGCAGAGGCCAGGCATGTTGTTGATAGAAAGATAACCCTGAACAGCGAGGCTGATCACCACAGGAGCCGAAGGTATTTTCTGAAAACAGCTTTCATCAGGACAAGCTTCTCTCTGATGCCTACAACAAAGGCCCTACACTTGGAAATTCCCCTCAAACAGCTCCCACTATTAAAAATGCTCTCAGCTTACCTAACCAACTTATGAGATTTTTATATATCTTTTAAGTTTCCTCTGCGTATTGAATTAAGACACATCCTGCGTGCTGCGGGCAACTGGTGAGGTGACTCAGAGAGCCAGGAGGGCAACGCTACCTTGACCTTACCCCAAGTGCAGCTAGCCACCAAGCAGACGGGAACTGGGAAAATCACGGTGCACGTAGTTCCCTGTGGCTCCTACCTACCCTGGGCTTCAGGCTGCTTCTGCATCCCCCAGCTGTGGTATGCAGGAGCACAACACACAGCCTGCCCAAGGCCCATGAAACTCCGTTGGCCATCCTATACCTGAGAGTGACCCGAGCGCTTTGCTATCGTGAGGACCTTTGTCTCAGAGGGGATCCTTCCCACCTCCTGCCTTTGGGCAGACCCTGCTCCAGCCCAGCCTTGCATCGAGCCGGGCAAGGTTGTGAGGGATGACATCACTTCTTCGTCCGTGCAGCTGCCTCAGCTCTGACAGCAGTGAACGATGGCAGTGCGCTGCCGTGCCTGCTGATTACAGACACGTTAGTCATCCCCCCACTGTTATTTGGGCTTCTTTGTCTGGCTGGGTTCGTCTACTAGTCCTTGGAACACAGCGACAACATAAGCCACCTCCTTGCACAACGAATCCCTGCGCTCAGCAGATTGTGACCCCAATCCCCCATTTGAGCTTCTTGCTGATGCTTTGTGCAAATGTCACCATTCGTGAAAGAAGCCACGCTCAGCAAGTCATTCCCTCGACAGTGCTTTGAAAATGGGATATGGACGTCGCTTATCTCCACTGGACTGCAGACCAGCTGGGGCACCGAGATCATGCTCCACAAATCCCAGAGAAGCACAGCAGAGGTGTTCAGCCCAGTTTTAACCCACAGCACATCCATTCCTCACTCACCACAACCATAAGACAGACCTAACAAAATAAGGCTGATAGCAGAAGAGACCAAAACCCTCAAAAACTGTAACACGTTACTGGAAGGGAGTAAGAGACCGACCGCAGGCGTTTTGGCCTCCTGAGGTCTTGCAATGGTAGAGAACTGGCACATCCTTAAGAAACAGACTACAGCTCGTTCCTGCCAATGCAAACGCAAGGGCATTTCAGTGTCAGGTGGCACCAACACATGGTGAAGCAAACTGAGATTGCTGCAGTGTCTCCAGCTACAGATGTACAGAACATCTGAAGGACCACCACATGTTCCTCAACTCTTCCAAGCACCTTCAGTCTTCTGACTTTTCTGTCCTCCATCCACCAAGAGTCCTAACAGAGCTTATTTCCTCCATCTTTCCTAGAGCTATAAAGTGGCAGCTACTCTGTTAGGATTTATTAGTTCCCACTGGGAGAACGGAACAGAGATTCACATGAGTCATTAAGTTTAAGTCCTGCTGGCAGGATGACCATGAAAAATGATAATTTAGAAGGGTTTTCATTGGCACCACTTACCCAGTTAAATGCTTATAGCATAATTATTAAGGGAAAAAGGATGTTTTCAGAAAAAAACCCACACACAACACACAACCCTAACACAAAAATACTCCACAGAACCCAAACAAACTACGCACATTTCTGCAAATTATTTATGGTGGAATTGGCTGTTCTGCTCAAACAAGTTACAGGGATCAGGTTGTCTATGTCCACAAAAGCAGGATCCTGCCCAGAATCTGAGTTTTATTTTCAGGGTGAGCAGCAGAAAGAACTACTGTCTGCTGCAGAGGTCATTAGCATAAAAATAGACCTGGTCAGAAATTATTCTTGGAATACCTTTTTCTTTTGCGTAGCATAAAAGGACAAACTCAAAAGGATGCTTATAGCTCAAGCTTGGTTTTTACTTTCGGTCAGTGCTAGGAAGCCAGAAACTTTTACCCAAAAAGCATCCATGCAATCCATGCAAGTATCTAAATGTTTATTTCTTTTTTTGTTCTGGCATTTTCAGTAGATTTAATGAAAATATATCATAACTACAGATAATTATTAGCAAAAATCACCATCAGCAAGGTCTTCAAATCTTTTATTCCCTGTCTTCAACAGAATTTTCCCCTCCTACAATTTCGGTATTACCACTATAATTAGCCCAGTTTCTCAAAATACTGTAACTCAGATTTATCGGGCTGCCTCTGCACTGACTCACAGGGAAGCTGCGGACTGCAGCTTACAGACAATACGTTCCATCCACCCACAACGTCCCTGTCACTGAATGTGACACAACACCAGTGCAACACAACAACAGCTCCATGGCGAGCTTGCATACCTGCAAGGCGAGCTGGGCAGATCAACACTCGGCTGCCTGGTCACACTGCTCTGCTCTCCTTGTCTTTGAGAGTGCACTTATTTCATAGAATTGTTAAGGCTGGAAAAGACCTCTAGGATCATCAAATCTAACCATCGACCCAACACCACCATGCCTACATGCTTTTTGAATCCCTTCAAAGACAAGGACTCCCCCCACTCCCTGGGCAGCCTGTCCCCAGCCCTGACCACCCTTTCTGTGAAGAAATTTTTCCTAATCTCCAACCTAAACCTCCCCTGGAGCAATTTGAGGCTGTTTCCTCTTGTCCCATCACTTGTTGCTTGGGAGAAGAGACCAACATCCACCTCACCACAACCTCCTTTTAGGTAGTGTAGAGGGCCACAAGGTCTCCCTTCAGCCTCCTCTGCCTGGTCCTCTAGCAAGGCTTCCTCTCCTTCTCCCACACTATTCAGTCCCTTCTTAACAGCTTAGCAAAGGCTACTGACACAGTGGTGGGGTCTAAGGAATGAGTTTCAGCACCTGAGCCCACTGCTACAGCACAGCATGCAGCTGGAAACCATCCTGCCATCCAAGCGCTGCTTTGTCACATATTGAGAAATACAGGTTCCTCGGAATTTGGCTCAGCCAGAACCATCAGCTCCTGATGACCACCTAAGTGATCCCACCAGGGCAGCAGGAGGAATTTATTGTATTGAGAAAACATGCTATAATTAGAAATGGGTTTAAAACAGATGGACAAACCTCATCACTTGTTTTTTGTTTGCTTTTGCAAAACAAGTACCAAGAATGGTTTGGCTGCAGGCCTTATTTCTGAGCTCATAATATGGGTGGATCTCGGGATCAGAGAAATGGTTTCTGTCAAAAGCTGTTGGCAGGAAAAAGAGCAAACCATCACCCATTTCAGCATGCTCCCACATTTGTATAGCTGAATCCACTCTGACCATACCACATCTGTCACTATGGGTTTGGAGATTGAATAATTGAATGAACCTGTGCAGCTGCTTCACTGCTCTTCAGTGATGGAGTATCTCCTCCACATTCACACCAGGACTCCACAGGAGATGCACCCAGTCGTCAACCAAGGGTCATCAGCTCTGTAAGGTGTTTATGGGGTGGCCCAGCACAAGCTAATATTGTAAGATTGTAGAGGCTGCTCTGTGTGAACAAGGGGCTTTGGTCATGTAGGAGAGAGGCCCCTCCCCATTCAGACAGCTCCCCAACTCCTGGAGCATGGGGCTTATAGATACTGTAACATCCCTGGAGAGGGATATTGCCAGAAATACCTGATTTCCCAGAAGTGAGACAGGACAGTGGGGGGGCGGGGGGGGGGGAATCTAAGGCCAGTGCTAATTTCCCTTCTGCCTCCCTCTCTCCTGCCTGCCACTCATATCTATGCAAGTCCACACGTACATGAGCACCTGACCAAAGTGTCGGCAAGGATTACCCAAAGGTAATACTACTAAGTTCAACGGTATTCTTTGAGCTGCAGCTACGTGATCTGGCAACTGCATAAGCCTCTGTATTTTGGGAGCGTAGTAAGTCTCCAGTTAACATGAAATAAGACAGGTTTAAGTGCTGTTACAGCTCCAAAATTTCCTATGGATCCTACAATCTCAACCTAATCCAGGAAAACACTTAAACAAAATTTATCTTCCACACCGCTGACATCCATTGGGCTACATCTGCATCAACACAGCACTTTATAAAGCGTTAATCAGAAGAAAGCCCCATTATTTTCAGTGTATTAACTTTTATGAAAGGTAACTTCTCAGCTGTTTGCCATTTTACCATTCCAGTATCAAGTGATGGAATGTTATTATGAAATGTGTTTTCTTAGGCCTTATCACTCTCACCTTCCCACATCAGCTGCCTTTTTAAATAGGTTCTTTGTTTGTAGGGAAACATGAAAGCCTTACTGCATGAAGGGTCTCATCCTTGTTCGTTTGTTGTTCTTCTCAAGCATTAAAGTTCTCCAGCTAAAGGACCTCCTGCTCCCTACAGCACCCTGCACAGACAGAAATACTCCATCAGAACAGCTACTGCTGCAGAGGAGTAGCAGCACATACCTCTGTACGTGTTCAGTCATCGAGACTGAATCTAGACCTGTGGAGACCATCTCTGGGTAAGAGAAAGTATTCAAGGCTCCGAGCCAATCATTCCTATGTGGTCCTTCCAGTCAGGGCATGAATTTGTGCCAAATGAAGTGATTTGCCACCCTACATCCTGTCCACAGCACCGCAGCAAACCAGCTTGCTTTGCACAGATGTCTGAACAGGCTGTTGTAGGATCACCGGCTTCAGTAAAGATGGGACATCCACTGCCAGTTAACTTCCCTTTGCATGAAGCAAAGCGTTTCAACCTTGGCAGGAAAGAGCGCTGAAACTCTTTCATACAGTGACCATTATCAATATTCTGCTCATTTCTCCCTCACTGTTCACAATGCCTTTTACTTTCTAGAAGTAATCGTGATGTTTCTGTAACTATGGCAAGCAAGGAGGTCTTCAGCTCTTCTCCTATTTAATCAGCAGACATGTTCTATTAATAGTGTTAGAGCAATTGTTTGCAGTTGCAATTCCACCAGAGTTATACTGATTTTTACTAACCAAGGATCTAATCTAATACCCTTGAATTCCTCAGCTTGCTCAAGCAAAGCTACAAAGCCTTTGCTGTGATTCTGCCAGTTTTCATTGGCTAAGCTGGTCGAGCCTGAACTCTTCCTGGATGGGAGTTTTCCAAGAAAAATCCAGTGGGACGCCAGCCCTCCAGCACAGCGTTCGTGGGCACTGTGCTGACAGAGGAGCCGTATTTCAGATGTGGTCATCCCCAGGCATGGGTTCAGGACTGACTCAAAGGGAAGAATACCGCCCCCCTGAATCACCAGCACAGCTTCCTGCAAACCTTGAGGTTTCCTGGCCATACATCTGAAGAGGTTTCTGTTCCTTTTGACATTTTTGTTTACCCTTGGTAATTTTCCATTATGCCAGAGTTCTGTGGATTTTTCTCATTGGAGCAAGACAGACAGTGACCCAATCGGTTTACTTGGTTTAGGACATGCCAAAGACCTAGCATCTACCACCACACCCTCGTGTGAGGAGCTGGGGCTTTGCAGCAGCTCTGTTCAGCCATGCCGAGGTGAGCACTCTCACCAAGGGTCTCACATAGGAGCTCGGTCCCCCTGACTGGTCTGTAGAGTTTCTCCAAGGTTACCAAGAGGAAAACCAAGGAAGAAAAAGGAAAACACAGAGGGAAAAGGAATAACACCACCATTTGCAACTATTTATTTCCTCCAGAGGCTGTGCCTAGCCCAGTATCATTCAGCAGCAGGTTCTCATGCAGCAAAAGCTCTGCATCCAGCCTGCCACCTTGCCAGAAACACTCCACAAGACCAAAAGCAAACGTTCCTCCACCTAGACCCTCGCAGGGAGCTCAGATACAGATGGGGGCCTTCTCTGGGACTACTCCCCCATTCAGTGCTGGGCTTTGCAGCTCTATGCTTGTGGGTGGCATGAAATTGCATCAATTGATAATAGCTCTTCCAGTTTTCCCTGTAAGAGAGAAACAACTTTCTGACTAATTGCTGAGACTGAGGGTTTGAAATGTACCTGCTGAGGCCAAACACAGGCCCAATGGCACAAAGCTGTGCTCTCTGGCTCTTCATAAAGGTCTTATTTTGCAGTCTTTCCACTACAGTTTAATAAAATACCTTCCCCCCGAAAAAAAACCCAACAATGAAGATACTCAAAACCTGCTGGGTGTGGTCATGGCTGACCTGCTCTAGCCAACCTTGCTCGAGCAGGGGGTTTCAACAACATGATGTCCAGAGAATCCTTGCAACACCATGATTCTGAGTTTCTTAAGCTTACGAAACAATTGACGCTTGACGACAAAGAGAAAGCTATGAGATGATCTTACCATATTTTGTCCTGGAAATGAACATACATGGGTAAACACTGCTTTGTCCCTGCCCTGGGAAAACAGTTGATACTTCTTTTGAGGTTGTGGGTTTTTTGATGGGTTGCTGTCAGGCAACCCGGAAGAGGGGATGGTGCTCATAATTAATGAAAAGTGTGCAGGCTTTCATAAATTCCAAGCATGAGAGATTCTGCATTCGTTCATTGCACTCCCTGTTGTTTTTTTCCATTCAATGCAAGGCTGTAATGGCCCCAGAGTTCTAATAGCATTCATAGAAGGTCCTGAAGAGACATAAAACCCCTCCAGGAGTCTGAAGTTGAGGTCAAAAACCCTACACATCTTACTACACATGCCCTGGACTTCACAATTACATTCAAGGGACTAAACTAAGCTCCTTCATTAATCTCCTTTACCTGAAACTGATGCTTCCCCTGACCATACAATTGGAATACACATTCCAACCTTTATTCAAGGACACGGTTTTGAGCTCAGATTTGGTGGGCTTCTAGGAGTCTGTATATTTACTCCAGGCTGTGCAAATTCCTCCCACCCAGAGGCCTCTTCAGCCAGACTTTCGTGCTGGATGTTTATGGCTCAAGGCTGATTCATCAAGTCCCTTGCCTCTGCTGATGCTGCAAGACAATTTACGTGTGACCTGACTACGCTGTCCTGCTTCTCTTCTTGCTGCAAGAACAGGGATGGAGGGAGATGCCTCATCTGCATATAGCTGGAGAAGGACTGGCCTTTCAAGAGACAAAGGAAGCAATGCCCAGGTTTCCAAACTTCAGGAGGGAAGCATAAAGGCATAAAAACCAGAAATCATGTCTGATCCACGTGGTGTCTGAGAATGCAAGTTAGCTAGCCAGGCCGGTGAAATGGGCCATGTGAAATATTCATGGTACAGCTAATAAAGCAGGGAAGAGTGTGGAGGAGGAGGAAGGCACCTTAATAGAAAAGTTCCCAGCTTTAATAAGCACTCAAAAGAAAAGCAAATGCAATGGTTTTGAAGTTGTTTGCCTGTCCCGGGTACTTACTGTTGGGTAAGTACCAAAAAGAGGCAACGGAATGACAAAAGGTGATATTTCTGAACCTAGAAAAGGAGGAGAGTTTCTTATTGTGGAAGGCTAGACTTCCTAAGAGAATTCCTCTGCTGATTTTAGAAGTTGAACATTTTGCTAAACACTTAAAGGAAGGCATACCTTCGCATGTGCCTTTGGTTAGCTTAAGAGAACACATGCTAGCAAACCTGTTGTGCTTCCCAAACTGTCTAAAGTGCTTCTTGGAAGGGAGAAGCAGCACACTGCCATGGCTTTAATTGAAGAGATCACCTGGTAAGTTAGACAGCAAATCTGGTCTGCTGGCCAGCTGAACCGTTCCCATGCTGGAGAGCCTAGGTCATATTCAATCAGGAAACCATTTTCCTTTCATGCTATTTCTTACAGCATCTACTTACTACAAAAGATACTGCGGCCAATGTTTTGCACGCTTCAGCTCTTCCTCAGCTCAGTGAGAGCTTTGCTCAAGTCAGAGAAAATCTGTGGAATCGTATATTTTGCTAAGGCCCGAAGGGACCCCTTTGCTCATACATCTTCACCTCTTCCATCACCCTGGCCAGGGAGCCTCCGTTATAACTTCTCTGTGGGAGGGAAATACCTTTCTTTGCTACCTAAGCCACCACGAACAGGCTTGTGACTGACTTGGGACATATTTTTCAAGAACACATTCTTGAACTAAGGAAGGAACACAAGCACTGATGTAACTGGTTGTACTTGAACACGCATGTTTCTTCTGCAGCCTTTCTGCTCATCTCTTCCTTTTAACAGCAAAGGAATGTGATGTAGCCATGATTTCCAACAAAATTATATTTGATGTTATGAGTGCAGAAAGAATGTGACAACGTGATTCCTATTCCCTGTTCTCACCATGCAAAATTCACAGATCATTCAGATAGAGGCAGACTCATTCCTGTTCAGTTCGCTCTACTTTACCTGGATTTTCTGAAGAGGAGACTTCTGCACACAAGTATCAGCTTGGCTGATGATTTTTTCCTTATACCCAATGCCCTATGCTCAGCTAGCATCAACCTGACACACTTTTGCCCCATTCAGTGGAAAGCGACCCAAGACATTTATTAGGTGCTTGCTTGATTTTCCTCAGTTGTAAACTCCTGAAAAAGGAAACACTTCTGACCAACTACTTCACCAACCTCGGCACAGATCTTCACATTTGCACAGAAATCCTAGAGTGAGGGAAGGAAGGAGAGAAGGAGAAGAATCCAGCTCCTGCAGTCCTTGGTGAGCACTGGGACAGATGCTCAGACACAAGCACACCCATGAGAAGACAAGAAGCGGGGCAGTAAAGGAGGGAGCCTTGGCAGCTTGTGCTTCTGGCAGCAACAGAGCACACAACTTCTGCGGCTTACCCAGCCCTGCCACCAAAGCTGAACCTCCTCAGAGAGCTGTTGGGGCAGGGAGGCATTCAGCAGCTGCCTGAGAGATTAGCGCCCATAGCAAAGGAGCCCTCCCTCATGGTAGTTTAATTATGGCACCCAAAGAGACCTCTCCCTATCATCTCACACCCACTATGCTTCCAAACATTACTATAATCAAAAGGAAAAGTAATAGATTCTCCTACTTCTTATTTCTTGCATAAAACACAAATATATAGAAGCCAAGCAGGTATAAAGCTACTTGTAGAAAACCAAAATCACTGCTGGGAAACAGTAACACAAATACAGGGGGACCCTCAGACAACCACAGCTGTACCCATAGATCCCCCCAGTGCTGTGCAAGAGAACGTGCCCAAACACCGGGAGGCAGCTGCCCTTAATCCCTCTTAAGTCCTGGTCTCCCTGGGGCTGGTGCCGTCCCTGTGCCAGGCACGGCAGAGCTGTGTCCCATGACGGGACTCCTGGGCTGGGCAGCAGCTCCAACTGAACACACTCGCCTGTGCGGTGACGGCGTCTGGGCATCTCAAACTATGTGGCTTTATTTTCCTCGCAGCCTTGCAAGGGGAGAACACACTGCTGTCTGCACTCTCTGCACAGGGAAAGTCAAGCATGGAAAGTTCACCGGGGAGTTTGTACATCCCAGACCAGCCACTTAGAAGCAGGAGGGCTTCCTTCCTCTTTCACTAGCAGCATGCTGCACGGGTTAGCGTGACCTGGGGGCAAACACATCACTGCTCCAGCCCTTTCCCACCCGTCTGACAGCACCCCAGCCTTGGGCCTTACTGGCTCTTCAGTTCTGCTGGTAACAGTGCTCTTTCCTAACAGCTCAGGCAAAATGATTCTGCTCTGCTTTACCAAATTTTTCCTTCCCCTTCACCCCCCTCTCCTGCACTGGGTCATCATTCTGAGAATGACTACACGAGAAAAAGGAACTGCAATACTCAAAAACAGCTGTACATTCCGAATGCAAAAGTTTGGGGGAATTTTTTTAAAAATACCTAAATTAAGGACCCACTGAAGCCAAGAGATCTACTCCAGCCATGAAAGTCCTGCTTCCACACCACTCATGCTTACAGTGCATAAAAAAAATTTCACAGCACAATGAGGTCATAAACGCACTTTTCCTCCCTTCTCCGACCCCCCTTGCAGGGCCTCCTGTTTCTTCTGCAAAGCCTCGAATGGTTGATGTGACTTTGACTGCAGGCTTTGCAGAGCCCGACAGGTCTGGCGCAGGCATTAGTAATCCTAGAGCCTCTGCATCCTACAGCAGACAGGTACTGAAAAGACATAAGGAAACCTCGCTAAAAGTCAGAGCATTTGGGTTTTTTTGGAGAGCTCGAGCTTTTCAGACCTCCCCTACTCTTAGCTGACATGTGTCTCTGCAGAGTGATACGCGTCACGCTTTGGGGGAGCTGGGAGAACAAGGAGGTTTGGGGGAACACAGACACATGTATAGACAGGGAGACACGGCCAATAACTTCTGCAAAGTCACCAAATGAGAGCCAGCCAGTGCTTATTTAGTGTAACTGTATGTATATAGTCAAGGATATGCATTTGTATATATTACGTTCTCCAGCTTCCGTATCCAACAAAGGCCCATAAAGCTGCATTTTCACACACCTCTGCCATATCCTTTCACGTACTCACAGCATTACCGAGTTTTATGTGCTAAAGAGCACAGCAAGACTCAATGCCAGAAACTGCTTTAAAAAACACAGCCTACAAACGCAGCTAATTTTGCAGTTCTGGTGCTTTAGAGGTGCCAGAACATGAAAATGAGCTCACAGGCTCATATTCAACCAAGCATTCAGACATCTCCGCCTAATTCTGCACTGCTCCAACACGTAATTAGCCTTGTCCATAGGCCATAAAGAAATAAAGTCTGCAATCCCCCCCCAAGAGTANCCCCCCCCCCCTTTTTTTTTTGAGCAGCTTCTACATCTGTTAAAATATAAAGAAATTCATTAGTGCTCTCCCACTTCAGCATAACTAGCTGCTGCTTGAAGAATTATACAATAATTTGGAGTAAAAGAAACCCTCACTGAAAATGAAAGTTTTTCATAAAGCCCCTTTACTTTTGTTCAGTGGAAACTCATTTAAACTTGATTTATTGAACCTTGGAATGTAAAGCTTCGGATGAGATTAATGGGCTGTTTTCTGGTTACATCATCTTCGTGGATTGTCAAGACAAGCCTGCACTGAAATCACAAAGGGAAGTTTGGTTACAGTCCCCTGTTAAAACACTGGGGTGACGGCTGTTTCTAAGTAACTCAGTCGGATAACATAACAGATAGGCTTCACGAGAAATAAATATGGAATTTCCACTTTATTAGACAAGTGAGCTGTAGCAATGTTTTATGTTACAAGAACGGGCCGTATATTTTTAAATACATCAGACGTGCCTCGTTCTTTAGTCCACGCTCCAATCGGCTGAGAGGACATTTTTTCTCCCCCTTTGGACTGTGTTGTTGGGTTTTTTTCGTGAATTTGAGCACTACACTCACCCTTTCTGGTACGATTAGGTTGTAACTCAATAGGGATAGTGGACAGGCTGGAGGGAGAGAATTTTCAAAGGCAGAAAAGTTTGCCACATACCCTCTCGCTGCGATCTACAGCCAAAGCGTAGGGACAAGCGGCACTTGCTAAAGTGTTTATATTGCAGTGGCACCTACAAACACTTCGGAGTTTGGATTCCATAGGCTCAAACTCAGCAGACAAATCCACCCTCCTATCCTTCAAGAGAAACTCTGTTCTTAATTGCTGTTGTGAAAAAAAAATAATGAAGGTTTAGTTCACAACCTTGTTCTTTGAAGAAAGGTCAAAATTGTCCAGCACCGCAATTTCAATGCGTTTTGCTGTTCTGAGATTTCCTTAAGGCTAGACCGTGATTTCCATCAGATATCCATACTGATACATAAAGAAGAGTAGAAGCCAACTGCACGTCACACCATCATCCACCAAAGCCTTAGGACCAGATCACTAGTGGCACACGAGGGCTTGAGCGCCCAGCCGGAACAGCTGGGAGAAGGAAGGACAGCAGATGGGATACCGGCCTGCAAAGAGAAAGTCTCAAGGGGTATGAGACAGGTCCTTGCAAAAAGCCACATCCCCCCCTCAGCCGGTAACGCAGCCGCCTGTTTTAAGGTGGGAACCTCCCCTGTAGCTCCACACGTTTTAACAGCTTGACAGGCTTCCAGGAACGCAGCCCGAAGCCAATAAATAGCTTAGTAAATGAGATGCAAAGAACGATACTGTTTGTTAACGCACATCCAACCGATACAGATAGCCACGCAATTGAGTTTGGCTCAGTTTCCACACAACTTCGGTCCCTAGGGGTATCTAGTTTAGAAAGCAAATTTCTTTACAATGAAATGGATTTGGCAGCCCTGCTACAAATGAAGTTCATCTTCAGGGCAAAGAAAAAAAACCCCACCACCCTCCAAATCCTGCTAAGCAGTTGCTGTGTAATTTATGTCAAATTATTGGTTGCTAGGAGGAATAGATCCAGATTTGCCCACATTTACTACAGAAAAGGGATTATAGATCTTTCATTCAGCCCATCAGAAGCATTATCAGAGCTGCTACTTATTCTGCCAAATGTCTGATAAATGACCTTTGGGGGGTTTTGTCCTTAGAGGTTTCATTTCTTAACAGCCTTGTTTAAACCATGGAGAAGAACATCAGCCGACTGTAAGGCTGAGCCATACACAGAGCTCTTGGAGGACCAATAAAATCAGACTATTTGAGGCCATAAACATCTCAGATTTTTAAATCTCCAGAGGGAAAGGTGTGAGAAAGTGCAATAAAACCAGGAAAGTAGATATTTCTCAAAGATACAAACCAAACAGTGAAAAAAAAGGAAATGAAAACAGACTTCAAAATACACACTTCCCTAAAAAAGAATTATTAAGTTTTTAGACTTCTTCTGGGCTTTATGGTGAACCAACTTTACTTTCTATCCCACTATAAAGACCTCACATTCAAGCAGGAGTCAGGATTAACCAGAAATTAGCAGCACTGCAATTTTTGTCACAAATTCACATCCACAGAAGTGCTCACGCTTCACGTGGCCTAAGATTTAATCTGAAGGAACTCTAGGATCCTACCAAATAAATGAAAGCCAGCTATCAACATAAGCCTGTCTGCTCAGAACTACTATATTTTTTTTCCCCAAAAAGATGAATCTTTAACACATGAGCAGCTGTTCTATCTAGCTCCGATCTATTTTCTTTGCACGAGTTGGAAGTGCATAGTAAAGCAGCACACAGGGTAATTACGACTGAGACTGAAAGCCAGCGCAGTTATTGGCTCTAGTAGGCATTTCTCAGTAGTTCATAGGGCTTACCATGAATTTACATGTTTGTTTAACTGAGACTATTCACTGGATGGGGTTTTCTTCTGCTTTTATGGATAATTTTTTGAATGTTAGAAAATATAATTCATGCAATATGCCGTAGCGTAGGGTTCTGCAGCTCTGCTCCAGCAGAAGCCCTGGGACAGACAGACATTAAATTTAGCTACCTAGTGCTGTTGATCGAAGATTTCTAGATTGTGGCTCATGACTTGAGCAGTCACCTAGCAAAGCAGTAGCCCATGGTCTGGGCACAGGTGAGCAGCAACAGGGTCCTCATTCTTCTCCTTCCTGTCAACCCACCCCCTCCTATTAAACTGGAGGTCAAATTGTGCTCCATCCAAAGGTGTTTATCAGTCCTTATAATGGAAAGACCAAAGGTCACTCACTGCTCCAGTTGCTGAAAAGAGGTCACTTAACCACCAGTGGGAGTGGCGGTGTTCTTACCCTGTGAATTTACCTTGGAGTCATGTATGATTGTGGATGAGACCTATCATGGACTAAAGACATGACTGTTACAGGATGAAAGTTGAAGTTCTGCAGCACCAGCTGGGATAATTACACAATTCACCTGACACCAGCTGTCTCCCTTCATCTCTGAAGCAAGATGCCCTCAGAACCTCAGCCTTCTGACACACCCACCCTGGAGTCTCCACCCTCCAGGCTCAAGCTGGGTTCTTGGTCATTGCAAGCACTGAAGCTACTACCACAGTAGGAGCATGGTGGACCTGTCAAGGTGCAAGTCACTGCTGTGATTTAACAAGCGGTTAAAGGCTCTGTGGTATGGAGAACAATAGCTAGTCCCTTGGAGAGGGACTAGTTATCAGGGAACATAGTGATAGGAGGAGGGGGAATGAGTTTGAACTAGAGGAGGGGAGATTTAGACTACGTATTAGGAAGAAATCCTTCCCTGTGAGGGTGCTGAGGCCCTGGCACAGGGTGCCCCGAGAAGCTGTGGCTGCCCCTGGATCCCTGGCAGTGCCCAAGGCCAGGTTGGATGGGGCTTTGGGCCCCCTGAGCTGGTGGGGGGTGTCCCTGCCCATGGCAGGGGGGTAGAACTAGATGGGCTTTGAGGTCCCTTCCAACCCAAACCATTCTTTGGTTCTATGATCCAGACACAGTATCACCTTTGCAAGACTTGTGTTGTATGATGCAAAACAATAGCATTGTTTTTAAATTAAAGGGAGCACATCCACATATGGAGATCTTTGCAAGCAGGGGGCATCAGGTTCACAGTATGGAAATCCCCTTAGTCTTAGGGCCTCCTAGAGGATCTAATGAGTATGGTAGGAGCTGAGAAACACCAAGGGGATTTGTATCTGCATTTATCAGTATAGGGGCCCAGGCAACTGCTGCCTCCATCACCCAAGCATAAAAGGTCACCTGCTCTCCAACACAAGTGGACAACAGGACAGCGTCCTTTTGAGCAGGTGTAAGTTTGCTTTTGGGTAACCATTAACAGGCGCTCAATGTCCAGACAAACAACAACTCCTTCCACCTACTCCTCAACCCCACACAGGGGCAAACCCCAGCGGTAAGTGTAGTTACAGCACAGTGCGTGCCCGGTGAGCCTTTGACAGCCTTCCCTTTGACCTTCCTTTTGCCCAGGGTAGGACCTTGTCCAGGAGCATTGCTTAGATACCCCTAAGGCCAGCCATTTCCTTGTGGGGAGGCACAGCCCTGTGAGAACAGGTGAGAAGCAGGAATTACGGCAAAGGTCAAAGTGGATTTTCCTCTGATTCAGGAAATCACAGGTATTTGACTACAAGACTATGGGGACTGTAAAGACTAAGGTTCTATTTGGGACCAACAAATCTGATGAACACACTGAATCAAGAACTTGAGAGCTCTATTCTGGACTCTGATCATTTCTTTATGTGATTTTGTATGTGCTGTTTAAGAACATCTTCAGAGCTTATTACTAAGAGCTTTGTGGATCTGGAGTATTTGTCAAATAGCACGCAGCACAAATATATGAGGCACACGGTCTATGAGGCTGTGTGAAGGTCAGGTCAATCTTCACAATTTTTGGCCACTCTTATTTTGGTCAAAAAAATGCAGCTAAGGCTGCAGCTTGTTTAAACCATATCACCAGCAAAATAAGCAGAGTCACACTGATTGGACAAAATTTCTGGTCTCTGGTATTCTTAAAATGTGTTGCTAGTAGCTGTGTTTGCAGAGAAACCAGGCGCTTTCATCGTGCATGTTAACTGTATCGGAGTAAAATGCATTTTAGAAGTCCATGGAAAAACAATCCCTTTTCTATTCTCTATATTCTGAGACCTCGCTCACAGGGGCTTCTTCAGCAAAGCGCCATCACGAATCACAGGCGCTGGCTTTTTTCTGTTATTCATGAAATTTTATCCTTGTAATTACTAGAATTTCACTCATATGAATGAAAACACAACTAAAGCTTTATACTAGCCCACCACTGACTCCGATAACCATTTTGGCGCACATACACGTGACTGGTTATGTCATGTATGCATGCTGCTTGCAAAGAAGTATTCCATAGTAACCAAGAGAGCTTTAGGGGATGAATCACCTCAATACAAGTCCTGTTACAGGTCAGCAAAGGAAGGGGAGGGAAAAGCCAACCTGAACAGCACAGGTAATTGATCTCAAGTTCTTCTGTGTATACACCCAGTGGCCTGAAGGCATATTGTGAGTCCCTCCAGACTGCCAGAAACATCATCTCTTCCCCACGTTTCCTTAGAGACAGGGGTGAATCAGCCTGGAGGAAAGCAGCTGGAGCCGATAAAAATTCCAGAGGGATAACCTGGCCCCTCCGCCTGTTTGCCTACGACTTCCAGAGTAGGACTCTGCTTTCTCCTGTTAGCTCAACCTCAGGAACTTCTGTTTTGAGGGAGGAATGTAACATCGTCGCATTAAAACTGCAAAGATCTCGGGGGGGTTCCTCTTTCTCTGACATTTCAGCTGTTTCCTTGTTTTCCCATGGTCTGTTTATCCTCCGATATCCGTTGTTAAGCGAGTGATTCAGGGCAGTCCTGTCTCTCTGTTCCTACAGCTTCATTAACGTACAACCTGAGCTCCTACATCAATTAATTCATTTCCTCTGTCCTTATGACATACAGAATTATTAATATCCTGGCGAGGCGCTTCGGGACCAAGATTACAGGTATCATTTGCAGCCCATTGGATCAGAGGCAAGCACTCCCTGCGCTGGATCAGGACCAGGAACCGTGCAGCAGAGCTGAAATTTCATTCCCCAGCTCAACCTTCAGCACATCTCCCCTCTAGCTCTAACTTTGGGGTTACCTGGGCAATAACAGGCAGTCCTCTCCCTTCCAAGCTTATAATTTCTAAAGAGATGCTCTGCTTGGTGTAAAACGCCCTAAACCAGCAGTGAAGGACACAAGGTGTGGCCGCACATGAAAGGCACGGTAAAATATTCATCTGGAAGCTGCACAACTGCTGAACCGGTGGGCCTTTTTGTAAGTGCCATCCAAATTACTTAACAGGTTAGTTTTATTCAGAAAGCAAAGAAATCACTGAAGTATTACACCAGAAGTCAGGGTATTTAAATAAATAGTTAAAACCAGAAGAAACAGATGCCTTTAAAAGAAAGGGGATATTTGTCACTTCTTGAGTTAGAGGTAGTGATCAGCACCCAGAGAAATATCTTCTGTTGTCTTAAACAGTCCTTTGAAAGCACAAAATCAATCAATTTCATTTGTATGTTACCTGTATCTCTTTAATAGACTTAATACAGTCTATCAACTTATTTTTCTCCTAAATTCTAAGCCTGTAAGCTACACTACATAGCTCCAGACATTGCAGCTGTATGTTTAACACCCTGATGTGTAACAGGTTTCATTCATAAGCCTCACTATATTCTGTAGCATAACGGGGCCGCAGTCAGAGCTGGTGTAATTAGCTGAGAGGCTGCATTCAGGCAGACGGAAACTCAGCCTTCTTCTGAGTGCCTCTTTCTGGGGAAAGCCTTTGAAATCCACAGCAGACCAGAAAAAATGAGAAATTCCCTCCTACTCCTTCCAATTTCAACAAGTTGCTTTTTTCTTATTTTTATATTCATGAGCATAGAAGCTATTAATAAAATCACTGAATGAGAATGGTTAACCCCAAAAAGTGACACATGCCTTATACTTCACAAGCCAACATGACAACAGTCAAAACAGAAATCAGCCTTTCAATACCTCAGCACATAGCACTGTCTGCAGTATAAAAAGACAACATCGTATCAGCTGCAGACAGATGAGTCACTAGAAAGCTTGAGACAAGCAGACCTAGAGTCACCTCCAGCCTGCAAAACACTTCCCCTCGTTAATAAAAAGTGATGCAGGGTTCTGTCAGTGAAGCGAAACTCCTGGCAGACAGATGCACAGCACAGAGCCCTGCACTTCCCGTCCCCTCCTGGGGAAGGGGAAACCGAGGGCAAAGAGGAATGGGGGGGTGGGAAGAGGCCTGCAGCCAGTAGAGCAACCAGATTTGCCCCTGAGTAAAGGAATATGAAAACAGTCCTCAAAAGGAAAAACATGGGACAAGGCACGGACATTTTGGGCTGGAGTGTAGCAAAACCTTTGTCTTGTTGCGTTTTACTCCTGTTTCATCAAGCAGACCTGACATTTTACGCTCCCCCCCCTCCCAAAAGCACACCTCCATTGCAAGGTTCTGTGCCAACAAGCACTAGTATCCATCCAAGTGACCACATGTGTTACAGCGAGCACTGCCAGAGGGCACGCAGCAAGATTCGGGCATCTGTTTAGAGGGTTCTCTGCCCTTAGCAGATCTATGAATGCAAACACCTTCTCCTGTCTCCCCTGGTCTGTTAACAAACCAGCAAAACCCCCAATTTCCAGGTCCTGCGGTGTCTCTAATTGAGCGTACTGCAAAGCAGAGGGAATGTCGGTCTCCTCAGCCAAAGGGATCTCCCTTTCCTGGTGCTGGAGACCTCCCAGGTAGGATTCATATCACAGCCTTCCTAAGTCAGCATGGGTCTGCTGACAGCATGAATAGCTTAAGCTAAAACCTACTCCTCTCTTGACTCAGCTTTATTTACATGGTTCCTGTTGACAAGATCTTCAGTCCTCCCCTTGCAGATTTTTCAAGGAAAGGAGAAATGCAGGCAAAATTTATGCAGTCAAACTTCTCATAGTTCTCATTAAAAAAAAAACCCAAACAAAGAAACAACTCCCCTCACCACCTCTTCACCTTGCACTTCTTAGACCTCTCATAGGTTTTAATGAAAAGGGGCTGCAGAACCTCAGACATGTCCTTTGCTGTCAGACCCCAGCCCCCTCATGTCCTGCCTTTTGCTACCACCTTCCCTCAGCAGCTCTGCCCCACAGCGCACCTGCCACAACATGCCTTCAGGGTGGAGCAGGTAGGGCACAGCTCCCAGCCCCTGGAGAAACATCTCCGAAAGTTTGGCTTGCTAGTTTTCCAGAAGATCCACACCCATCGCAAAGCAGCGCTCATGGGCAACCGAGTGCTCAGCCCAGGGATGGAGCTGGAAAAGGGGTGGCTGAGCTTACCCCGGGCAGTTCGATGGGCAAGAAGAGAAATAAAGCACCTGCACTGCAGCCTGGTGAGCCCCTCAGAATCATCTGCACAGTCCTCACACACAGCCATGCAGCTGGAGTATAAGCTTAAATTTCTGTTGGGCATTTGACATGAAAGTTATTTCTTTTCGAGAGCTTGCCGTGGTCAGAAACAGCATTTACTGCCTTCCTACCAGGGCAGCTGCAGGGGGAAGGACCAGCAGTCTGAGAGCACCTCTGTCTTCAGGGGCCAGTTGAGGTGCTGGACCTGAGCATGTGCAGGCAGGGGAAAAACACCCAGGCAGGTGAGAAGTGATACACTGAGCCAGAGGCCTCACCAGCCATGTTAGGGTGGGTGAGAGGGAGAGCAGAGGTGAGCAGCCTGGGCAAGCAACTTCGCAGTCTGGGGGAGAAGTTACATACAGGAAGAGGAATGTGTGTTACCTTTCAGTTAAAGCTAGAGACACAGGGAGGCATTTTTCTCATCCATGGATGATTCCGAGTTCAAAACAAGTCAGAAGCAACCACTGGATTGCAAAAGAAAATCTGAACACAAGCACAGGACCTCTTTTGGGGTCCACTGCCAAAGGGTGGTCCAGCCCTAGCTCAGGCAGGGGCCCTTGTCTGACCCTGTGTAAGCCTCCAACGGCCTCATGTGTCTCCCATCTGAGAAATAAAGAAGAAAGTTTCATTATCACCCAGAGGTGAGGGGACACAAAGAAGAAATGCAAATGAATGACAGTGAGGGATGGAGAAGAGGGTCAGACACTTGGGAGTAGTACAGCATTCACGTGCTCTCAATCTGAGAGTGAAATAGCTCATCTCTGGGCAACCACCATGCTTTAAAAACCAAAACGTTTATCAGTGTAAGCAATTTGTCATTGCTTACCTCCCTGCACCTTTGGTTTTGGAATCGCTTCCAATTCATCCCTTACCAAGACCGGGCCCTGTGTGCTAGGCACAGTACAGGTATACATCAAGACATAGCTCCTGAACATTACAGAACTTAAAACAAGACAGGAGTGGAGGAACATGCACCAGTACCCTACAGAAGGCCTGTGAGTTTCCCAACGCCGTGTCACTGGAAAGCATTTGTCCAGGGAAAGTGCCTGCCTCGGGTACTGTGTGGTTGATGGGTCCTTCTTCCCAAGCCCGCTGAAGAGCGGTGAACAGCTAAGAGCTGTAACAACACAGTGAGGGAATTAACAGCTATTTGTCACTAGCTGTGGAAAGAGTGTCTAAGTTCAGGTGGCCAGGCTTAGGAACTTGCACACAACCCTCACCCTTTTCGAGCTGAGCCAGCATCCTTCTAGAGTTTTTCCCGTTTTAAAGCACATCTAGAAATTTTGCTGTCGCTGCCAGTTTCGTACGTTAGCTGGGTATCCACCCAGGCTCCCACTGTTCAGCACATCACCCTGTCTCCAAGCCAGCCCTTTGAAGGCGCTTTCTTCTTCTCCATAAAAAACTGGACACACTGATCCTCACAGTTATTGCTGATGAGCCTGACAGTCTGCCCTCAACTGACTTTCCCACAGAAGACCTGTGCTTCCCCTCTCCCTGACCTGTCAGGTATTCCCATCTAGAAAGCAGCTTGTCTTAGACCCAGAAACAGCTTTCTGTGTTACACTACAATTACCGTTCAGTCAAACTATCCCCTGGCTAAAAATTCTTAAGAAAACACAGCCTCCTAACCCTTTAGCTACATAGGATAAAGCAGCCCAAATCAATTTCCTCTATGGACATCTGTAAAACACCTCATTTTTTTAGGACAGGGTAGGTGGCTTTCGCCATTGTTTGAGTGGAGCCAGGGAGGCTCCCCCTCCCCAGCAAGGCTTCCTGACCACCAGCTAACCATTTCCTTGCCATCTTTCAGCTGCTCAGGCTCTCAGCAGAGCTAGAAACAAAATTTAATGTGCAAAGTACTCTACAGATAGTAAGCTTCTCAGCATGTGGAGCTGTTAGCGTTCTGCTCTTGGCTGAAGGGATGCACCCACATGATACAGATCCCAAATGAGCAAGGAGCAGGGTACCCAGTGCTGTTCCCTTAGCCATGCAGCATCACAGGGCACAGCTCTGCATACACTCTACCCTGCAGCAGATGAGGCAAAAAATTACCCCATTATCTCTCTCTCTATATATATATATCTCTATATGCACTACTGAGCCCCTCACAATCCCAAGCATCATCCTGATCAACTGTTAAGTTCCAAAAAACCCCAAACATCTCTCCTCCTTGCCTGTGATAAGCATCACCTCATTAAAAAAGTGTTTAGTTAGTTTTGTAGTTTCTGGGGGAAAAAATGTGGATTTTTTTTATCCCTAGGTGAAAAGGGAAAAGATTCCCTGACTTAGTCCTTTGCAAAGGGGAGTCATCTTTGCACAACAAAGGACTAACCCATTGAAGACAGTAGTGGCAATACACACACTATCCAACAGCTACCTTCCAATAACACAAATACCTTGAGAGCTGTAACGGTCATCCGTGCAATTTCAATAGCATCTGAAGAAAAGTGAATATAGAGGCAGAGAATGCTAATGGGGTAAAGTTTTAAGTGTGGATGCTAGTGCTTTATTAAATATCATCTGCCAAATGCTCTAATGCTGCAGGACTTTGCCAAGCAGAAATTTGGCTCTGTGTATTCCTTTGTCCATTTATCAGTTTCTTTAAGCCTTATTCCAGCACTCATTTCAAAGTATTTTGGATGCATAAGTAGAACTGAGATAGTGATGCCTCTATTAAATATTTATGAAGTAAGGCCATTTGGGTTTTAAGATACTCATATGCTGATGCTAACCCAGCAAAACACTTAAGCTGAATTCAACTTTTCAGTAAACAGGTAGTCCCACTGCTCTGCGCAATGGTTACACTTATGCCTGTGCTAGAGGCTTTACAGGGTTGTTGCAAAGATACTCCAAGTCCCAACATCATTTTCTGACAATCTAATACAAAAAAAGTCATTACTTCTTCCTTCATCTATTGACCGTTATTTACATTAGCTGATTCCTTTCTATAACTCCAGACCATAAAATCTCCTTGTTTGACTAGATAATGAGCTACTAGCAAGTGATGTTTATTTAAAGCATCTTCAAAGAGCCTCTCAGTCAACAGGACCCAGACAAAGCTACTCTATACAATCCGCTTGCCTGTTTATGAAACTGCAAAACAAACCAGCATTTGTGTGCCTGTTCATGATAAAACCCATGGTGAAAGAAACCGGTCTGATAGCTTAGGTATTCTGAACAGCGTATATAACAATAACAGTGACAGATATCTTGATTAAAACAAAAATACAGCTCAGAGCTGTCCCTGCTGGGACTGTCACAAGCAGACCATGGGTAACTACAGCAAACCTGAGCCAAGGACAAAGGAGGGATTGGAGAATGAACGGCTCAGCCATGAAAAAGCCTCCTGTTAAAAGCAAAATAGTTGGGTTAGATGGAATCCAGCTATTTGGCTAGAAGGTCAGATCCAACAAGACACAATTAAGGGTAATTTAACTCTAAGAAGCATCATAGACCCACACCTGGCCATCTCAGTGGTGAGAAGGTACCAGTTAGGTGTGTCCACAGGCTTTCCAGGCTCCCCGCTTGCCACTTCACTCACTAGCAAAGACGTCACACGTGAGTTGGAACAAGCTTTTAGTCTTTCCACTCATCAGCTGCTCCTATTTGCCACTGGAGTTAAGGACTGATGCTGAACAGAGTCATTAGCATCCTTTATTTGCCTTTCATGCCAAAGCCCTTGGATCGCCTCTCGTTTTTCCTCCCAGGCAATAAGTAAGGCCACCACTATTTGCTACAAGCCAGGCATGATTCTCAAAGCAGTTTTCAACAGCAAATTCCAAGAAGTTGTAGAAACGCTTCAGGGTCAAAACAACCTTTCTTGAGCAGGAAGATCAATCACACACAGGCCCATGGCTCTGAGCATAGTTGAAGGCTGACATTTCCTATAATTAATAGCATATATTTAAGAATATAATAACCCCTCACCAACCCAGAGTTCAGAGCTGGGGTGCTGTTTCACATGCTGAAACTCAAGCATTCAAGTCAGATGCACGGCAAAGTGTATGGGCAGGTTTACTGCCACAGAACAAGAACTGCACCAGAGTAGTCCCTAAATCCCATCTTCTCACAACTCTGGCACCTAACTTTCCATTGCAAGCAATTCCTTCCACTCATGACTCCCAGGCCAAAAGCTTTCCTGGGAGCTTATCTTTTAGAGGCTGAAGGAGTTGAATGGTTCCCTGCTTCATCTGACACTTCAGTGCTTGGTGGCAAGCACAGAGGGCTTCAGTTCACTGCTGGAGGGACTTAAACCTGCAGCTCCTGCTTTGCAAGAGGCTGCCCTAGCACCCAGGTTTTTTCAAAGGTAGTGCTCCCATTCCCTTTCATTCCCAGCATTTCATAGCTATTTGGCCAGAAGTGAGCTGAGAATTAGCACAACTGCTGTTCAGTGTTTTGGGCAGTGACCTGGAAACAGAGTTTGGGTACAGGATCCTAAGCTTGAGCGTGCTATAAGTCCTTTAACTGTGCTGTAACCAGTTTCTTGGGTAGGGGGGCAAGTGTCACTGCTGCCCTGAGCTGAGCTAGGCATCCAGCCGGCCTCCGCCTGGTCCAAGAAGGTGCACTAGTTTGATCCCTGTGTGTAAGACACTGGAGGATAGCTAATTTATGGCTGAGGATTAAGACCTGAAATGTCTGTCTCTGTCCAGACCACAGGTATACCTAACTATGAGCAGGATTTTAGCTGGTTGGCAAAGCCAGCCCATGTTAGTCTCAGCAGCTATGCCAGCTTAAACAGCTCCCACCTTTGCTCGTGTTCCATCAATCACACCCTCTGCTTTGACAGCCCAGTTAATCTCAGGGCTGCCCAGGACACAGCACAGTGTGTGATCAGATCAGGTTAGACTTTTCTTCCAGTGTTATTTCGTAGCCTAGAACAGTTCACTGACCCAAGTTACCACCAGGCATGAGGTCAGACACAAGCAGGTAAAGGGAAAGGGACATCGGGGCTGCTTTAGGCTACTCTTGCATCTGCCTCTGGGACCAGGCAGCAGCTGACTGAGGATATCTTTCTGGATTCTGGTGCTTTTTGTCTCTCCTAGGGTAATTTCCTCAACTTTGAACTAGGGAATCACTATCAGACAGACTTAGTGTTGCTCAGTTAAGTTACTCATAATTAATGTTTAAACCTCCCCTGTGACAATGCTTCTGTGCCAGGCTTCTAAATGCACTTTTTCCTAAAATTCCACTAGTTTGCCAGTATCATGCTGTTGACGAGTTGCTCAGAACTGAACACATATTGCTAAGCGCCATAAACACAGAGCCTGTTACCTCCTTGTCTCAGAAACCAGTGCTTCAGGGCACTGAGCCTACCATTTAATTAGCTGTTATCAGCAACGGGAATTGTATATATTGCAGAAGCAGCCAGCGTAGAAACGCCATCTGGGCAGATGTGTCAGAAAAGGGGATCTCATCTCCACAGCCTGTGTAGCACAGGGGTCTCTGGGTGAGGTCTCTACTGCTGTTTTAACCAACACACTTGTAAATGCAAGGCTAATTCCAGGACACAGAATATTTGTGGTTGACACAGCTCTAGGTAAGCCACAAATGTTTGTGTCCCAGAGCAAGCATTTCCAGGGTGTCCAGACAATCCAGGAGAATGAATGTGATTGAGCTGTTGGGCAGATGCAGACTCCTGTCTAGACATAAAAGCACACAACAGGACAGGGCAGGTGGACAGGACACACGTACGAGAACATGGGTGGCAGCAGGAGATAGCGAAGGGAGCAGTGTTCGACAGCGTAGCAGATGTCTCGGCTTTCCGTTTGTCTAACCAACGCCAGACGGCCTTGCAGGGATTTTATTTGGCAGACAGACCTCCTCCTTGGTCTTCCCTGAGGCCACATCCTGTCCCAAGCCTGAATACGATTTGGTATTTGCTATTGTGCTTCAGGATGCAGCAACACAAGTATGGGCACATAAACAAATGGATTCTTGCAGAGAGCGGCATTTGGGGATATATGTAGCTTTTAAACATTTGCCCCTGAATTATAACTTGTTTCCTTGAAGGAAAACCTATGGACATTTAACTCACATGAAAACTCCCTCAGCCCCTTGTTGGGGCTTCATCTTGGTCTTTTTGGGAACTAAAGTGGAAAGACTCCACAGACAGAGGTAACCAGGATACAGCAGGTTGGCGGTTCAGTTGACTAACTCCCAGGGCACACAGCAGCGCTGGATTTCTCAAAGAAATTAACACCAGCTCACATTATTCAAGGACCTTTGATCTCAGAGAGAAACGAGATAGCAATTAGGCTGCAATGCAAGAGCATCTCTCGCTCTTGCCCCAGATTTAAGTGGGACAAATTGTTCCAAGAAGCACTAAAAGCTCAGGCTGGGCAGATCTCAAACCTCTGCTGAGCAGGATTTGCCAGTCAAGATACAACTCCACAACAAAACTTTCCTGGATCACTCCAGGAAGGTATCAATGCATCCAGCTGGACATCTGCCCAGACCACAGTGTCGTTCAAACAACCTTGCTAGAGAAGTAGGCACCCCAGAAGTCTCCAGACTGCTTTAACAAACTTTTGCTGAAGCTGGAGTTTCTCAAAAGCTTTAATAAAACAAAATCTCTGCACCCAGTCATTAAAAAAGCAACACTGTCAGTGACCAAAGGAAACAGCAGGTCCCTCACTAGTTAAAAAACTAATTACATACCTTGTTTGTAAAAGTGTTCCCCTGCCAATGGAAACAATTTTTAATAATTTTTAAGAGGCTGTTTTTTAATAACCACTCTATAAAGCAAGCTGGGAATAAACACCCATTAAAATCAGATACAGAACTCAATATTAAAAATGCACTGGGTTTAACTTGGTAAACTCTGTGTTCCTGGACCCTCCAGAGCTGCCGCTTCCAATCCTTTCAGTAATTCCCCCATCTCCAGTAAAACCCAGTGGACAAAGTGGACAGGCCAAACACTCCAATATCAAACCACACAGCTTTTTCCCAGAGTATCTGGGCCTTCAGCCTCCATCCCCTTTTCCTCATTTTTCCTAGCCCCCTCTCTCATTCCCATAACATAAGAAATAGTCCTTGTACGCAAACTCCAGAGAAAACAGGTACCACCCATCACAGCATGTGGGGCAGAATAGACAGAACAGCAAAAAAGAGGAATTACTTAAAAGATGCATTTTTGCACTCGCATATCAAGCAAATATCTAAGCATGAGCACTAAAATACAGCCTGCACCTGAGAAATTTAAAATAAAGATCAGGTCCAGATAGGACCAAAGAACCTCCTACCTCGCTAGATGAGCAGTGCTCTCCCCAGGCAGCCAAGTGCCCACAGCCCCTGGGACACTAGCTCAAACGGGGGTATGAGGAAGCCAAAGGGACAAGCCAGTCAAATTATACAAACCTATTTTGCTGGTATAAAAATAAACATAACTTCTAATTACTTTTTGTTCTGAAAGCACTTGACGCAGACACTGTTTTTTCAAACCTTCAAGGTTTTTAAGAAAGTTCCAAGTTTTTAATGCAAACATCAAGAATACATTCTGACTACCAGATGACAAAAGTGTTTTGATAAACAGTTTTGCTGAAAGTTTTGTAACTTTAAAAAAACGTTGTCAGAAAATACTTTCACAGAGGTACCTCTTGGTGGAAAATTGTTTTAAAAAGCCCATTGATATTCACACAATTTTTTTGGACCACTGTTTATGGGATGAAAGCTGCTTCTATTTGTTAACAGGAATTTGTAGTCAGAAGTTTTGGAGCCCGTGCAGGTGTGCACACGTAAGCACAGCCTCCCCCTTGCCTTCAGCTCCATACAGCCTTGTCTGGCTACATCGTGATGCCTGTAAGATTCTTAACAGGGAAGAGGATGCTGTTGATGGAGTTGAGAAGCTCAGCACCACATTAGCAGCACAACAGCCCATAACAAAGGAGAAGCTGCATTTGCTGACAAAATAGTGTAGACATACCTTGAGTTTCCTACTGTAAAACACTACCAGTTAGGACACTACAGTGGTCATCAAAACAGCAGGGCAGTGGTCCTGCATTTCCACAGATGCAGAGAGGAAGGATGGAGAGCTTGTGGCAGAGGCTGGAATGCCCTCTCCATGCACCTGGGGCTCCATGAGGAGTCCTGTCTCCTCTAAAGTATGATTACAGCTGTGCAAACAGTTATATTCTGGTTCCCTGGCTGAACTTGAAAACTGTATTTTGTTTCAGACTCATCCAAAATAATTTAAGTGTTCCAAAAAATGGAATTCATCCGCTCCCCACCTGGCATCAAGCAAAACTTTGCATTCAGCCCAGAAGGAAAAAGATGATATTTTATTTTAAATGTGCATTTTTAATCAGCAACACTACCCTCAGCACACTACAAAAATATACACAACAGTGAAACAGCTTCATTTGAAGGGCTAGCAAATCAGCACTGCAAATACAGAGCATCCTTCAGAAGGCATGAAGATTGACACAGGGCCACCTCGGCACAGACAGACAGGAGGTATAACAAGACAGCTGTAGGTCTCATGCCTACTTTGCCCAGATGCCACCCTGATACTTTGCTGCACCTTCCCTTTCCCGATGCCCCTTCTATAGCAGCCCCAACCACTGACAATGTGAGGACAAGACTACTTGAGGTGCCCATCTGAGAAGCCCTGAGCCAACTTGGGATAGGCACATTTTCTAACCCAAATACTTGTTGGTATCCTCAACAACTCTGCAGCTCAGGCGCCCCAGGTTAGACCCGATTCCAGCCTAACTCAGCCACCACCTGCATTCAGTAAGTGGGTTCCACATTTACACTAGAATAAGGTACAGGAAAAATATGGTCCTTGAAAAAGGTCACTCCAGCTGGAATTGGAGTACATATCCCCTTTTGGAGAGCTACAGAGCTAGTGATCCTTTTCTGGAAAGGCAAGGTATTTCTGCATTAATATAAAGAGTGTTTGAGAGGTTTTCACACCTTCATTTCCCCCTGTAAGATCCAGAGCTACCTCCACATTTCCACTACAGGAGGAAAGGATGTGGACCAGCCAGACATGTGCCAATTCCCCCATCCCAGCTGAGGGCACAGGAGAATTGGGAGGGTTCAGCACATGTAGAAGCTGGTCCAGAGTCAAGGAGGATCCTGGCTGCCCATAAACTTGCTTTTCCTTGGGAGGCCAAGAACTGCTGACCTCAGTAGCTCCTGCCCTTTTCTCCTGGAACAAAGTGTGCAGAGAAACATGCTCATTGCCCTCCCTATATCTGGGATTGCTCTTGTGCTACTGAAACCACTCCATCCATGCATTGACTCCCTCACCACAGGCAATAGCTTGGAGGCTGGTTCTTGCCTAGTGTTGCTGTGTGGTTCCTCCTCTCCATCACAGGAAGGATTTGCAATGGAGATATCAACCCCTGTAGTTTGTGTGGAGGGAGAGGCATACATAAGCCACATGACTGCTAAACAGGAAAATATTAGACTCTAGAAGGCCAAATTCAGCAAGTCTGACAGTACTGTGCAAAGGGGAGTACTGATCCTAACCATACATGTTTTCCAAACATGTTTGGAAAATAAAGTTTTCTACTTACATCTTTATTACCAATATCAAAATAATCCAGAAAGTTATTTTGACTTAAAATTAATTTTCTAAGAAGCTGGCATTTACCCCCTCCCATAAAGGTAGGGGCAGCCATCAGCAGCATTGCCATCACTTGCTCTACAGCCACACATGAAACACTAGCTAGGACTAGCACGAAGGCCTCAACAATTCATTGAGCTTGGTTTGAAGAAGCCCCTCCAAGCCAGAAAAGCCCCACAGAAGTCAGTGGGAGTACATATGACTGATGTTTCGTGGCCAGATCTGGGTTTACATCAATAGGGTGGATGAAAGATGACAGAAATAAGAGGAACTTGTCCTTCCATTGCCTGATATGGCAAATGCACTTCTCACCCCCCAGGTACCACTACCCTGACCATGACAGTACAGCTCCTGCTATTACCATGGACTGCACATAAGGCTCCTTAAAATAGTTTGCATATGAAGTGGAACTGGCATACTTTGGCATATAAAACTATTTAATGAAGGACTGGTTTAAAAATGCTTGGTAGTTGCCAAGAATACTTCACCAAATCAGGATAGGCACTTGGCCAGGCTCTTGCTGTTCCAGATGCATTAATGTTAGGCTCCTACTCTGAGGCTGGATGACTCAACTCTCAAAACACACTCAGCACAGACAGTGGAGGAAACAGTCTGGTCCCACACAAAAATACAGAGGCAGTGGGAGCCTGTACATTGCCTTTAGTGGCCTTGGATCAGAACCTGGGTGTGTTTATATTCCCTGTGCACATTTTTCTTCCTTACCAATATCCCAGCACTGCATGAGCAGCCTTGGACACCTTTCCCAAACCTTCTCTGCCATCTCCTCAGATTTTAGTTTGGTGCTCAGAAATCAAACTTTGACTATATTTTTTCAGGTTCATTTTCTGTTTCACAGCACAGAGTAAGCAAAAAAAATCATATCCAGTGTTCTTAAGTTCCTACAGACCCAAGTCTAAGTGAAAATTAGACAGTTTAATTGCTTGGCAGAGACCTCTGGAGATCTAGTCCAACCCCACTGCTAGAGCAGGATCACCCACAGCAGGTTGCCCAGGATTACATCCATGCATGTTTTGAATCTCTCGAGAGAAGGAGACCCCACACCCTCTCTGGGCAGCCTGGCCCAGGGCTCCGTTGACCTCAGAGGGAAGAAGTTTTTCCTCATGTTGAGATGGAACTTCCTGTGCTCCAGTTTGTGCCCATTGCCTCTTGTCCTGTCCCTGGGCACCACTGAGAAGAGTCTGGCCCCTTCCTCTGGACACCCACCCTTTAGATATTGGTAAGTGTTGATCAGATCCCCTCTGTCTTCTCTTCTCCAGCCTGAACAGCCCCAGCTCACTCTGCTTTCCCTCATACAAGAGGCACTCCAGTCTCTCCATCATCCTCATAGCACTCTGCTGAAATCTAACCAGTAGTTCTCCATCTTGAACTGGGGAGCCCAGAACTGGACACAACTCCAGGTATGGCCCACCAGGGCAGAGTAGAGGGGGAGGAAAACCTCCCTCGACCTGCTGGCCACATTCTGCTTAATGCACCCCAGGACACCATTGGCCTTCTTGGACTTTAAATCAAAACTGTGGTATTATATATAATATCATACTACATTAGGAAGCACTTTTCCCTTATGAATTGTTAAATCAAATTTAACAGGCTTCAGGTAATTGATATTTACCTACCTTGCATGTACAACAAAGGAAAAAGCAACATTGTAAGAGTCTATAATAAAAGTCTTGGGGGCAAAGGTGTTCAAACATTTGTGATGTAAGGACCATATCAGCTATCCAGTTCCTGAGTACAGCTGAAGATTGAACAGAAAGTCTTGTATTTGACAGTTTTATCAAGATATGAGAAGACGCCCAGAGGCAGAGATGATGGACTGGAGAAGCAGAAGGCACAAGATGGAGGATCAGCCACAGCAGAAAGAGGTCCTCTGTGTCTGGAGATTTCTTTCACCCAACCTAGTTCAAACTGCAATAGATTCACTGCCCTCAGCTACCAGAGTGAGGATGAAGAACAATGAAGACAATACGAATTGAGTGAATCAGGTGCTCAGATAATGGAGCACGTCCGTTCCTGGGCTGACACGATTGGGTAGCAGTAAGGTATTTTAGACAGCAGTTCAGTCTTTCTTTGGGCAGGTGTTATCCCTGTTTACAGTGCCAACAGGCACTTTGAGGCTGAATCCTGCACTGCTAGAGCTGTGCAAGGCTCCTTTGCATTCAGCAGGTTTCCAGCCCATGCGTTGCAGACTGATTCCACCATAATCATGACATCCCTCTGGAGTACACTTCACTCCTTGTACTGATACTCCACAGCTTCACTGCAGTGTACACACCCCAAAAAAGAGTGTGCCTGTGGCTCTTGGAAGCTTAGAGTTAAACTTCTCAATAGCATAACAAAACCAGATTCAGCGCATCATCCATGGCATTTATTAATATGAGATCACCCATGCTTACTGGCTGCTTTTCTCTTTGGAACAGCCATCAGTAGAGATTCGTTTCCTTCCAAATGATTTCTCCCTTCTTGAGTCAGAAGGGACCTATGTGAAAAAGTAATCTTTTGGAAAAACACAGTAAAAGAAAAATCTATCCTTAAAGTGCTCCTTTTCAACAGTCTGAATTACAGTAGCTTTTAACAGCATAGCAGAATAGCTCAACACACAAGGCTTCCTTTCTGTCGCAAAAGAAGCTAAGACAGTTGAAACTTAATGTTTACATCCTTTTCTAGACAGATAGTTGTTTTTCTTCTCTAACCAAATATGTATATCTGGCCTGTTTCCAGTGCCCCGGTGGTGGTGCTGTCATACTTTACCCTGTCTCCTAAAAAAAAGCAAACATGCTTTTCCTGACATGCCAAGCTATACACTGTATTTTCCAAGTCAACCACTTGAGCAGTCACTGCTCACCCTTCCAAAATCCTGGGAATGCAAATGACAGCATCTGAGCCCTCACTACTAGCACATTACACCTTCTCATGGTTCAGATGTCTTCAGCAGTGAAACTGCTGCAGATTGATCTTCTGCAGCTCCTTCTGCTAAACAGGGTGAAAGGTGTAAACTGCCCATTTACAGCTTTCTCCATAAATCTTGTTTCTCTCAGGGCTCAGAACCTTGCTGATGAAGAACCCAAGCAAAGGGCTTTCCATTGACATCAGCAAGAGTTGGATCAGGCCTGAAAAAGCCATAAGCAAGCTTCCTTCGCCTCTAACAAAACTTGTGAGCTTCTGTGCTTGGAATTTTGCACTTTTCAATCCAAGCTCGTCAACTTTCACTATTTCTGGAAGCTTTCAAAAACATTCCAGGGAGCGCCTTTCTTGGACTGGCAATCATATAACGTAGATTTACATCCAGCTACTAAAGAAGGGAAGGCAATAAAT
This sequence comes from Psophia crepitans, assembly GCA_013399095.1. Lineage (NCBI taxonomy): Eukaryota > Metazoa > Chordata > Aves > Gruiformes > Psophiidae > Psophia > Psophia crepitans. Next base: position 203,735 of record VWZZ01006295.1, on the reverse strand, counting down.
TAATAAATCTGCAAATTCTACCTTTCTTCAGCATGTCATTCATTTTTAAGTGGCTCAGACAGTAGAAGGCTATAATCACAATTATGCTGCACTTTCCTGAACCAAGAGATTGCAGGTCTGATTTTTATCAGGTTGACTGAGCCGTTTTCAAGGGATTTCACCTTAAGTCAGAAAATCTGCCAGCGCATGTCTGGGTTCACATTCAGTCAAAGCACCAAGTCCTGTGTTTTCTTGGGCCCTGTGAGCATGTCCTAAGCCTGGCGAAGTATCAAAATGAGCCTTTCCAAAAGGCTTCATAGATTTTGAGCTAGGCAAACAAATACTGCTGTTAACACTACTCCTGGAACATCTCCTTTCCTTCATATCAATGAACAGAGAAACAGTAGTTTGGCCTATGCCATCTGCAGTTCTCTAGATGAAGTTTATCACTGCCTTCCTGACAGCTTCCTTCTACACTAGTGATGATTACATGAACATAATTAAGACATCATAATGCTCTAAAGTTTAATTAATGCTTCTCAAAGCAGCAGTTCCACCACAGATCCCAAATCAAGGGGAACTTCATTTCAAGTACTCAAGCAAATTTGGGCTGGTCTCCAAGGAGCTGATCCATGCACAGAGTATTATGTGTTTCCATTAGACAAGAATAAACTGAAGTTGAAGTGGCTAACGAAACGTTTTCCTAGGGAATCTCCTATGTCCTTTCCCCACCACCACCAAGGATGAATCATTTGTAAAATTGGACAATACAGACACAGGAAGCTTTTTTGAAGATGAATGGAAGGATCATATACACACTGCACAGATAAAATTAGTATGTATTAATCAGATATTTACTTTTCACCAGCAGTTAATTTCACCTCACTAATATAAAAAGTCTGGCAAGCTTCATGTGAAGAGTGGGCACGTCTATTAAGGTAAACATTTGTAGAATGTGATCCTAGATTTAGTATTTACATTAAGTGGAGCTATTTCAAAGAGTGATTTTTCTTCATTTGGAATTATTAATGAAATCCCACCACAAGTTCAAAAACCAGAACTCCCAAAATACTCACACCAGGGCTCTCACCTTCATTGAGACAGTATTCATCCAAGCGTAAGGAAGCAGAAGGATTGAAGGGGAGATATCACTGGATCCATTGGTAAGAGATGAGAAGAAAATGGTATACCAATTCAGACTAAGACTGGACACTAGATTCCCAGAGAAATAAAAATGAGTCTGTATTTTTAGTGAGGAACAGAGAAGATACTGAAGAGTATTTTCTGCTTCCCACTGACAGGAGCACTAAAAAGAAACCTAAAACCTTTAGTAGTGGCTGCTGTTTCTCTAGACCTAAAGGGCAGAGGCTGAGCATTCAACAGGCAGTTGAAAGAACTGTCAGGCGGGTACCCACACTGAAAAGTAACTTTCAGGAACAGAAATGCAGAGTGGAAACAAAGATATGGAAAGACATTTGTGACAGCAGCAGACCAGAAGGTAACAGAGTAAGCTAGCAGGAGAGTGTGCCACCATCAGCAAGTGTTACAACTCCCTTTTTACAGAGCCATCAGCCCTCCTTTCCATTTTCTTTGTAGCCCAGGAAAGGGTGGAAAAAAGAAGCACAACTGGGAAGCCATCTGTAGTCCAGCCACCTCTGGATTCAAAAACACAGCTCTTCTGCTGTGTGGAAGCACACATCCTGTCCTGTTCAGGTTTTGATGGTCATGAACCTGGGAGTCAACAGGCAACAAGAGTTGGCTGCACAGGCAAATTGCCTACAGGTTTTTGTATCAACCACACTGAGGGCTGTTACAAAAAGCTACAGCAAGATCTCAGATGCATCTATTAAGTCTTAATGAGATCTCTGAAGAATGAATAGATGTTCTCCCATGGGAAGGACCCAGCATGGAGATCCATCAACCCGAAGACAGTGAAGTTGTGCCTCTGCACTGATGACAAACAGTCCATCAGCACAACATCTGCTCATTTTCTAGTGTTTACACAGCTATCCTCATGTTGCTCAGTAGTTTCACAAAGACACTGTCAAGCTATCTGTAAAGCAGAATCTCCCAGTCCTTTTGGATCAGTGAGCCATGGTTTCACACTGTCTCAGGATCCTCTGTATACCTTTACCATTAAGCTTTAAATAGAAAATGCCAGAAAGTTAATGTAGTTTCATGAAAGCAAAGCTAAACTTTTCCCATCAACCAGATGTCATCATTTTCCTCTCGTCAAGACCTCTGGGACCAACCCTTCCCTAGTTTTCATAACAGGGCTCTGGATTCTCAGTTAATAATTCCCATTGATCCCTGAAGCAAATTACAGAACTCGGGATATGTAGGACCTTAGTGCACATATTTACATTAAAAGACTGTTAACTGACAAGCAGCAGCAGAGTCAAACAACTTTAGGCAGCTACTAGATAGGGACAAAGTGTGCAGTAACACTCTCAATCAGGACATCCCAAATGATATGTTGCCTTGATGATTAAGAGGGACTCAAGACCTTTTTAATCTATTGATTCACAGACCTGCAGAAACATTGTGTCCCCACTTCCATAAGAGACATATCCTGATGTGCAACACTTTCAAGATATCTCGATAGGCATGAGGGAATATTTTTGGGCAGGAATCATAATTCTTTCCTGACTGCTAACATCTGTTTGCTAAAGCCTACAGAACTTCCCTGGAGTTTTGAGGTTTAAAAACATTACTTCAAGATGACATACTAAATATTATGAAAATGTGCCTCGCAATCCACACCCAAAACCCCCCAAAGAACATTTCATATTTTCAGACTTTGGTCAACAAAACTTTTTGGGACTGTTTTTAGTTCCTTAAATGATGGGTGTTTAATTAATGAGCCCATGTACCAGAACTGAGAAGGAACTAGACAGCCATAAACCCACAAGACCTACTTTGAACTAGACTATGATGGGAACATAGTGGTTATATCCAACATCTTATTGGAAACTGGGATCATTTGCAAACACACTCATTGAGCCACCATGTTTAGGTAAACAAATGGTAGACGGATATTTCCCATCTCAGACACCCTTGAAAGGCCTGCAATGGTACAGAATACTCCAGTAAACTGCCACCATTCAGAAAGGTGCACAATTCACCTTTCAGCACAGCTCTGATTTAATAGCACATTGCTGACCTTCTGCAGCCACCACTCCTCTTCCTGGGGCGATATTCATTGATACTGTTCTTGCAGTCTTTTTCTGCACTAGATTTGCAAAGCTTTCTCATTCTTCTTTCCTCTAGAATCAATCCTACCCACATTTGTGATTTATGAAGCTTCTCCCTCCCCCATCCCTCATTTGCTCTGTGTGCCTCGCTCAGATTGATGGATCAGTCAGCTTTAAGTTCCCGAGAGGAAACTCACACATCCACAAATCCAGAAATGGGCAAAGCCTGGTGAAGAAAGGGGCCTTCACTAGTACGAGTAGCTAGAGAAAGGTACTCCTTTCTGCTCATAAAACAGCATAAAAGAACTAGGCATACAGCTCTATTTAAATATAGATGACCTCATTTTTTGAAAGATCCATGAGGATATAGATTACTCCTTAAAATACATGGGATAAAATGCCAAGCATCTTGTAGATCTAGTCCTCATTGCCTTTTGAAAAAAATCAAGCCCAGAATACTAGCTCCTCAAAGGAAAGAGGGTAGCAATCCAGATGGTGGCTCAGGGAATGGGGATATAGTGTCTCTTAGGTTAGTTCTGCAAGACTGCAGCCAGTCTGTCAGCTTCAGCCTATTGAATCAGAATATTTTTACCTGTCTTGGAGGACTCCCATACCATGGATTAGACTATAGGGCCATCCAAGCCCTGTAACCTTGCGTTCCAGCTGCTGCAGACAGCTATATAAGGAAGCATGTGAGGACAGGCACTTAGCAACACCTCCCATTATTCTCCCAGTTTTTGGCAATGCACAGCTCTGACTTCTTGAGCCAGAGTCCACATGCTTAAGCAGTCCTTTGTGTTTAATAATCCCCACAAAATCTTCTTTCTGGTAACTTCTCTAAAGCCTTTTTTGGATTTCAGTAGTTGCTTGGCCACTTTTGGCAATGACTTCCACACTTGAGTAATGTTGTGTGCCAAAGCACCTCCTCTCATTCATTTTGAACACTTCTGTCATGATTTAAAAATCAGAAGCAAATTAAATTACTGGCTGAATTACCCACTGACCTTCTCCCTGCAGGTCACGAAGTTAGAGGCAGTTTCTTCTTGTCCACCTCTTGTTCCCATGCCAAAACAAATAATGCTTTCAGTCACATCTACAAAAGCCATTCCACATCCTTCATCTGTTTTTTTCTTTGTATACTTTATTCTTTTACTTTTGAGTATCAAATAGCACATGCAGTTCTTAAGGGAAGGATGTGCTTAGGATCTATACATTGCCACAAGCTTGGATTCTTCTTTTTCCTGTCCTAGTAGTTGTTAACATCATTTGATCTTTTTCTTACCCCAGCCGAGTTGCTGTTTTCATACAATCAGCTACTACAGCTTTTACTGAAGAAGGCGGGTTTCAAAACATTCCCGCTCACTAGAAGTTACATACACATAATGAAATACCAGCCTGATCACAGAGAGGATACAGGCATGTGAACCAAGGCAATATGGTACTCCAACATGATTGACCCCTGTTTGAGCTCAGGAACTAGCAGAGCATCTCAGTGCTGCTGTGAGGCAAACCTAACTTGTGACCTTAAGACCTGCATGCAAATATAGTTCTTGCAATATGACACAGTGAAGGACAGAGCAGGACTTCATCCTTTAAGCAGGCAACAGGCAAACATCAGCTTGGCCATAATGTGTCTTTATATTATGTATAAATATATATGTTTATATAGGTATACATATAGAGAGATTTTTAATAAAGTCAGTTTGAACTTTATTTTTAGGCCAGCAGAAAGCCACAGATGAGGAGGCCTATTCTTTGGCAGTGATCCAGCTCTGCACATTTTCAGCATCTGGAATGCTAATGAGTTCAGCTCTGTTAAAATGAGCTTCTTACTACTTTGCTTGTGCCAGCTCCCTGAAACAGCAGCCAAAGAGCACTTAGCATAACACTCTTCATAAAAGATGAAAGGACAGCTCAAATACCTGTTAAAGCTTCTCTCCAAGGTCACTTTCAGGATCTGACTTGATTTCAGGATCAGACACACTTGGAGCTAGAGTATCTAAAACCATCAGTAGGGAGTTACTAAAACTTGTAGCCAGTGAGGAGAGATCAGAACCAGTCCATTAACGAAGTCAGCTCACACTCTGGTATGGCACAGCATCATTTCTAACACTCTGCTGGGTTTCTCATATAATGATGTCTCAACCGTCTTCATAGTAGACCTAAGTAGTGCAGACTACCCAGAAAGAGCACCCAGTTAAGCACCAGACTGAGATTCTCATTTAGCTCTGTGCTGTAGGCACACCCTTTCAGCACTGATCTCTGCAGGTATTTTGCACCCCCTGTTCTCTTCCAATTGAAGAGCTGGAGACTCCACAAATCTGGATCTTAAGTTTGCCAGGGGTTTCCCTTCTGCTGAAAGGACCTAATTACTCCTATTCTCAACCTTACCTGTTTGAAGCAACAGCATTTGAAGTGGGAATTGTATTCAGGTGTGCCTAACTCAGACTTCAATACTAGCTGGGTTGCAAAAGGTAAATCACTGCCTAATATGTTCAGAAGTTAATACAGCAAGAGGCAGCACTAAGCACATACCATGTTTTATATTGATTATCTGTGCTAATTTATAAGTAAATAGCCATGACAATTCATCTTTTTATGAAAGCTGAAATTCACTCTAAGTGCAACATTAGGAGACACATTTCTTATTGCCATATTATATTTCCTAAAAAAATATTCATTTTGTAAAGGCCATCATAAGCTATCATGCTTTTTTCACCTGTAAAGTCTGAGCACAAAGCCTGAGTATTTTAAGTCTGTTTCGATTCTTCACATTTTGCCCAGCAGTTTAATAGATATTACAAGAAATTAAAAACAACAACAAGAGCTGAACAGTTTGTCAACAGTTTGACCTGTTCTGGAATATGAAGTTTCAATGAAAAATTCTGTCCATTTTGACCAGATTAATTCTAGGACAAGGGAAAACATAAAAGTGAGCTCCCTTTCTCCAACAAATCTCAGAGTTCTGACAATGTCAAATCTATTTTTTACTCATGTTCTTTTCCCTTGAATCTATTGGAATCTATCAAAACACATTAGACAGGTTCAAATCAGGGTCTTCAGCTTTGATGCCCCATATGTAAGCGATTAGGCTGACAACAAATGGCCCCTTTAACAATTGCTCAGCACACAGCCAGCTCTGTGGTTCCTCATCAGCTCTTCTCCCCATCCATAATGGGAAATCACTTTGCAGCTAGAACAGATGGAAGGGGAAAAACTAAATCCTCTGCCTCACCTGGGCGCACACTGAGTGGGCAGCTTCAGTGCCATCATACTATGTAAAGCCTAGGGCCCAGATTACACAGGTTACCTTCTGCCTTTATAGTTTTAAACAAGCTATGCTGTCCCCCCAAAATATAAATCTTCCAGGTAAATTAATCTGCTTTCCTTTCTCCATACACCTGATACCTTTGACAACCTTGCTTTTGTTCAGGTTTATGTCAAGATTTCATATGATGCAGTGTTTTGTCTTTATAGACAAACAGACCAAGATTTCCCCAAATATGCCAGCCTAGAACATGCCAATTGCTTTCACTGTAAGCAAACTAGAAAGGAGGCAGCAGGAGGTTCCCTCTGTTTTATATTCCCAAGTTTCTTCCACTAAGCTATAGCAAAAGGTAAAGCCATTTTACTCACTTCCCCAGAGTCCATTTCCAATAAGATCGACTGTAATTCACAAAACCTCACCCCAATACCAAGACAGCCAAACATGATAAGTATTAACTTTTTTAATAAAATCTAAAAACTAGGTCTGTCTAGACAGGAAAGGATGCGTAATCAAACTCTCCCATCAATCCAGCTGCACAGGTTTGTAAGGATATTTGTTTTAGCCAGCATTTCACTTCTTACTGGCAAGTTCTACCTTATGCTGACACTCCAGCTTAATCTTGCAACCCCAGGCTTACAAGGCCTCTAATGAGAGGGGGTCTCTTTGCTTCCAACTGGCAATGCCTTCCAGCTTTGCACAGCTCCTGTTTCTCCTGAACTAGAGAATAGAGAAAATTTATACACCAGAATTAAACCCTAATCTGGGGAGTTACCTAAACATATGCCTAATACACAAGTAGTGAAGGCAGCAGGGCAGTCACACATGTAAATCTCAGTTTATATTTAGATACTGTAACTACAAGGCTAAGATATAACTATGAAGGACACTTAAGTCATCTTTAACTGCCACCTACAAGTGAAAAGATCAGTGACCAGGAGCTGTGGTGGTGCTAGAAGTCACTAGTGAGTTCATAAGATTACTAAATTGATAAGACTAAAGTAGCAAATTGAGCTGTTTTGAATAAACAGTGGTAAAAGATCCCAGCCTGCTGACTGAATGGCAAAGCGTTGTCAGCTGACACCAGCTCACTACCAAATTGTCCCAATTTAAAAGAGTTCACTGACTTTTGAACATTATTTAGTATCTTCATTATGTTATAACACAAAAGCCATACTCTAAACAAGGAAAAAAGTGACTTTTGTCAGAGGTAGCCACATTGTATCAGGGCGCTGTTCCTTCCCCACCAATTCAGATTTAGGGCTTTCAATGTTATATTTTAATGGTTGTAGTAGCCAGAAACAGACTGATCAAATGCAGGAAACCAAGTGAATGTAAAGGGTACAACAGTCCTTACTTTGTAATGAAAACTAGAGTTTTAGGTAGTTACCGAATGCCTCCAACTCATTTACTGCTGCAGTCAGAAGCCCTCTCCGATGGGAATCCCACGGGAGCAGATTCTGCACATAGGACTTCTCATCTGAGATCAGCCAGTTCACCCAGTATAATCAGCTGCTGGTTTTGGACATGGTGTGGTCTGATTTTTCAAAACTCAAAATAGTATTCTCTAGAGGAGAGGGGAACCTCAGCCTTGAAAGTGCTTCAGCAAGAGCAGGATATTCTTATAAATCATAAGATTTTGATCCTTCCTCTGCTTTCCAATATAACAGAACAAAGGGGCTGTTCAGGGGCTGTTGGAGCCTTTAGATAGTTGGTGGCGTCAGGAATTTTGAGAGCTTAGCACTAACTACTGCTCTCAAGGGCATACAATGCACAAGAAGTTTCAATCTGCTGGACTCTGTTTCATCTCCAGATGTTTATGGAGTCACCCATCTCTACCACCCCCATTCACAACCCTGAATTTCAGAGGTGACCCCATTTGTGGCCCATCTTTGTTGGCTCCCTCCAGATACAGATGGAAGACAGCGGTCTGAAAGGAGGAGGTCATGTTCCCAAGACTGCTAAGAGCTCTCCAGAGCAAAAGATCCAGCTTCCAAGAGCTTTGGTTCCCAGCAAGGGACCAGCTCAGAGTGGGTGGCCACTTGATAGAACTGCTCAAAGATTGAAGTCGTTGTGATTCTTTTCCAATCTAAGTATGTGTACATATGTATATTCTAGAATAGTACCAATATTATAGAAGAGTTCCAGGATTTTTCTTGTATTATTTGTAGAACTAGAGAATTCATTATCTTCAGATATTGGACAACAGCCCAATTCCCCAAAGTTTCACTACAACAGACCCTTTGTCTGAGAACTCATTACAAAGTTTATTAATTGCTCAGTGCTCTTACTCAGAGGTGTCAGTCATTCAGCTGAGGTGTAGAAACAATTCTCAATGGCAGAGGTGACTAATTACAGCTCCCTTCCCCCTCTCCTCTCCAAACTGTCTGAAGTGAAGCAAGACCAGCCACAAGCAATTTCACATTTGCACATCTATCTGCCCAGTGTGTGGGCTTCAGCACACCACATGATTTTACTTGCCCATGCCAACAGTGAAAACCTACATGTTTGTGCAGAAAGCAACCAGCCAATAATCCATATTCTCCTTTTAGCTCCCTTGAATGAGTTCAACTTGTTAGAAAAGGGCTTTTTGGCTCTGATAAGCAGAGGAAAAGGAAAAGCCCAGCTCTGCCTTTATCTGAGACCCGCTTGTCTCAATCTGCGGTAGGTTTGAAACAGCGAGTTGTTTTGGATAGCAGAGTGGTTGGCTTTTTCAGCTATGGCAGGTTTAGACTCAACTTGAGTGATATTCAAGATGAGAACAGCTAGTAGAAATGAATGGTCAGATAAAAAGCTTTCTCTGGAGAGCTTCCAATACTGCCACCTATGCAAACTGAACTCTGGCACAAAATCTGGAAAAATAGTTGGCCTGGATTTGTCATATGCTTCCTTAGTACTGTGGGAAGTCTATAACTATAGCAAGTACTTATCTCTGCTTTAAATATAGCATCTAGCCCACCTTAGCTTTGTCTACAGCAATAAATGACAACTCAAAACATACATTTATACACCAACTTTGACAAGGACATCTGTGGTAGGTGTAAAGGATCCTATGCCATACCGTACGCACTAACGAACAATACTAGCACCAACACTCAGCTGGCATTCCTATCACAGTTGGTAGCTCCCACAGCTAACAAAGTCATGACATAAATTAACCTATAGATCATTCCACTTCTGATGTCTTCCCAGATAAATTAAGTGATTTAGCCCATTGAGCCTGATGCTCAAACTGTTGCATTTTCTTAAGAACCATTGCTCCATCTAATCCTGTTTTTATATTGGGGGAAACTGAGCAGAAATATTTGTGCAGCTGCCTTTGAGGAGATCCTCTTCAAAATAGTTGGTGATATGGGAAGCAGCTTATGTCTTACCCAGTCAGAGGAGGGGGTTTACTTGATAATCATACCAACTAGTCTCTGATGTTTTTTTGACAGTTCCAGCAGTTTCTCATGCAGGGGCTGCCTCATACAATGTATCTATGTAACACTGGCATTAGGGCTGACTGATAACCTGCCTACAAGAAATAGGTAAAGGCTCTTACACCTTTGCTGCTTTGAGCACCTTATCCATGGTCCCCCACAACCATGAGCTCTGTTACTTTAAGACAAGAGCTATAGTAATACAAAAGAAAAGTTTTTCAAGGTGACTTAAGAGTTAGAAGGGCCCATATTTGGAGTGGGACATGTGGCTTCTCTGGGCTCTGGTGAGCACACCAAACTTATGTAGCAGAAAACACATCTACTTTTCCCATGGAAACAGCAACAGAATAGGTAGTTACCTGAATAAGCAAATTAATTAGTACTGTCTGCATGATGGCATGGATGAGTGTGAAATAATATTTTTTAAAGGGCACTGAAGTGTTCAAACCCAGCATTAGTGAGCTATTTTGCTGTGCTGCCACTGCTGGACCACCACTGTGGCCTGAAGATGAGCTGGGGAGAGGAGAACACAAAGCCATCTTCCCCTTAACACTCTGAATATAAGCACAACCAATATTATTTTATGACAACACTAGTCTGGGAACTATGGAAATTAAGAAATGCCTAGATCAGAGCCACAATTTCCATCCCTTAAACCACACATTTCAAAACATGTTAAAAATGGGTAGTGCCTACTCACACAAATCTAGCTCCAGAGTTCGATGGGTTTGGGACCCAGGGGAAGTTGGAGCTAGGTTTTCAGTTCAGTCCCCTATAACTTAAGGGGTATATTTAAGTGGATATTGAGAAAGCAAGATACTATTTATACAAAGAGGTTTGGTTCAAACACTCCCTCCCCAAGTTTAAATGTAAAGAACTGAATGCCATCTTGGACTAGCTTAGACTTAGCTCTCTGCATGGCACTGGTAACATAAAAGGGATGTATTCAATAATCCTTAGAATCATGCAGGAAGACTTAGTATATGATTAAACCTTAAAATGCTCCTGGTTTTAACACGTGCATGATAGGAATATCTTGATAAATTAAGATTTTTACCAAGTATTTTCTTTTTCCCTAAAAATATACCGTAGAAGTGATGACATTACAAAAATACTCCCACCACCTTTTCAATAGCAAAGTCACAAGCAGCATTTTTACCCATACTATGTTTGAATATGCAGAGCAGGGCTCACTAGTGGGTTCTGGTGACTTTGGGTTTCTGTCACTGCAACACTTAATAGCATCATTATAGCACCTTTTCATTAATGGAGAAGAGAAGACAAATAATGCACTAGTAAACGCCTTGCTAAGACTGTATTAAAAATACCGAACCTCACCAAATAATGAAAAATAATCATGATTGATAGAAGAAGCAATGAAGAATGAATAATTAAACAGGCAATGGAATAAACTACAGAACTGTTCTGGTTCTAGGTAAATTACCCACAACAAAAAACAATGGAATAAACTTCTGGAAGTGCAGGTGGGCAGCAATGATTACTATTACAGCATCTGGCTAAAAGGTTATGTTTCAATAAGAACCATTTTATTTAGGACCATAAGTCATTTTTCTAGACTGCATTATGCATCTGAAGGCAGGAAGAGACAGCAAAACACCTCAAAAATTCTGGGGCACAGAACGAAATACACAAGATAAGAACACCTGATCAATTCATGGCTAACACGACCTTGCAGCTGCTCACAACCAGCATCTTGCAGTACCCCAAGGGCATTACAGCAGATGCAGACCACAAGTGGAAATAACATGCATGACACCTACAACCAAAGAAACCAAGACCATTTCCATTTACTAGCTCCCACTTCATGCTCCAGTATGAGCTGGTTATTCATGTCATATGGTGCTGGTCATCAGGATTCAGATATTTCACAGCTCCTTAATTTGTAAAAAGCTCAGCAAGATGTGAAATGGGTCAAGGATTTATCAACTGCTTACATGGCAACCTCGCATCAGCCTCTCAGCCTCACAGCTATTTATATATATGTATGTTTGGCTTGCAGCAAAATAGGTCAATGTCCAGTAAAATGAATATTCTGAAGTAATTTTTGCCAAGTCAGTCATTACACAGATTTCCACCTAAGATGTAGTTCCCATACTACTGTTCCCTTTGAATAGGATCTCGGTCATGTTGATGATAGATGGTGACCTCTATACTTCCTGCCTGAGGCTTTTAAAAAGTGCTCAGCTAGACAGGAGAGGAGCACCACCACACCACCCGCCCTCTCTGGGCAAAGGCACCAGGGGATACAAGAGGCCACACTAATGGAATTTCAGGAGTTTTGAAGTTATTGTCTGACAAAGACCAGCCTCAGCAGTGATGGATGAGACAGGCTCAAGCCTGATGCACTACCAGAGAAATAAGGTGTTGAGAACTCCAAATATCCCTTGACATCTTCCACAGGTTTCAGTGTCACTTATCTTTCAAGACTCCATTCCTCACCTGGACACAGCTAAGTACATGGTGTCCAGGAAAGAGCGAGGTTCAAGACACCATGTGTATCCTATGCCAGTCAGTCACACGAAATTCCCCCCCGGGATCCACACAAATGCAGCCACTTCACTGTCTGCAGCGCAGGGAGGAAACGACTGGAGGCTCTGGACTGAGACATGGGGCATTTCTGCCTGGGCTCCAGTGGCAGTGCTTGCACAGGAGTCAATTATTCAGCCTGTGTATTTAAAGACTCAGTAAATAACTACTCAGGGGATGGTTTTTTCAAACATTCTAGCGATGTTTTCATCAAAAGACTTTTTTACAGAAATAGACGAAAGAGGGAAAAATATTTATTCAGTGTTTTATGGAAGCTCCATTGGCTGGTGTTTTATGGTAAATGATTCCAGTGTTCTGAGGACAAATAGACCTGGTGGGCCAAACTTATTCCTGTTCTTGAACTAGCACAGGTGCAAGAGAAATAGCTCATACCCTGTCTACTCAGTCATTACTGAAGGAATTTTTCCCTCCAGTCTGCTTTAGACTAGCTCTTTAGTGCACACATCCACCAGAGCATAAGATGGTCTCCATCATCATGCCTCTTCTTTCCCCCATCTCTTACTGAAGCTGGCCCAAGAGATGGATAGATTGGGAAGCAGTGGGTTCACCCTCCAGGCTGCTCAGTCACACAAATATTTTGGAAGAATAACTTGCCAAAGACCCTGCAGACACATCTGCTCTGGTGTTGGGTTACATATCCTCATCCTCAACAGAAGTACCTCTTACCAACATAACCAAGAAGTTCCCAAAAAAAAAATAAAGTTATGGCCTACTGCTGCTTAGAACCTTTTTTCACATCTACAGAGGGGTTCATTCCTCATTACTATTCCTATCTTTGGGCAGGAGTTTTGGGTGGTCTCTTTTAGGAAATTTCCTTCTAGCTCTGCAGTCAGATGCTCTTAAGGCTGTCTGCAACAGCAGACAATGGGGAGCAGCATGGAAGGATGGATCCAGTTGGGCTAGCACTCAGAAAACTGTTCATACCAGGGTCTCAGTTGCTCAGAAAGCTTGGAATATTAAGTGACTCATATCATGGCATATTGTCAGTAAGGCTGTGGCCTTTTGTACAGAGCCACAAGTTCATGTTGTGCCTTGTCCAAAATGGGGAGGGATGCCACAACTGTTCCATATCTAATAAAGAAGCAGAGACACACTGCCAGTTGTGCAAAAAGGGACATTTGAACTGGCCAGCAACTCAGTCTGTTCAAGAAGATAGTCAAGCAACCCAGTATTTGCCAGAAGGTCTGAAAGCTGCAGAAGTGGAAGGAATCCCTCCCTCCTCTCTAATGCAACAGATTTTTGGTGGATGCCAACACCTGAACTTTGAATGATGCTTTAGGATTGAGACAAGACTCCTGGCATTGTAATCCCCTAAAGAGTAGGGGCTCCAAGGAAGTCAGATATCTATAGTAGTTTGTATGCACTCACATGCTGCTGTGCCCCATTCATTTTAGGGTGAGGATGCAGCTTTAGCCTCCTGCAATTCCCTCTGTTACTCCAAGGACAGAAGTGCTGTCCCTCACTGTGACCCAGCCCAAGAGGGTCACCTCTGTCAGTGATGAGCACCCTGTCCTGTAATAAGCCACCAAGGAGGAATGTTGGCTTGAGAAAAGTGCAATAACATGGGCCCAGCTTCACAGTTTTGCTGATCACATACAGTGAGTTCTGGGCTTGGTAAGTTACATTACTCTGCATGATATAAACATTTGTGGTCCTTCACTGTAGATATCCCAGCACTTTACCAATTAAAGTTGCAAGATGGCATGACTTCATATTTGCAAGTGTCTAACAGCAGCAACATATCATGCAAACCCCTCCCAACTGGCCTTTTTAGGTACATTTAGACAAACATTCCTCCAAATCATCCGTAACTGATAGTTTTCCAACAAGATGCATCAGTGTCCTGAAATCACCAATAACAAATACCAACCACAAAACCCAGAAGCCAGTGGGCTTCACAGCTCACCCTACTCATTACAACATGATCTTTACAATGTTTGTATCACAGCTGAGCTGAAATAAGCTACTACACAATGAGCACCTGCTTTTTTCTTCAGCTCATTGGTTATAAACCAGATTTAACCTCACTACATCTAAGTGGGAAACACTCTGCACTTGATTTGGCTCTGAGATATGTAAGAAGTTGTTTTATGTACTCTGAAGTTGCAGGGGGAGAAGAGACATTCAGGTGAGAAACAAATGACTAAGGTTCTTATAACTAGATGAAGATGGAAGAGTTACTGTTGACTGTTCCATGCACTGTAAGACCTGTTAAGGGAATTGGACTTGAGGTAACCTTCACTCCCATATATACACTTTGCCACATGGTTCTTACATTTACAAACTTGCCTGGATTAATAAGTTAAGTGGAGCTAGCCTTCCACTAGGCAACAACACAAGTCTGCCCAGAAAAGCATTTCTGAGAAACATAGACAAACAGTGGGCTAAAGTCTCTGCTGGCCCAACTCCACCGAAATCAGAGCAGATAATTCAGCCATACATTCTTAGAGCATTACTGCTCAAAAGTCTCTCCCAGAAGGGAATGAAAAACAAAGGGAAATATTCTCACTAACAAGAAATTAGAGAAATTTCTCTGTATTAAATTTAATCAGAGATAGAAATGTTCAACGCCTATCCCTCTACATAAAGAGTTCCCCAAAGAGTTTTCATAGTCACTTCAGACTATGAAAACTCTGAACTTCAGAGGAACTAGGAAAGAGGAAAACAGACATGGAAGGGAGGTGCTGTTAAGGGGAAAGTAGTGTTTTCCTCAAAGCTAATGTTTCTTTTTAGGAGACCAAAGTGATCATTACTTCATTCAGCTTAAGCTAACAAAGCACCAGATCCAAACAAAGGATTTTAACAGTAAGTAAAATTCCATTAAGAAATTGCTTAACACATCGAATTGGCATGGCTAGATAATTGCAGGAAACAAAATGCTTTAAAATTAGTGCTGTCAATTAGGACACAACACCCTCTTAGTCAAAGTACAACAAATGACCATGTCAGTTCCACCAGTCTCTTTTGATACAGGTCAAAGAGCAGGGCATGGATTCATCTGCCCTGCTCCAGCAGAGAAAGTGGTGTCTCTCCCAGACAGGGAAGCAGGATATTCCCAGCACTACCATATGCACTTCCAACATTGGTTCACACATCAATATTGTGGGCTAGTCTACTCTTCTGTAATTAGTGATATGGTGATATTAGATGATATCTATATGATATATGGTGATAGTGATAATAGTGATATTAGATGTGGTACTTAGGGACGTGGTTTAGTGGGTAATAGGTGGTGGGGGGATGGTTGGACTAGATGATCCTTGAGGTCACTTCCAACCTTAATGATTCTATTCTATTCTATATATCTCCTAGAGGAGAAAGTACATAATACTCAACCATGTAAAACTTCCAAGACCTGTAAACTACTCGCATCCCTTTCAAGTCCACCAGAATAAGTGTTCACAGCATCTAGTAAAAGCCAATCTGTTATTTCCCTAAATGAAAATGTAGGCTGAGAAATAGAAAATGTTCCAGCCCTATCTCCTTTCTCTGTCCACACAGGGCTTGTCTGCAAGACATCCAGCACCCTCTGAAAACATTCTTTACATTAAAAAAATGTTACCTTACCATTGGTACACCGCTAAGAGATGCTACTAACAACAAGAATTAAGCTGCTTTAGTATGTCTAAGAGGGCTAAAGTGTATACTGAAGTTAATTCTTATGTTTGCTGTCTCACCAGTACCCAGAATATTCTCTCCCCTTGCACAATCCACCAGATGTGGTCAAACTGCGCATCGCTCCCACACTTTGAGATATATAACAGAGCAGAGAACATCTGAGGCTTTAGGTGTCCTGAGTTATCTCAGTTTCCAAGCTGTACAATGGCTTCTGGCTGTAGTCATCTGCAATGCTGTATCCTCAAGGTTTTGCTGGAAGACCCATGGCTTATGACACCTCATTCTTCAAATCTGTGATATCTTTCAAAGGAAAAGGCTCCAGACAGAGATGCAACTGGAAACAGAATGTCATCACAGAGAAGATATGTAGACTGAGAATATCCAAGCCAAAAAGATTTGGGCTAATTTCAATCTAAATTAGTTCCGAATCCTTTGGTGTCCTTCAAAGCTTTCGCAACACTGACCTAAGTTTTTGGGACTGATGAGGATTTTTTACTACCAGTTCTTTCAGTGCCCAAATTCAGTTTTAGTTAGAATATTATGCCTCTGAAAAATCCCCCTCTTTCTTCAAGATGCTGCAAATTAGTCACTTAAATGCAGACATCTAAAGAGTTTAGATCTTACCAGTTTTAGTGGTAGCTCAGCACTGCAAAAGATAGTGCCACTTGTCTTCTTGTGGCTCCCAACAAGCACCTGACATCCCCACCACAGCATGACTTTTGCCTCCCCTTCATATTTGATGGGAAAGATCTACTTTTCCTCCTTTTTTGCACAAAATCCCTGCCATAGAAAGTTATCAGAACAGTCTCACAGGAGTTATCAAATATGTATAGATACAACAGAACTCAAACAGTTCAACACCCACTACCCACTATTATAGCCCATCTTCTGATTCAATGAGCATTTGTAACAACTCAATCAGCTCATACTAAGACACATGCACTGTTTCTCACTTCATTCAGCTGCTCTTGTGAGGCATGACAGACATTTGACATAGAAAAATATCCACTCAGCCCTTGCATTTGTCAGATGTTATGCAGGGTTTCATTATACACCTTGGAAGTAATTAGAATTAGAGTTGATTAGTTTGCCAAATATGACTTACATAAGCATTTCACACTTGAAAATTGTTCCTAGGCTCATAAGTCTTTCCATCAAGATACTTGTGACGGGCAAGTAGGGCAACCTATTCTGCTGGAGTTATGAAGCAAAAAGTTTTATTTGTATCTAAGATGAGGGAGGGAAGAGGTATTAACTAAACAAAATGTTCTTAGGGGTTAAGATTTTTACTGCTAAGTATGTTTGTTCAGATCCAAATTGTGGGAAACAATTTGTCTCTTCTAGCAACCAGTGAATTTCCAGCAACAGAAGCCAAAAGAAGTGGATGAATTCAAGTTAAGCCATCACCCCCCAAAGCTGTTTTTGCTCCACATCTGTCTAGATCTCCTCAGGAAGTCTCACCCCACAATACCCATCCCTGCAGTGTATCCAATACAATCCAATTACTTTCTTCTCCATTTTAAAACTGGGCACACTTGTATTTGGGCAGAGGTTAAGCAGGAGAAGACTAATTCCTTGAATCAGAGTTAAGCTCTTCTGATGAAACTGTCATGTATTTGTTTAGATTCAAAATACTCCCCATCTTCTCTACCAGATGGAAAAAATCACTTTCATCTGCTACAGCATCTGTTGCTCCTGAGGAGCAACCTTCCATGTAAAGGCAGAACTGAGCACTAAAGTCAATTCACTCCCTGTTCTCCTGCTCACCTGGGATTTGTGTTTTTTATTTATCATTGCTTTGTTTTCACACAAAGTAAAGCTTCCTTGTAGACGTGCTTCAGAGTTTCAGCCTGCTGAAGTTTTCTGTTCTGGCATGAAACATCAAAATCTCCCAAATGAAATTTTATTCCAAGCCCATCTGATCTACCAATGCAAGTTTAGGTCTTAGCTGTTCTTCCACTTCCTCCACAGAAGGGCAATTCAGCTCAAAAACTGAAAGGTAAATTGAAATCACAATCCTTATCTTTAATCTGGTACTGCAGTCAGTGGGTATGGCATTTGGCTTTACTAAGAACTGTCCAGCTAATCTGACCTCTTGGCCACATCTTATCACAACTGAAATTAACCGCTGAGAGCTGATGCCAGTCTGGAAGTTTCTCCCAATAAAGCTGATGTGGTTTCAGAAACTCTTGCACCAGGCTATTCAAATTCTTTTATTTCCTATTGATTGCTTTGTTTCTCACATATGAAGCCAGACCATATCCTGGGGCACCCTGCAGTTTGGTATTTTTTAATAATTCTTACCCAAGGGTTTTGCAAGCAGATGGGCTAGAGAGAAATGGGTTCCTGACAGCCAGATGAGATCATCTTATACTGTGTGTGAGCTCTCACCCTTTCAGATCTGGCCCAGTTAGAAGGGAGCTACCAGATAATACTCTGACAACTTTGAGTGTAACCAAGTGTACTACACAACAGTTCTTGTCAGAAATGGGGGAATTTGAAACATTTACTCTTTTCTTGCTCTCAGACTGTTGATATCTTGAAGACAGACATGGTGAGGAGAGACACACTGCTCTGCAAGAGGAGGGGGTATAACAGCTGGATGGTATCCCTGATAATCCAAACATTTAGAAACAGTTTAAGCCAGAAAGTCATGATTGCCAGTGCATTTAGAAACCCTTAAGGCAAAGATGTCAGGATGGGACAGAAGTTTCTGCCATTCTCATCCCTGTTTCACCAAGACCTGAAGCAACTTGATTTCATATGTTAAGCTGCCTGTGCCACGATGGTGTAGAAAACCAGCCTACAGCAGTACAAAACAGCACCAATCCTTTCCAGTGTCCCAGGCAGCACAGCAACTTGAAGGGTAGAAGAGCAAAACAGCTATTTAGCCCACCCACCCTCAAAGCTTTCTTTGCATGAAGTATAGCTAGGCAACCACTCAAACAGCATTTACTGAAAAATGCTATTTTCCTTTTAACTGGGAGTTAAACATCAACCACAATTATTGGTACAGAGGTGCTGTAAATAGACTACAGGCTTCAAATATGGCAAGAGAGCACAATTTGACTACCACACGCACTACAAAAAAGGAGATCTGCCTGTAACATACTGGTTAAATACACAAATATTAATACAAGAAGGGTAGTGCAGAAGAGGGACTCGAGGAGCCAGCACAGCTACCCAGCAGCAGTGAGAGCGCCAAAGCACAGACTTTTAGCACAGGGAAATAGCCCATTAAGTGCCCCAGGCTTTTTGCATCATCCTTCTTGAAGTTTCAGGTATAGTCATTCCCTGCTTACTTACCCATCAGCTAGGTTGACACTAGTTTGGACAGACCCATACAAGTGACCACAGCATGGAACTGGCCTTCTTAATATTTAGAAGAGCAAACCAAGTGTTTCTAACAGTATTTAAAAATAGCAAAGCCAGGCTGGCACACAGCACAAACAACAACTTCAGCGGTCCCCAGGTGTGCTCAGGAGCATCCTCACACTTGATTAGCTTTGAAATCTAAAAATCAAGAGTGCAAGCTTCAAATGCAGCTTTTTCTCAGCTTGGACTGTTTACAAAAAGCTCTCCCTGGTGAGGACTCCCAAATATCCTCCAATTATGCAGTTACAGTTCACAGCTCAGTTGCTCCACATATGTTGAATAATATTCAAAACTGAAATTTAAAGGTAGAGCAATCAGATATCAGCAACTTATTTGCTAATTATACAGAGTTTTAGAACTGAGATTTCTTTAATGATTTAAGCATCCAATAAGAGACACAATGTAGTTAATATCTAGGTTAAAGAGAAAACACATGTGGAGATTGGGGAAGAAAAACATGAAGCTTAGAAATAGGACAAGGAGGGCTTTCTAAAGAAAATGAAGTGTTCAAGAGAAACACTGGCTGGCAGAAAGCAAGGAGAAATGCCTGGAAGAGATGAAGCTACATGTGGATTTACCAGTCTCCTAAGACCATCCCTACTGGAAATTCACTGCTCATCTGCAAGAACAAGGGATTATTTGACCATAGCTGGACAGAAATCAAAATCCTCAGGAAAACATTCTAAAAAGCAAGACAACTTAGTTATTGATATTTTTCTGTTTTGCTCCTTACATGATAACACATTAGAAAGACTGGACCCAGTGTGTCTCACGACTGCTCATTGAAAACAGATTATTCTAAGTGCTTGGAGCCATAGAAATGCTTGAAATAACAGCTGGAATCGTATTTAAATTGGGGAATAAACACCCCCGATACATAAAATGAATAGGAGAGGAGCATTCACATGACATGCAGCACCAGTGCAAGGTTGCTCAAAGGCCTGTGAAACA
Source organism: Psophia crepitans (assembly GCA_013399095.1). Lineage (NCBI taxonomy): Eukaryota > Metazoa > Chordata > Aves > Gruiformes > Psophiidae > Psophia > Psophia crepitans. Next base: position 183,363 of record VWZZ01006295.1, on the reverse strand, counting down.
GGACAAAAGCAAAGACCTCATGAGATGCACAGGTTAGGGTGCAAGCCTGGAAACAGGGGGAGGCAGGGGCTGGCTGTGTTTGAAGGGACAGAGCTAGGAGAGGTGTGGCATTTGCCTTACAGCAGGAAGTTTCTCACTGCTGCAGGGGAAACAGGAGAAACCCAGAATTTATTTTCAGCTGTCTCTAACTGGTCCTTCATGAGGAATGTATGCTTTGTTAGAAAAAAAAGTCAGAATTTGTGTACTTTTCTTTCTACCAAAACAACAGTAAAGCCTTTATACATAAATGTTTAGTTAAAAGTTTGTTATTCTTACAGTCATAAGTGATGACTAAACACAGATGAGAAGTTTTGGCAGAAAGAAGCAGCAAGGGCTTTTTTACTGAAAACCCAATAATAAGCATTCTTGTTCTCTTTAGTTTAGTGGATAAGGCATTCAGGGATACTTGGAATCTTTACATCCCTGCTCTACACAGTCTCAACTGCAGGATTGTCAATTTAGATACAGATCTTGTTATAAATTTCTAAATCAGAACCTTAATTGAGTTCAAGATAAACTTTTCATCAGAGTACATATGTTTACAGTGAAGTTTATTGGGAAGGTTTCCCCAAATAATATGATTATGCTATTAAAGTCTCTATAGCAATGGTCACCCAGGAGTAAAAACATAATTCTGCACAAACTTTGAATCATCTCATCCAAGAAATCATAGGAGATGATCTTCCTGGTCATACAAATAGATAGACCCCCTTTTCTCTATTTTAAGCCATTGCTTTAAAGTAGACAATTCTGAATGTCTGAAAAAGCACAAGTAGCAAGAACGGTGTGAACTGCATGGTTATGTTCGCTGTGTCTTAGAGTGCATTGTGTCTGCAACTGAGGACAGGGGGGTTTGTTTTCTGCTCTTCCAAAGTGTTATTCTCTGGCAGGAAACCTATGATTTTCAGCCTGAATTTCAGAAGTGTTATCCTGAGAAGCTGAAGAAGAGTTCTTCAAATCCTTAGTTTTAGTTCAACTGTATTATACCCGGTCTGAACAAAATCCAGGTGAATCAAAATTCCTACTTTGGAATGCATATTGACATAAATCTGTAGTGTTCATCATGGCATATTTGGGGAAAGAACATGCTGCATGTGTGTATTAGTTACATTTAGAAGGCTTTCCATACGTTCTCCATCATACCCCCACACTTGAAGTCACTGTACAATTACAGTCTGCTCGGCGATGCTGCAGAGGCAGGTTCTGCCAAATGCTCTGTTTCAGAGACTGACTAACCCCCTGTACTGTATATCAGTCTCCAAACTAACCACAACTCCCCATGAAAAGCATTTAGTTCTCCATGCTGGAGAAATGTCCCTGCATAGATGGGCTTCCCTTCATTTCCTGACATGCACAGTTTACAGCTGTTCTGACAACATCCCATTCACACCTGAGTATATTAATATTCCTACATCATCAGCTTTACTTATTTCTATACACTTTTGATAAGCCACTAAGATAGTTCACACTTGTTGGATTTAAGGACAATTGTGTTAGATCTAACACACTATTATCCTCTAGCCGCAGCAAACAGCGGACTTGGGGAGAAGGCTGAGGCCACAGGAATATCTCCCACTACACCCTCCTGGCTTTTAGAGATCAGTGGTTTACAAACACTTCACACTTTAATCTGTTTAATGCACCTTGATAAATTGAGTTACACAGATAACATACCTTAAAATATTGTACATATTTTGGATGCAGAAATACCCAGCATTAACTCCATGTCATTTGACAGGCCATTTCAGCCAATTCTCACCTGCACTTGTGGATGGGGTGAGGTGAAGGACACCATTCTTGCTCTCTAGCTTCAAGCACTCTGTTAATAAAACTCAGCATACAGGCTCTCTGCCTCCCCAGGAAGCCTCCAGCTTCCTCCCGGGGACATTCGTACATGGCCCAGCTTAATTCCAGACTCCACCAGATTGAATGTTATTTAAAAAAAGCATAGGAATTTCAGAACACCAAGTATTTCCACATGAAATGCCCTCACTGGTGACTGCCAAGCTCTAACACTGAAGCACACAAAACCTGATAAAAGCCACATTACAGGTAACACATTCCCCCAAGCCCTTCAGACTGTATTACCTGTAAAACTACAGCGTCCAATGTAACTAAAGACACTGGGGCAGGTGACTTTTCATTGTGCATTTCAGACTTGAGCTGTTGCTTATGTTTATTTATAATGACATTCATAACAGCACTGTGGTGTGTATAAATACAACACTGTCCTACTGAAATAGTATCCAAGTTCAAACAATAAAACCTGGGATATGTTTTTTAACACACAGAGCTGATTTAAAGCTGCACAGCTCTGCAGTCACACCTTTTTTCTGCAGCATGTATAAGTATGCAGCTCTACAAACCCAATTTATCACTGCCTTAAAGTGCATAGTCTTAATTACACTTCTGTCCAAAAATCTCTTACTGTTGCTCTGTGGAATGTATGTGTACTGCAAATGAAAAAAATGAGAAAGGGGTTCATTTGGTTTTACATTTAATATCGCTTTCTTATGAATAGTTAAAGTGACTGTATTTAGTTTGCTTTGCTGTTTGTGTTTTTCTCTTAGCAACAAGGAGAAAAACAATCTTTTAACTATAGGAAAACCATAACTAAGATCATGAAAACTGGCATAGAAAATAGGGTATTTAAAACTACCTGTAACAAATCAGTTACACTGTTTAAGCTACAAATTGAAGGTATTCCTTTGAACTTGAAAGAACATAGTTTTGTGTAAATACAAACATCTGGAATTGTATTTTAAACAGAAACTGTCTCCTGAAGAGCTCTACATGAGGAACCAGTTCAAATCCTAGGAAACCCCCAAGGACTTTTGTTCATAGGAATATTCCCAACTCAGTGAGATTATTCGTTTGTTTAAAATTAGTCACTGGTTTATGTATTTGCAGGAGTGAGTCTGCATGAAAGATTTCTTGTATACCTACTGAAATAGGGACACCTCTAAAGCAAGACAAAGTTGTCCAGCAGCTCTATATCACAGAAGGCACCAAGAAATAAAGCCATCAGGTTTGATTCAGGTTCAAGGAAGAGACAGAAAGGCAGAAGGTAACAGACTGAGTTAAAACTTGACCAGCACTGGACTTCACATCGTTTCTCTGATCAAAAAGCATACAAGGTATTTAGCAATATGTTCAGAAGTCAAAACCTTGCTTCTGCATCTCATGAAAAATCTAGCCTCTGCCAGAGATGGTTTATCCTAATTTAGCAGACCCCCAGAGCAGAGTGCCACCAGTTCAAGCACCATAAGCATCAGCCCCAGGAGATGAGATATTGCAGAGAGCTAGAAGAGAGCATACTCCAAAGTCCCACAGCCTGGAGGCCGCAGAATTTCTACTGGAGGGGAGAAGTTTTACTAAAGAAAGAGTATTAGCATACAGCTGACAACCCCCCCCTCAGAATCTGTTATCATCCTGTAAATCTTAGGCTGAGAATGATTGCTGCAGCCTCTCAGGCATGTCCCACACAGCCTAAGATCTTCCAAATACCTCACCGCAGATTGGTGTGATGAGCAGCTCCAAGCTAGTGAGCAGTCCTGCTCTTTGCCTTTCACAAAATATTCCAAACAAATATTCATTGTCAGTTTAAAAAAAATTAAGAAAAACATGCTCAACCTTGCACATTTCAGCATGGTTTGGAGACTACTGACCCATAAGTTGGCAGCACACCGTCTCCTTCCTTGGGTTTGGAGTAACTCAAGAAAACTACGATAGCAATGTGCAGGGTTTAAACAGGAGACTTCCCAGAGTGTTGATGTCTTCAGCAAATTCTTTTCTTAATCTCCATTACTGTATAACTAGCTGCTGTTTGAGAGTTTTCTGTAGGAGGAGGAAGCTAGCTCTTATCAGGTGGGGGAATCAAGGGTCAGAACAAGAGGTGGGCACTGCTTAAGCCTCCCTCGGGTTCTTTCCCTCATCATCATGCTAATCTCAGCCTGAATATTGCCCACAGGTAAAAGCCAAGCTCCCCTGCGGTTAAGGGAACAAAAAGAGATTATGATCTTAAAACAAGATGGGGGAAGCAGGTGTTACTTGCTGCAATGCTTTTGAGGGTAAGCACGACCCTAGCAGAACTAGTCATATGCTAAGTGACCTAGCTGAGAGCAGGGGTGGTGTCACACACTCAGACCCCTTTTCTAATACCAGTTCTTGTGGCAGTGTCAAACTCCAGCAGGCTATCTGAACATGCGGTGTCCCCTGTATGTGCTGCCGCTCTTAGGTACCTCTTAGGTACCTCAAGGCTTAACTCTGCAAGACAGTTCTGTACCCTTAGCATTCAACTGCACAAGGCCAGTCCTCCAGCATTTAAAATAGCTCCTGGTGCTATGTACTGGTGCATTCTGTAGGTTCATCTGTACTGTCCCAGGCTTGGGAGCCTGATGCATTTAACTCCTTGTGCACCACGTTACACACTGGCTGTGCCCAAGTATTATCCACACTGACAGCCAATTGCTCTGGGGCTGACCCAGAAACTCTGGGAGCTTAGTGCTAAACTCAGGCTAATTGCTAAGCTGAAGCTAATAGCCTTGCAGCTTTTGATCCATTCAGCAAGATAAACTGTATGTGATATACCATAGTTTTTTTTCCCCCAGGACTCCCTACAAACCCACAGCACGCTCTCCAAAGGCACAGTTGGGGCTCACCACATGGCATTTCCACCTGAGCTGCCACAGATATGATCTGATGGCACACGACAATGGAAACGCTGCTCCTGGGTAGTATCTTATCAAAAAGGCACCTTTTTTGGTAGGAATTGTTGAACAAGAACTTCCTCCCACAGCATATGGCAGCTTTAAGCAGTTCTGCAGACTGAACTATACTAGCAGTCTTGGTAGAGGGACATTACCATAGAAATTTGTTTCCTTTTAGCAAACTCAATATCTCTTGCCCAATTTCAAAGTGGAACTAGCTGCTTTCATTTTGGATTTTCATTTTAACTCAAGCCCACAATTAAACTTTACATAGATCTGAGCTGTACATGCTCATTGGAAGAGGCAGGTTCTGAATGACTGGCATGCCTCCAAGCTTGTGAAACAATTCTTCTTACTGCAGTCCTGCTAGATCCAGGGGAGCTTAAAGCCAAGTCTCACCAGTTCCTCTGGCCTACAGTACACCCACAGTGTTTGGACAAGCCCAAAGCAGGCAGTGGTACCTGTGAAGACCAAGGGGACATCAGTAGACTGGATCAGCTGATCCAGAATGCTGGAGTTTACAACATTTACTGGATGGGTTTCAAACAACCTCCTGACTGCATCTTTTATTTATACAAAATAAGGACCAGATCCTTGTTAATGTACTGCTGCCCATGGTACGCTCCCAGAGAGCAGCTGCAGCAGCTGGGTATAGTCCCCTTGGAAACCAGATCTACCTCATCCCATCTGATGCATCCTGGAAATGATCCCATCAAGGAAGAATTCCAGACAGGGAGGCAAAGAGGCAGCTGCCCACCAAAAGGTTCTGTAGGCTTCAGCCACAATCGCTTTGGGGGCAGTTTTGTGACTTATGGAATAGGGGGAACACGATGGAAATCCTGAATGCCATATGACAGCAGCAGCCCTGGATATAATAGAAAATAATTCAAGACAGCTTCATGGGTGCTGGGCCTCCTAACATGCCATACTCAGCCTGAAGGAGGACTGTATGTACAACCCTTTGTGTCACAGGAATATAGCTAAATTAGCCCTTAAATTAGTTAAATAGCCTGAGGTCCTTACATAGTAAAGCCAAAAGCAGTTTAAGTAAAAGCTCTGAGCAGAAAGTATTGTGTTTGGACAGACTGACATACTGGTGCCAGTTAAACTTCATGACAAAAATTCATCTGTAAGTACATGCAGGAGCACATTTTAACATGAAACTTTAGAAGTAAACTGTTTACATATATTAGATACAGCAGGATGAATCAGAGAGGTGGTTTGAAAAAATGTTTCCAGGATTTGCTGTTAACAAGGTTGACAGCATTTTGGTTTCTTAAATGATTGCCCTGCAAGTTTTGAAGAAATAAACACTATAAAAACACTTCACAGAGAAAAGTAAACACTCCACCCTAATAGGAAGTCTCTCCCCCCTTCGGATTAGACATTTTGTTATGTTTTCAAGCCTAGATTTCAGATTCAGCCTCAGGAGAAGCCCCAGTCTGATGGCTATTGGACAAAGCCCCAGTACCATGCAGGGAGGCACCTTATTCCAGGCAGCGTTCCCACAAAAGAAAAAATAAAATCGGTACTCTGGGTTTATGTTGGATTTCCTGTGCAACATTATCTTGGTGTAAGGTACACAGGAAAAATTCAGACTCTTAAGCTAATTATAAACAGCAACTTAAAAGCCATTGAGAACTCCAAACTGAAAACAAAGCTTCAAGAAATCACAGCATCAGACTTAAAGTGATTTTAATCCTTTGGGTTTCTGTGACCAGCTGAAGCCAATACCATACATGTCAGCTGCTTTTAGTGCCTGATGCAAAATGCACCAACTCTAGTCAAAGTCCCTCAACTATTCCAGCCCCTTTGAATTACTCTTTATATTCTATTAAAATAAATTTTATGCTTGATATGATGTATCTTTTCTGAGCCACTGCTGAAATGCTACTGAAACTTTTTGCATTCATCCCATTGAATGTTTGAGTGCTGTTTAACCCCTTTTGCACTTTCCTGCCTAACAATACCTTCCTTTTACTTTCACTGTCAGGTTTGCACTGGGTCTGGTGCGTGTTGGAACCCAGAAGTAAGAGTGCTAAAGCAAGGTGAGGACCATTTGCAAGCACAATAGCAATAGATTCCCCCCCC
>VWZZ01006295.1:142860-176508 GCA_013399095.1 Psophia crepitans | reverse complement strand
CCGAAGTGGTGAATAAAAGCCACTTTGGATGACTACTGCAGTGACAAGGAACACCAAACACTTCTAACAGTCACCAGGTAACTTCTTCACCCCAAATATTAGCCATGCCTAGAGCAGAACACGAGCCAAACCATTTGGAGGTTCCAAAAGCACTGAATTCAAATGGTTTTTCCATTTGCCCATTTTGAATAGCCAAGATTACTTTTGGCTTGTAGAGTGTGAGAGTTCTTTCTCAAAGCTTTTTCAGAAGAGAAGCAAAAAGTACCTTCATTCAAAAAAATCTGTTTCGAGAACATTACAGTAATAGTTTGTAGAGACTGTGAAAAACTGGATGAGCGTTAGCTCTCCTACAAGCAGGATCAAACTCCAGGTTTTCAGAAACAAGTCCACCCCCAATCATTAGCACAATTTTTTGCCCAATTAGTTATTTTTCATATTCAGTAACCTATTCCACACATGCTTGAAAATACAGTCCTGAAAGTTTCAGAAACTTAAAAGTAGGAAGAAGTGACTTTCCACTATTTTAGCTAGCTGCCTGAATGTTAGGATAACAAACCACCTTTACACCACTTAGAAATAATATTTGTCTACTGAAGTTGTGTCTGCTGCAACAAAGTCATCAATTTTGAGCAGTTTAAAAAAGGCACTAAATTACAGAGTGGAAGCACTTAAACACACAGCTTTATCTGCAAGGAATTTGCATGACAGTTTTGCTCTTTTATCAAGAGCTGGCAAACGATGATTTAGCATGGTTTTAGGATCCTAGCATAGAGTGGATTGTGGCTGATGCAACCATTTAAGGCATCATCCAAACACTTACAAACTTTTGCCATTTTCTGACTCCATTCAGTACACCCATTTACATCTAGTCTTGCAAGAGTGGTCCCATCAGCCCTAATTTGTTTTGGTGACCTGTACTCCACCCAGAGCCAACCAAGTGCCAATACTTCGGATGCAGAGAAACATTTTATTGCAGGACTGGCATCAGTACCTACTCCACCCTCTTCAGAGCACTCAGTACAGGGCATAGCCAGGGCAAAATGAGGCAGAAAATGCTGTTTCTAGGTGAATATCACTAGGAGAATTGGAGGGTAGCCAGATCTTATTTTCTTAGCCCAAAACCAATACAGAGCTCCATGGCAGATAGAGAGGACACCTACTTGTAAAGCAAGATTTGAGGTCTGTCACCTACCTTGTGATCTAGGACAAATTATCTTCTGTCTCAAAGCATTTCTTATCTATTTCAAGCTCCTTTGGAGAAGCCAAGGGCAGGGAAGGGAGGATGCAGCTCATGGTTTATTCATGTGACCCAGAGGTACAAGATTCCTCCTACATTGTGACTGACAAAGCATCAGTAAGATGTATAGTGTTGCTTTCCAGTTATGTCTGGAAAACCTGACATCAGCAAGAAAGCAATACTTATCTCCTGCTTCAGTGATAAACTTCCCAGGTAACAAATCCTTCTCACATGCACCATTCCTTGTGCATCACAGAGCTCTGATCTTTGCTTTCTGGGGACTACAGTGAAAAGCAAGAACAGTCCCAGAAATCCTCTGATTTGCACTAGCAACCAAACTACCTCATCCCCTACTGCCTCTTCTGTGATAAGGCTAACATAAGGACATCATAACCCAGAGGGCAGAGACCCTTTTAAAGCATCCTGCCTATTTATTCCCTCCAAGCAAATAGTCATTATTTGGGAACCGGCAAAGGCCCTTGCTCCTCTAACCATCAAACCCTACAGCTGACCTCTTGAAGAAAGCTATCCAAAGGGGAAGAAGTCTTTACCCTCAAGACAAGCAGAGACCAGGGCAAACAGCTGGCCAAGGAGACAGATACTACAGAATATTTTAAATAAGGGAATTATCTCCCTAGTACTGACTCACAATACTTAGAGGGCAGCAGGAAGCTAGTTTGCAAAGCCAGGCTCCCATCTCTCATTCCATGCTTTGATGACAAGTCAGCAGTCTACTTTTTAGTCAACAGCTGAATTTTCTTTGCTGCTCCCCCACAATGCTCTGGAACAGTCAGAGTCAGCTGCTCTGGGATGAGGCAACAGCCAGCACCTTCATCCAACAGCTGGGGAAGGAAGAAGTGACACAGCATCAGCTTCAGTTAGGGGCATTCCTAACAGGCAGGTTTGGCCATGCCTCAGGAAGGACTTCTTGGATAGCACAGCTCTTAGAGCAACAACAGGCTATGGACACAAGTGGGAGATGGCAACAGGGAGCAATGCTCAGCAATCCTTGACAGCAACAGGCTTCCAGCCTGAAGGTTTCTCATTTCGGCTGTCTACCCCCTTTGTTCACCTTTGTGGCCTCCCTCATGGCTTCCACAGAGGTAGACTTGGCTAAAAAGGTCATCCCTATGGGGCTTCCTACATTCATAACCCCCTGCCAGCAGGATCTTAAATTGTTTCCTTCTATAGATGTTTTCTTCACAGTCTCCATTCAACCCTTAACTACACCCCTAGCTGCAGCCACACAGGAGCTCAACTGAAAGGCTAAACCATCTCTGCAGCATTGACACTCAATATTTTGAGGAGTGCTTGAGCTAGTCACACTGCCTTCCCCGGTACAGCACATCCCCAGCTCTCTCCAACAGTAAGGGAGCCACTTCCCCTATACTCCACTCTCCATCTGCCATTTTCAAAGCCACTTCATTCTCCATTGCTGTTTGGAAAGGTAGCCTGAATTCAGTTAACTAAGAATAAGCTTTGAAGGTTCAAATCAGTACATCACTCTACCAGGTATGGACCCAAGGATCTCTGAAGAGGCCAGACTACCATTCCTCTTCTACCAAAGTCATTTGTAATGACATTCAGTGAACTATCCCCAGCATCATGTTACACAGTCATTGATTACGCAGGACTTGAGTTAAAGTCACATTCTTGGAGGTGTACACTTAAAACAGGGTTTGCCATTCTCCCTACCCTGCCACTCAAAGTTTCCTTCTGTATGTTGGACATACTCAGAACCCCCAGTTAGACATAGGAACTGACATTTCAATTTTACTGAAAACATCCAAGTCAGTTTTCATCCCAAATTAGAAAAGTCTCAGATTTCAACAATTAAGTTACCATCTTGGGAAAATGTCAGTTGTAGTCAAAAACTCATTCTATTTCAATGAAATTGAGAAGACTTGTTCAATCAATGGTGTTTTGAAATTTGGTAGTACTGCAGCTCAACATATTTTCAGTGAAAGCATTATTCTGAAAGGAAATCCTTCATTTACTTACGTGACAGAGCTACACCGGTGCCAGCATTTTACCATAAAGGTTTTGAATTTGTTAAAACGAGTTCTTTGTGTAGAAGCTTTGTCAGAAGGCTTCCTACCACATCTGCTCTAAAGAGCCTGCCTCCCTAACTCAGAAGCCCCTGTTGAGCAATGCACCCTGTGAAGAGGAGTCAGAAGATTACAGACATGCCTACTAGTGATCAGCATCTTCCTGCTGCTAAGAGAGCATTGTTTACATGTCAAACATTCAGCAACACAGGCTTTACATTCCTTAAAACTGACCCAGCTTCTCTTCCTTGCCTACCGCTTCAGCCCCATTTTTGCATTGCTTCCCCACCTCATAATGACTTCAGATCAAATGAAGAAAAAAAAAAGACTGTAAATGCATGATTCATAAAGCTTCTAGTCTCAGTTTCCACTAGCCATACTTCAGGGTGGTAGTTATCCGGACAACACCTCCACTGAAGCCACCAGTTTGCTGCGCTGGGGGTTTCAGCCAAGTGAGGAACCCTCTATACATCCATGAATCATATTCCCACCCAGCCTTTTGATAGGGATACTCAGCATTTAATAAACAGTCAATTTTGTAACTTGGGACTAGAACCAGCAAAAGGTTCACTCATAAGCAGCTCCCACTTAGTAACCACTGGCACTATGCACCAGCTCCCATAACCAATGCTCTTCTCCAGGGCACCAGTGGTAAGGTGTATCTGCATGAGAACAGACACAAACCTACACTCTGGGACAAGTCCTTAAAATAATATGTTCAAAGTAGTTCTGGCAGATACCACTGTTTTACTCTTGTATTTATAGGGAATGAAATGCTTCCAAGAGGTAGATTTCAGACACATGCACCAAAGAAGCCAATTGTACTAGTAACTTTCCATCGAGTGGAATTTATGTTTGTTCAAAAGTAGCAATCTAGTGGAAAAAACGTAGCTTTGATATTTTACTTGCATAATCAGCAAGTGAGCAAGAAAGAATGTCAAAGCAAAAAAACAAAGGGCTGGCCAGGAGAAAAGAACATCACTGTCACTAAATCTGTGTGTTTAAGATATGGATAACCAAAAAAAGTGGAAGGAATGAGAGACATATTGGGCCACAGTCTTCAGCCTTTTCACCCTGTGCTGCTGATGTGGTGCAAGGATGACGGGTTTCAGCCATTTTTTGGACAATGAGATAGCCACTGTATAGGTGGTAAAGCCAGAGGCAGCAGCAGGGAGAAGAGATAATATGGTGGATCACAATGGCCCAATTTCCCATGGTAGCATGATTTCACAGTTTGCCATCACTGCAGAAATAGTGTGAGTTTTAACTCCAGCCAAGTACTGTCTGCACTCAAGATACTCTAAACTGACTCTCAGCTAGTTAAAAAAAGACAGTACTTGGTTATACCAAGCTTGTAGCCTCCCAAACTGAGCTGAACACTGCCTTAGACAGCATGAAGCTCATAAGCCAGCACCACCATCCTAGCAGCAGGTCAAAGGATTCATTTTACTGCAGAACTGCATGATGAAGCCCCAGGGCACTGATGGTTGCACTGGACTTAAGTGCAAGAATCTAGATTTGCACATGCTGTAATAAAAATACCAATCTGATACTTCAGTTTAAACAGGTGAAACACAACAGCTCACACTTCACTTCTTGAGACCACAACAGCTGCCTTGCCAGAGTTGTGGAAGCCAGGATCAAGGCAAGGGGAGGCCAGAAGTCTCCAGGAGGGACCCAACACCTCTGTAGTAGACAGAAGGTATCCAAGCTGTGTTTTAGACTGGACTATAGCACTTCCTCAATCTATTAATTCTGGGGTCAACTTCCCATAAGCTTATATGATGACAACCATAGACAAATGTAACACCAGCAAAGTTCTTAACTTGAGCAAGACTTTGCACCATAGCTCCTTGTTCACAGATACTCCACATGAAGATTATCCAGTTCATCCCAGGCTCAAAAACACACCTTTAGGCTGACAACGTACCTTAGAGGAGCAATGCTGCTCTTCCACTGGGACAAGTGGGATGGACAAGGGGTGGGAGCACCAGATGTGTGGGGAAAAAGGATACATTGCCTTTGCACAAGAGAATGGCTATTTGAAAGGAGAATGGCTATTTCTGACAGTTTGCCAACCACCATTTCAAAGGCATCAGCACAAGGCTAAAGAACAGGTTTGCCTCCAATCAACATCTGTTTCTAACAAGCTGAAAGAAGCTGGCTGACAGAAATCCAGGCATCCTCAACACCAGAGTAGTATCTGACTTTCTGAAACTGGCATGCACAAAATACATTTTGTAAGGAGCAGAAAACCTTCCTTACTTCTCTTGGTTGTAAAGTTATCCAAACAAGGAGAAGAACTTTTAAAGGCTTCAGGGAATTAGTAGCATCAGCATTACCCACATTTCTAAGACAGTATTCACAAGCATTGACTTCCCAGACCATTATCTGTTTCACATACACTGTTCACAAAAAAGGAGATTGTTGTTAACAACAGAAATAGTGTTTTACTTTAATACCTTAACTCTGCTTGCTCCCCAGGGACTAGGAGTGTAAGAAATGGGTGGCTGTGTGTGGGGAAGACAGCAGCTATGAAAGGATTCCTCTAACCCTTAACTGCTTGCAGCTGCTATCTGTGCCATACTGCATAAACAAGCCAGGCTTTGTCTCAGCTCTGTGTCTGTGCACTGCTCAAAGAGGGAAATATCACTCTGTCTAGACCTCCTTACAAAAGCACTTTCAATGTTTTCCTCAGAAATATTAACACTTCCCCAAATAAGAAAACAGGGCTTTTATGCTTTTTCATAGGAAAAAAGAAGTTGCTTTAAAATTAAAACACTGGGCTTGGGATAATTGACAAAATACAATAAACTCCTATTTACACCCTACAAATTTTCTTAAGAGAAATCTGTTTCCTTGTCATAAAGGCCACAGAATTGAAGCAAAATTTATTTCTAGGACAAAAAGTAGATTTTATTTTCCCTAACCCTAATAGGAAGTTTTCAAACACTATCTGAACTGTGCAGAGAAAGCTACTACATTACCTTGGCCAGGGAAAAAGCAAGTAAAAACCCAGTATCTGTGATGCTGTTCCTCAAGAACATTATGGACAACATCTCAGGTGAATCAGTATCTCCACCATGGTTAGACACTGTCTGTTTGCTCTTTTCCCACACACAGAGATCCTGTCTTCAAGCTTCTGTGCTATCAATGGCCTCTGTTTCCCCACTGAGTACCTGTACTTCTACTGCTACATCTCCTTCTTGGCTCACTGTGCATCAGCACTAGGAATAGTTATCTTACCTGTATAACTCAGTGAAGGAGATTGAAAAAACCACAAAGAATACCCACAACTTGGTAAATGAGAGGTGTTACCTGTTACATCAAGGCTGCTCTCTCCACTCAGGACTGCAGCAGAGCACTTGCTGGCATTAAAGGTAAGTTCATGCTCAGGAAAGCACAACGCTGAAAGAGAGCACACACACAAAGCCCAGCACATTTTAAGTCACCTTCACACTTGGTCTTTCATGGGGTTTTCTAGCCAGTCTCACACTCCAGAGCTACTTAACACAAGCAGGGGGCACAGAACTACCAGGGTTTATTCCAGGTTACTAGGAGCAGAAAGCACAAGCAGCAAGACAATGACTGTTCCTCATTTTAAACATTTTCCTGTGCAAAGGGGAGATCAAACATAGCTCAATCATCCATAAGGATTTTTAACTTTTAAGAGTAGTGGGACAGTAAAGAAAGAAGACAGTTGTTAGCATCTAGAAACCCCCCTTCCCACACAAACACAGCACCATTTTAACAGAATATTTCTTCTTCAGAAGAAGACACTCCACTATAACAAATTCTCACCTTTTTAAGTTGGGAAGAAGCTTCATACAAAGTTGGGTCAAACAATAGAAAAACCAAGTAGAAGGAACAACATAGCATAACCCAGGAATACCTCTTCCAAGCAGCAGAAGACCAACACCCACCACAAACTTCACACCTTCCAAAACACCTAGCAGCAATGCTCCCTTATAAAGCACCACCCAAAGAGCTTCTGCTCCAGTTAAAGGGATACAAGCATCAACCACTCGGTGCATACCATGGAACCCCCTTGCAGTCCTCCTCCTCCCCTCCAGCTGCTGTCTCAGTAATGAGCTTGCTCTGCTAACGAGCATCAGCTTTCTGCTGCAGCTGGTCACAAATGCTGGGTTCCTGGCTGACGGGATGGTTCTGGGGTTACCTTGGTTTTCCCCTTCCTTCTCAAACAACTGAAAAAAGATCCTGTAAATTCAAAGTTTAATTTGGTTCAAATTTTGCTCAGTACATGCTAAAATCATGTATTCCTGAGAAAAGAAGTCTTGCACTTCTCTTGCACTGCCCTCCCTTTGGATCCACTGCCCAAGACCCCTTTCACACACCAAGCCCTGATGCACAAGGCTTTGTCCACCTAAATTGTACAATGTGAAAAAAACTGGCATTTTCCATCAAAACTCTGCTTTGACCGGAAATTTCCAGCCAGTTTTCCTTTACCCTGCATATATTAGAGGTGAACAATCATAACAGGAAGAGGCTTTCAGTTTCAAATCATGCTCCTCACCCAATTCAACAATTGTTTACCATATCACCCTATTTATTTTTAATCCAATTTAATTATTTGCTTCTAATCCAACCCTTTAGAAACATGAGTGTTTCTCTTATTTCTATTATAACCCATTTTTAACCTGATTTTAATTATTACTTGGTTACAGGAAGGGTGTGGTCAAATTAAATTGTAATTTGTGAACTGACATCCCTCATTTAGGAAACAAAAGATCTGTACAGATAAATTTTCCCCTATCCCCCCACTAAGACAAGCTGGAAAAGAGAAAGCCACTGGGAAAACGTACAATAAACAGCTTTATTAGTTTTCCTGCCCACTTCTAACCATCACCCTTTAGGCAGCGTGTCCCACTCCCAGGGAGGTGTATGGCAAAACTCGCCCTGGTTCAGTGGAGTGGAGGGTGATCACATGGCTGGAAGGGAACCACAGACAATGTTTGCAGGTTACTGGTCCAGGAGCATCCCACATTACCTGTTACACAGATGTGTCCAGATGTGGGGTGGGAGCCTCCTGTTCGAGGGCAGTCACATCTTACACAAAGACAGCACCCATGCAGGGCAGGGTGCTGCAGCAGACCCTAGCTCCTGTGCTTGGGAACACCGAACACGGACCACTCTCCCCTTTGCTATATCATGATCTGGTTTTGCACAGCCTCAGAGGGAAGCAGTAGCATCCTGACCAAAGCAGCTACCTTTAAAGAGCAATAGCTCAGGAGAACCCACACAATTCATGACTGTGGCCTCGGTGGCAGTGAAGGTATTGACACCTCGCCTCCTTCTTGCTTAAGCCCCAAAGTATCCCATTGCCATAAGGAATCAGACAGTGGGGCAGAGAGGAGGTAAAGCTAAGTATCTGTAGATTTTCCAGGGTCAATGAATCATGGAAGCTGTAAAAGGTTTCGGTTTGCTTTGTTTTTAATCTGCAGACGAAAACAATGCTCTACCAGAATGTGCCATAAGAATGGCCAAATGAAGGCTGCACACAGCGCCCATCCTGTGCCTGCACCTACTTTCAAAGGGCTTTGAAAAAAAAATGTATCTGCAGATCTGCAGTAATGATTTTTCCCAGTAAAGGACTTCCCAGGAAGTCCTCACCAGAGGGAGGACTGAGGCCACTGACTCATTTGGTACAAGGCAAAATGACTACTTCAGCATCAATGAAATTATGCTGATTTACAGAAGCTGATGCTTTGTGTCTAATGAAGTTGCATAGACAAGTTTTCTCAAGTCAATATTTGTCCTCAGCCAGCAAGCGCTTGCATGTGTCCTCTCCACCCTGTCTCCCCCTGTTTTGGTTGGAGGGTATATTATTTTAGTAATATAATATTTATATATTATATATATTTTCCCCACCACCCCATGGAAGAGAGTTGAAGTTTATCTGGGAAACAGGCATTTAGTCTCAGTTATAACTAAAACGTCCGAGGCCCTGGTCAAAGACACACTCTGGAACTCCATTTGTCACATTTCTTACAGACAGTGCTCCTCAGCAAAACAGAGAATCAAATGCATATAAAAAACCCCATGTTACCATTTCTTGCCATTTTTATTGGGTCTTTCAACATTTGGTTACTTTTCTGAATGCCCCAGCTTCTGCATAACCTTTCCATACTCACAATACTTGGGAAGTTCCTGCCTCTGTTGGTAACATACTGGTCCTGTTCCTGTTGTTAAGATACACAATAAAACTTGAGTCCAATGTAACATCTTTAAAGACATCACCTAAAAAGACCTGTTGGGGGGAAGAACAGGAGTTATTGTGTTCAAAAATCTCATGATAGCGAAGCCAGCTTCATGCCTTGAGGGTCCCTGATTCAGGAGTCAGTTGGCTGAGAAGCACAACTCTCTGAAATTTCAGACTTCTTCTAGGGTCTATATAGTTTCTAGTTTTCTGATTTTCTCTTTATGGGTCTTGTTTAAATTTTCAGAATAAAAAAGAGAGATTTGCATAGGAAATACTTGCGGGAAGCTTCCAGATCTCTTTTTTCCCTCTGAAACTTGAAAAGTTTGGTTTTATATCTACGTGGAACAAGGGAATAAATCACGGACAGAGAGGAAAAGGCCTGCCATTGCACAGACTCTTGCCTCCTGCAAAAGCCAAAGTCTGTGCATCCCCATCCCCTCTTCAGCAGAAATAACAGACTCAGCTATTCACTTTTCAGGACTCTGGCATAAGGAAGTGGGTAGCAGGGCCAGGATCTTTGGCATGTCCAGCAGGCTTCTGCCCTCAGCAACTTTGCCTGCACCCAGACCTACTTCTGGAGGAACTTCTTGGCCCCAATTTTCCTCAGGCTATCCAAGCTTCTAGTTACAGGGCATCAGGTGCCTGCAAGTCAGATTGCATATGTCAGCTCAGTTCTTCAGCCTGATTTCTGCCTGTCTTTCAACAGATCAACACAGAGCGGAAAAAAAGAGGATACTCAATACCAGACTCCATTGCCAGTAAGACTCGACTTTCCCCTTGATGACTGGATAGCTTGCAAGCATCTTCAAAGGGTGTTCCACAATGAGCCAGCAATGTCACAAGTTGTAGCATCAGACTCACAGGTTGATATAGGTTGGAAGGGACTTCTGGAGTTCATCTGGTGCAATGTGCCTCCTCTTCAGAAGAGGGACAGCTTTGATCAGGCTGTTGAAGACCTTGTTAAGGCAAATTTTTAGTATCTCTTAAGCCACTTGAGCTGTTTCAGGAACCACAAAGAGACCTCAGAGTTAATCCAGAGAGGCAGCTGAATAAGTTAGTTGATGGGAAGGTACAGAGAAATGGAGTGAAGTGTATATACGGAAGCATATTTTTTTCTGGCAATCCTACCCAGCATAATGGCCATTAAATTGTTTCCTGACAGTTTATAGATTCATGGAGTTCCTGTGGCACATCACCTCTGGGCCTCCATACCGTTAGAATCCAAGATTCTCCAAAGACCTCTGCTATGCCGTCAACACCTTTAATTTTACCGTTAATCTCAATTTATTTGGCATTTTTCTTAACAGCTCAGCTTCAAAAGACATAGAGCTGTAGAACAATGTCGACTTTCATGGTAAAAAAAAACTTGCTCAATTGTAGAGGAAAGCAGAACAGAGAACCTTACAAATTCAAAGGCCACAAGTCAAAAGCACCCGCAATTAATTTTACTAGTTCAACACGCAGTGAAATCTGGTTTGCTACCGAGCCACATCGGATGTGTGGATTCTCAATCATTTCCCCATTAGTGGAGCTTTCATAACATCTCTCCTGGGCACATTCAGACCTACTCATGCCTGAACTCACACTTCAATCTTTCCTTTCAGTCACAAGATCTCTCTCTCTCTCCTACTCAACAATTTATTGCTGACACTCGCAGAAACAAAATTATCTTTGACATTTCTACCCTTCTGATGACATCGGTTGACATTAGTCAGTGGGTTCAGAAGTTGAGGGGAGAGGAGTAGGATCGTTTAAGGAAACAAAGCGTAGGCAACGCAGCTAAAACGATCTCACAATTCGTAAACCAACCTCATCTTTCCCAGCAATATGACTCCCTCTTTAAATGCCTGTCAAAGCAAGGCTAAAGCAGAGAGCAGAATTTATTACAAGGAGGCTGAAACGTGAAATGTGTTGTATTTTAGTATTATGGTATTGGTGTATAGACAGATAATACCACGTTTTATCCTAGGAAGTGGGAGGCATGGAAAACAGCTGCTGAGAGCATGACCACTTATTTAATACAATAAGTATGGTACAGACATACCATAAAAACAGATCACCCTGTGTATTACTGAATTAAAAAATAAATAGTGCAATGATTTATTTACTGTTTTCCTGTTGTTGAAGAGACACTTGTGACTAGCTTTCCAAGGAAGCAGCGTTTCACAATCAGCTATCTAATTCTAGCTGGTGTGTCATGTTTTAAAACAACACTTTTTTCAGAGGACTGGGCTCACCACCCATTTGTCTCAACAAAATTCCCCACTAATCTTTCCCCCTTTTTTCTCCCTTCTATCAGTACTGCCCTTTGTGTCTGAATGATGTTACTCTGCAAAGAATTATAAACTCAGTCTTTTCTCTGGTCACCTTAGTATTTTTCTAATAAACCCCTACTTGCTTCTATTAATCACCAGCTACCTAATTTAGCACTCTGTTTAATGTCCTGTGGTGGGAAAGCAAGGTATTATTGCCTGGGTTTTTTCCCCTTCCAGCAATTTTGCCCATCTTCCCCTACGGAAAGTGTTTAGCATTTGTCTTTATCTTGACCCTGCCTTTTGAAATTATTTCTGCCTCGTAAAAGACAAATTCCCAAATACTTGCTCTCAGAAACTTGTAAGGATCCCATATCCATGAACAGAACAATCTCTTGCTGCAAGAAATGGGAGTAAATCTCCCCCATTTTCAAACATGTTGACTGGTTTTATACTTCTAACTATTCACCCAGCATTTAATCCAATTAAGAGTCACTCCCTGGATTTTAAACATCTCCAGTGTACTCATCTCATCCTACCGTTCTGATCTCATCTTAACTTGGTCCCCCAGAGACTCATCTTATTACTTCCATTTGTACCACTGCTTTGCCTAATTCACCCCAGCGGAGGCCTGCTATTTCATTTGTGTGGGTCCATCTCTTTGGGACTCTTTCCCCTGTTACTGAATCATTTCCTCTACAACAAACACTTTTTAAAAAATTAGGCTATGTAAGAACCACAGGGGAAAAGATGTATGATAGTATTTCTGTATGTGAGTTGCTTGTGAGTTGCTATTCAGCAAGGGCTCCATTTAGAAATCATGTTAATGAAACCACCCAACTTCATAAAGCTGGTTTTTGAGGAATTAAGTAGATCTTTGGTGGTCAAGACTAGCTGAATGGATTCCAGCCCTAGAATAGTGAGTAGGCTGAGTTAACAGCCTCTGAACTGCTAAATTACATGGCATTGTTTTTACTGGATGATTAAAACCCTCCAACACCCACAACGAACTTCCAAAACAGCTAAGCAAATGCTTTCAGGGGGTGTCACACTTTTTCCTTTCCATATTTGAGACATGCTCTTTTCCATGAGTATATTGTTGTAAATAAAAGTGGTTGGACAGATGTTTGCAGAAAACAAAGGAAAGGAATCACCAAACCTGTCAAAGCAAAATCAGCCCTGTTTTGAGCTGGAGAAATAGCTCACATTTTTTCTTAAAAAATAAACCCAGATTCATCCATCTTCATCAGTGCGTTGCAACCCATGTTCGTTGTACGCTGTCTTCTGAGCAGTGAAGACTGAGGTAATAACCATGCAACACTGAGCCATCACCCAGAGAGGGAAGAGTACAGAGAAAAGAATAACACTAGAATAGGAAGGCCAGAAACCCTTCTAAAAACAAAGAACATCATTAAAGGAGAAAAAATGTTCTGTACATTGTCTAATATCTGAGACAGAATGTTCGCTTTTATCTTATGTTAGCAGCATGAGGGCCAAAATGATGATCGAGAACTCTAACGCATGTTTTGTAAAACAAACTATAAGAGAGTCCTTGCCTTGAAGTATTTACTGCTTCAGCACGGAAGGCAAGAGGCAGAAAAAAGAAAATCAAGGCACCAGAGATTTGTAGCTGAGGGACCAGGAGCGGCATGCTCTTTAGCCTGACACCAGTTAAATGTTCAGAGCAACAGCTCCCTAGTCTATTATTTTCCTGGAGGAAGAATAGATATCTTCTATTTAAGCACTGTTCATAATTTAAAACTATTTTTACTACAAAGTCTGAAGTGCTATTTTGTAAACCCATCAGCCCAGTCTCTCACCAGTGACATCTTCTTATCAATAAGGACAGTAAGAAAGGTAACAGGAAAGAAGCAAGGAGAGGCTGTCCCAGTGCACAGGAGTGGCCTGGTACAGCTGCATTCCTGTGGTCGCAGGGACTAAGGTCTTCCAAAATGATCACGTCTAAGGATCAGGACAAGACCGTCAGCTGAGCCATCCTGAGATGGGAATCAGTGCCACGATGAAATGGCCTTGGTCATGCTACAACACAGTTGCAGTTCTCCGCTATCTTTCATCACCATTTACAACCTGACATCAGGGCAGGGCTTCCCGTACCTGCATGTTCCTGGAAATATTTTGCATTCATGCAGCATTCAACACAGGGCTATGGAGGAGAGTGAGAACATTCTGCAAAAAATAAATCAAGTTTCAAGCCGTTCCTGGACATGATATATGCTTCAACATAGGATACACAAACAGTCCTCTTCTCTATCCCAAACAGAAGACACCAATACTCAGCTGTCAAGCCACTGCATCATGTTGTTGTGATGCGTGTTGGGCAATAAGACACCCATGTGAAAGCAGCCTTTCAAAGTTATGACAACAGCTTTCACCAGGGTCAGTCCAGGGGGTGACAAAGATCACTCCAGAGAATGTAGGTCCCGGGCAAAACCAGGAAAAATTAATTCACACAGATTCAGTCATCTCCATCAACTCCAAGTGGTGCCCACTAGAATAGATCTGTGAAAGCAAACTCGCACCAGTTGAACATCTTGAAGCTAAACAGCTGACTTTGAAGAAACAGGAATGAATTTTGGTATTCACATGCCAAGCATGAAAATAATCCCTCTTCGTACCTATACACAGCAACAATGCCCCGCTCTAACAACCGGGGCCAACCTGAGTTGTGTCAACATATGACTCAGAAGAGGAGGAGGAGAAGATGGAAAAACAGGCCAAAGAAAGGCAAGACTGCTGGAAGAAAAGCAAACAAAAAACAGCAGTCAAAGCAGCTGTGTTCTGGGGGGAGAGTGCGCAGCTCGGAAACATGTTAAATTAAGGGGAAATTCACCTTTCGTATTTCCTAATACTTATAACAAGCCCATCTCACATTCTCAGAGGGGGGAGGGGAAAGAAGGACATACTTTGGGATAATTAAGCAAACACGGGGTGATTAAGAAGGTAAAGTCACTCTCCCTTCGATCCAAACCACTACTACCACCGCCCCAGCTCAGAGCACATTCCATCCTTATTTTTCAAATCAGCCCACTCCTGAACTGCCAGCTGCTTCCCTAAGTGGGGAATATAGCAGGTTTTGCAAGCGCGTGGGACAGAAGTCCTACCATGGACAAAATACATGGGGAGCTGATAAACCCCATGCAGGTATTTACAATACAAAGTTTGGAGGGAAGCAGCCCTATCCCACATGTTACAACTCCTATTTAATAAAGCAGGGCATGAAATCCCAGAGGATCTCATGTTTGTGTCACTCCAAAGATCCTGAAAAAATAGAGGTAAGAGGCAAAGTTGCTTTCATCTGGTGGCCTCCCTAAGGCTGTAATGCAGAAACAGCAATTAACAGACATCAGGGACATACCTGTGCAGAAAGGTGAAGTTAGCCCTTATTTCTTGCACTTCAGTGCGGCTTAGGACAGACCTGTGGTTCAGCTAATAAACCAGGAACCTGACCTTCCGATCAGAGCAGACTTGCATCCAAGGCATTTCAGAAGTCCTGCAATTTCAGCATTTATTTTCCTTCCAAATTAAACAGGAATATTACTTTTCAAGATCCGGAGCAAAAGCAGAAGTAATCTGACCCATGTTTCATTTTATACCAGCTTTTAAAAGAAAATTTTCTTTAAAATTTTGGAATCAATATAGATTTTTTTTAAAAAAACAGTTTTTCTGCATTTTTGAGGGTACTTGATACATCATAAATGCTGGATCTGATTGTTTATCAATTTTGTGGACTTTTTGCTTACATTTCCAAAGTTTTGACTTTGAGGATACAGTACCTTCCAACAGAAAAATGTTCCATTGAGGGCATCTGAGTCCCACAGATTCTTATCCAGGAGCTCACTCAATAGCCAAGCGCACTTGGATCATGAGAGAATTAAAAGTAATAGCTCTTAAGTTAAAGCAAAACCAAAGATATAGCTTCCCAAGAGGCATACAAGACATCACACGGCACTTTTAAGACAAGGACATAGGAAGAAGTCCACTGAGGTGGTAGAAAATGTCAACGGAAGGGGAGCCTCCTGCTTCTCACGGGAGGCACCACTCTGCATCACTGACTGTATCCCCTCATTACACCCCCATTGCACTTGCCACAGGAGCAGGAGTGATAGCCCACAGCCCTGGCTCAGTTTCAGATGGGATTTTCTTGCTTAGAATTTCACTTGTGGTGAAACCAGGGAAGTTGCTCTTTCCTTCTTGTTCTCATAAATGCTGTTATGCATGGGTGGTGCGTGGATATGCTGCTTCATTCCTCCTGATCATGACTGCTTTCTCCTGAGTAATTATTTCCGTTAAATAAGTATTTCCACTGAATAATGAATAATTCTAGTGAATAATTAAAAGCACTTCAGGATTCTATGGGATGGAGCTGTCTCTGATCAAAATGTATTGCGGAGCACATCTCCCATCCCAACTGTGGAACAGCTGCAATAGCTGCACCCTTGGCCTCTCTCCTGAACCCTTCATTTTGAGCCTGTTTCAGAGCTGCCTATGGTAAAAATAAAGCTCCGTAACAGACAGCTTATGAATAGCTTGGTCCTCGGCGCAAGCCTTTTCGAGGATTTCCACCCACACTGTGTCAAGGAGAGTGGCTCCTCTGGAATCAATTAAATTACACCAAACTGCACCAGCTCAAGATCTACTTGGGTTATTCTTGTTCCTCCATTTCACCCCAGCTCTGCAGCGAGAGGAGGTCATGCCTCCACAAAACACCCTTCACCACACTCTCTGCAAAGTACCTCTCTCTGACTGTTTTGCCCTGCTCTGTCTACACAACATGCTGGCTGTTGTAATATTGAGGTATTTGTATTACCAGGAAAAGTCTCGAGTGTGAAACGAAATTTTAATTTCCTCTTTAGCTGAGCACTTTACAATATGTGTTTTAATGAAACAGAGAGTCAAATTATTTGCTTGTAAATGCCAATGCGCAAGAGAATTAATTAGGGCAACAGCAGCCTGGGCTGTAGAGCCTCTCTTGAGGGGTTTTACATGCTCAAGACAGCTAAAGCACAGATTCCCTGAATAAATGTCTTCTAAAACTGCAAGTTTACACATTTAATCTCTATGCAAGAATTGCTGCTTTTGAAATCAGACTCATGATACACCAAGGGCCAAGTTTATCTCTGTTCCTACAATACCATCCCTGAAGTCAATGAAGAACCTGGTCCCAGGGAGGTGTGACTGCCAATGTGTCCAACATATTCTGTAACCTGGAGGAGATTACACAATATTTTTTAAAGCTCCCAGCAGGAATAAATCTTGAGGGGTATTAGGTAAAATGGCATAATAGCCCTGCTAATCTGCTCCTCCAGAGATTGGGTTTAGGCCAGTAAGTAATGGTTGAGTTAAAAAAAAAAAAAAAAAGGTAGAGGACAATC
The DNA here is from genome assembly GCA_013399095.1 of Psophia crepitans. Taxonomy (NCBI): domain Eukaryota; kingdom Metazoa; phylum Chordata; class Aves; order Gruiformes; family Psophiidae; genus Psophia; species Psophia crepitans. The sequence continues at coordinate 159,358 of VWZZ01006295.1, read as the reverse complement.
AGCTGCTCTAAGCTTAGATCCAATAAATACCCTGGGTGTTTAATTGTGCATTGTTTTACATGCTGTAAGTCCTCCACCGACACCTCTGTGCAGCTTAAAATGCTGTCAGTCACCTTAAGCTTTCACAAATCCTTCAGCCAACTGTGGGAGTGAGACATATTTTCTCTGTCTCTCAGAGCTCACTATAACCTCTGGCACATCCTCCAAAATTGAAAGTCACGATACAAAATTAGGAGAGAGTGTGGGATGTGATAGGCAGGATGAGTGTGGCTCCAGAGAAGGGAGCGGGAGCAAGCAGGATCTCACGCTCAAAGGTGGCTGGGGCGCGTCAGAGGACGGTGGATGTATCCCTGGAGACAGCCTAGGTGCATGAGAAGAACCCATGGGGTTCCTTGAGGCTGAGCATCCCATCAGAAAAAGCACCACCGCTACAAAACCTGCAATTTCCACCGCATCAGGGTAGCAAAAAACCCGAGCAAACAAAGCAGTAGCTTGACCCCATGCACACCCTCTCCGAGTCAGCTTTTCTACCAAAGGCAGGCCCCAGTGCTTCTGTTGCAGCAGGGTCCTACCCAGTGAGTTCAACAGCCGGCAATATCTTGATATTTGCCAATATTAATTTCCTGCAAAGTCATTAGAAGAAATCTCATGCTCAGTGTTATTGGTGGCTGTGGGTACTGGGGCAGTCTAGTTCCTATAATGGAGAAGACTGGTACAAATTCTTGCAAGTGAATGTAGTTACCCCGGTGAACATCTACGAAATAATCCCTTATTTTTCATGCGCTGCAATACAGAGTGCGGTTAAACCAGCACTGTGGCTGGATCTATGTCTAAAAGCCTGTTGAGGAAAGACACAACTGGTTAGGAACGTAAAGCGAAGGGAAAAAAAAGGTCTTTCCAATACACGCAAGTGAGAAAACAATTGCCCTCCCTACCTGCCTGCCGGCAATGGATTTTTCCGCCAGTCTGCTATTCCAGGCTCTGCCAACAACACGAGCCTGTGAAGCTCTTCCAATATGATTCACCCCAGTTCGCTTTCAAAAGACACATATACACAAACACATGTACATGAGGCACATAGCTGGCAGCTTGCGTTAGGAGCAGAATTACTGTATTTACACAGCTCAGCCAGAAAGAAAGGAATTTTTGTTGAAAGTTGTTCCATCTGTTACTCTGTATGTAAACTTTACATATTTATTTGGATGCTACATCCACAGCAAGTAATCGGAATGCGTGGAAAAAAGAAGCATTTGCCACATAATCCGGTTTCCATTTCTCTCTTGCTGTTGCACACTATTAGAACATTGAACATAACTGCTAGTGCTCACTTATAAAGACTTATAATGTTTAGATAAATCACTTCTTTGATCTCTTTCAAAAATCGAAAGCAAGAAGAGATAAGGTAGGATAAGGATTGTATTAAATATGATTATGTTTAGAATTTCTTTAATTCTGAACACTCTTTTTTTTAGGGACTGACTTTAAGCTAAAAATTCAAATTATTTCAATTAAACCATGGTCCCCTAGTACAGCTGTGCAAAATAAACATAATGTAACTAGGACATTTGTGCATGGCCAAGAGTCACCAAAACTTCCAAGAACTTCAAGGACAATGTCAGAATACAAAATGACCTTCTCACCACCTCTGAAATCAGTAACATGAAATCTGAGAGAGACAAGCAGAGACTGCCCAGCGATAAAGGTTCAGTAGCACAACTCTAGAAAAGAATTGAGGGATAAGGAAAATTTTGGATTATAAAAAAAAAAAAAAATCAGTGAGATGCTGTTGCCAAAAATTACAACTCTCATTTTGAGCTGTAGGAATGGAGAAAAGCAGTAGATTAATGTAGGCAAGGCTCGGAGGATGATTCCCGTGCACTGTCTGATCAACTGTGATGCCACTCGTGTTATTGTGGTGCCCCAACCTTCTGACAAGTTGGCTAGGGACAAATTGGAAAGAGTCTAGGAGGAAGCAGTAGGAAAGCTGGAACAGGTGATCAGACATGAACTATGAACTGGGTTTTGCCTGGGGAAAAGAAGGACGGGAGGCAGGGAGGAAGCAAGGAAAATCACCAACTCAGTGCCCTAAAGCATGTACACGGACATGTTTAAGAAAAGGCTGCTGGGGAACATCAACAAGAAGAATTTGGTATAGTTTTCAGCTGTAGTGGATTAAGACAAACTTTCTGAACTAGGAAGGGGCAGCCCTGAGAAGGGTTATTGAAGCAATCTGCATCACAGGAAGGGTTAGAATCAAGGCCAGGCCAACGTCCGCTGCAGTAGCCTACACCTCTGGCATATTCAAGCCCAGGATAGGAGTATGCGGTCTTTTGAGTCCTGTAACCTTTCCAATGATTACAAGTGCCCGCAGTAAACAAGTCTGTGTCCAAGTCCTCCCTGCAGTCAAAATGCTTAATAGCTGAAGCTGTGAACTTCTTAGAACTGATGGAGTTCTGCCACAGGCTTGAAAGTAGCCCAGATCTCAAACTTTGAATGCTAGCATCTTCACTGTGAAGCTGAAGGACAATAAGCAGTGAAATTCATGAGCTTAACTTCATAGCAGTTTTCTTTACTACAGCCTTGCAAAGTACTTAGGTCCATCCCATTGCAGATCAGTTGTACTTCTGAGATATGTTTCGTCAATATACACGGCGGGTATGAAATACAAGCTGTGACTCTTGTGCACCTATACACGTCTGTGTTTCACCAGTGAAGCCCACCATATGCTTAAATGGAGACAGAAATGACAGTTCTTGAAAAATGGTGTGTTTTTTTGGAAATGCAGTGCATTATTTTGAAGACTCAAATCATCTTCTGTGTTTATTCTCAGGGTAAGTTTTTTATAAAAACTCTAAATATATTAGAGACACTGAGTATTTTATAAAAACTCTAAATACACTAGAGACACTGAATATTCTTTGTCTTCTGTACAGTAATACCTTCAAAACAAACCAGCATGCATTCTCATACACAGACACATTAGCAGTCTAAATGGTTGACATTAGGATTTGCAGAGCGGAGATCTCCGTCTTTTCTTTCATTTATTGTACCTTATGTCATTTCCACTTATGACATCCAAACCAGACAGCTGTTTTTATGGTCCTTTAATATACTTTGCAGGAAACAATCCTTGCATTAACATCTTTCCTTCCTGAATTCCCTCAGTATTACTTTTCAAGTCAGTATCAGCATAGCTAGAAACTTTCATGGACATCAAACTGGTTTATTTTTTAATTTCTTATTAGAATTTGCCATGACATTTAAGTTGAAGAGTTTCTCTAACTTTTTTCTTTACATAAACTATACATTTAGTTTGTTCAAAATAAAGACTTTTTTACCCTACAAAAATGAACTTGAAATCTGATTTTCTTCCGTTAAACTTTCAGTTTTTCAAAGCAGAGGGCTCTCAAAGTTTTCTGACTTGAAAAGAATTTGAGAATTAAAAAACAGCATAGTTCACATCATGCTATTCCATGTAGCACCTGACCTCGGGAAAGCCTAGGGAAAAGCAGTCTGTGATTATTTAAGATGCATTTGTTTCAGAAAGGGAAACAGGTTTTCAGAAGCACCTGGCCACCTGTGAATTCCTTTTGAACACAGGGGAACCAGTTCTTGCAATCAGAATATTTCAGTTCTTTTTAAAAACAAACAATCAAACAAATAAATTTCTTAGTACTGCAGACAAGTTGGGGACAATCTGCGTGTACCAGAGCTGTGGTTAAGGGAGGGCTCCTGGAAGAGGTGTTTGTGCACAGGGATGACTGACAATACAAAATACACGAGGAGTCAAGGTATTTTACTGTACTGGGAGTGGAGATGATTTAAAACAGACACATGCAAGCCAAGGTTTGTACACAAAGGCCGTTGGCCTTTTAAACAAAATGAAAACAGGCTGAGATACCAGCGTAAAAGATGGTTATTACTGTAGTCATAATAGACCCACTATAAATTCACCTTTTGTCTAACTTGGTCCTCTGCCATAATGTGTCGCAAACCATCACAACGATGCCTCAATAGCCTTCCTTGACACAGCATCTAGAAACACCTTCCTTTGGAAGTATGCCTCCAAATCTCCACGTGTATACTGCTAGTTTAATTCCTCAGGTCATCTCGACACCCTATAGTGTTTTTCAGATGTCATGTAACTGTATATAGGTAAGTATATGCTGTTTAGAGAAATCAGACTTGTTCTCAGGGAACAGTTTTTCAAGACCTAGCTGTCTATAAATACTAGATACAAGACATCTTAGAAACTGTCCACCAGAGCACTACAGAGCAATAACACCGCTGTTAGCAGGTAAGAACAAACACCTTCTGTGTTTCACTATCATAAAATCTACTGCGTCCTGCTCCGAATCCACTGCAGTGAAAGGCAACGTTTGCTAAAAATGTCACAACCTTAATTTCAAAAGAAGTTCTGCAATCCAATATAGCAGCAATTTTATTTTGAGAAGCATCTGGATTTTATTAGATGCAAACACAGTTGGTAGAAGTCTGGACGAGGAGAGAGATAAAAAATGTTCTCTCTGGAACATTTTAAACCAGAAACATTCATCATGCTCAGCATACCCTTATAATACAACAGGGGGGTTAGGGCGACTGTGCAGTTCACCGCAAAGCGATTGCTGCTGCAGTGACTCATTGTATTTATACTTTCATTGCCCCCAGCAACTTGCAAATGGTGACAGGTGAAAACTTTCCTTTCTTCTTTGCAAGATCCAGTAGTTGCTTGCAGCCTCACTCAGATTTCCTCACAGCAGGAAAAACTGAAGACTGATTTCTAGTCACTTCCAGGCAGTTGAGGGCATTTGCTGAGCCTTTTCCCTGCAAAAAAACTCTTTACTTTTGGGAAGTCATCACCCACATGATGCTTGAGATGCTGCCCCTGTTGTTGGCTCTTCCAGCACCACTTCAACATGCTCACCTCTTCTGGTTCCCACCCAATGAACATCATATAATTTGTTCTTTATTACAGAACTTAGACAACATGAATATCTACTAGACATATGAATATAAATTTGAATGTGAACATAAATTTAAAAGTCTCAGCTCAAAACACTCAGAAGCTATGCTTGGGTTTAAAATCAACATCAAGACTTCGGTTTTACAAATGAAGCCTCTTGTTTTAATGAGGCAAAACAAATCAGTGACTGATACCTAGCGTGGCATTTGAACGTCAGTAAGCGTTACCTTCCCTGGAGATGAATATCCTCTCTAAACACATACCTCACAGGAACTGTATGCGCAAACAGGAACATGCTTGTCTAAGAACTACATAAGCACAGCCCATAGTCACATACACCATGACATAATTTGCACTGGCAGTGACATCAGCTGCATAGCAGGAGGATTGGACGCTGATCAGCTGGTACGGCTGGCTGCGTTCACAGGCAGGTGCTAAAAAGGGTTCTCAGAGATCTAGTGGATAATTTTTATGGGGCAGGAGGTTAGAGGATAGAAGAAAGAAATAATAATGGAGAGATAATAGAAGAGATAATAGAAGAAGAGAATAGAGATAATAGAAGAAACCCTAGAGTAGAAGAAAGGATAAAGGGGATTAATCAACTCTGAGCATCATGGCAACTAGCTTGCCCGAGATGTACCCGTCTCGTTTCCACTTTCTGGACCCCACCTGGGAAGCAATGCCAACTTCAGTACTGTGTATTGCGGCACCCATGAGGGAAACCCTGAGCACCCCATCCAGTCCTGGGGGACCTTATTCTGCCAGCCAGCTTTCTACCCTGGGGCTCCCACGCATCCAACACGCCCTCACCGCTTCCAAGTGTGAACTCAACATTCTGACCCCATCCTGTCCCCAGTACAGATAATTTGTCTGGGGAAGAAGATGAGCGTAGCTCTCCATTTTATTTATGTTCTGTCTACCATTTACGAAAGAATTTGCCCTAACAGGACTTAAAGACGTAAGCAGTCACCCTTAGCTGAGGCATGTTTGCAGTGTCCCTCCGCATTCCTAAAAGGAAATGGTGTGCATAGCACTGGACACAGTATGGGACATGGTTCTGAAACTAATTTTATCTGCGTATGATTTCTGATTTAAAGTGCTATGATTTGGGAACTTTTTCAAGTGTGTGCCCCACTAGTGAGGCAGTGAAGTGTCTCCTGAATGCACTGGCATATTCTTCCATCTCTGAAAAAAATGCAGTAATGTATGTAGCAGTAATAAATAAGCAGATTTCTGGAAAAACTCAGTAGTAGTGAAACCTGCTGTGTGGCATTCAAGGACAACCGCAAATTAATCATTTTAAGATTGTCCTGAGGATGGATTAAGCTCAGGCCATTTCCTATTCCCTCCAGCAGCTTGGATATTAGCAGCAGTGTTGGAAGGCACATTTTGTCTATCTGAGGACCGGATCTAAAAAGCCATTTAGTACCACTCATAAAAGCCAGCTAAGAGCATAAGTACACAAATATTAACTCATGAGGTCTCACTGATTCATGGTATAAGCCCACACAGACAACAGCAGCTCTCCAGGGAGGGGACTTCGGCCAATACGCTTAAATCATGGGAGTGATTTTTACAGATGCCAAAAAAAGGATTAGGACGCTCCATTTTCATTATTAATCAGGCATCATGCAAGGACCCACAACGTCTTTGAAAACTGCTCTCCACGCGTCCGTTTCCATATGAAATCATCCGATGGGCTGCATCCTCCAGTGGGCGTGTATCTGTTTCTTTCTTTTAAAAAAAACTTTACTGCCTCCAGGAATAAATGCTTACTAATGGGGTAGGAGCAAATCAGTATATTCAGATCATAACCAATATGGCATTATGGTTTTTTACTTCCTGTTTTGTGTTGCTTTTTAATTAACGTTGACATTTATATATAAAATAGTTGGTTTTCAAAACGGCCAACTGGAAACCCTCTTGTGGATTACCTCATCTAAGCACAGATTTTTGTGTGTGTGCATATTTGTAATTGTTTGAAGTTTTTCCAGACATGCCTTAAAGTCACACTACAGTTTTCAAACACATTTTTAAGAATGTTATATGGTTACAAAACTTCAAAGAGAAAAAATGAATTTTACACAGTAACGGTAATGGCTTAGACTTTGTGATAGACACTAGATGTGGAGAAGAATATTTAGGCCTGTATCCCATGAAGGCTGACACGCAAATTTAAGGGTATAGCTGCCGTCGGTGGATTTAGAGATAGGCATGCACAGTGTATATCCTTTTGTGGGATTGATCCAGCCTGCTTAAAAATCAGTTGCACTTTATGGTTCTGATTTTGGCTTCTCTATAAAGAAGGCAGAATTTCTAGTGGTCTTAAAGCATCAAACCTTCCCTGAGAGGTTAGACAAAAAGAAAAACATTAAACAGAAATTAGGAGACCAAATCTGCCCTCAAAGAAACCAAGGTCAGAAATGGTCTCATTTCAATGGGACTGAGTCTAGTAGTAAAATTTCTGCCTTCCTCTTAAATATTAGTCTTCCTTTACTTTTCTGCTCATGTGTCTGCCATAGCTCTCATCTCTCCAGCAGCTATGATCTGCTGCCAAGATGTGTTCTACTCTCCACGTAATTTATGACCCTGTCATGCAGCTTATTCATACACACTTTCGCAGTGATGAGGCTGAGGATACCGTTGTATTTAAATGCTGCTCACAGGAGCGCAGGGAGCAGGCTCCGGAGAGACAAAGCACATGCCTAGCTTTATTCAGGTGTCAGCCAAGGTAAATCAAATAGTGGAATTATGGCAACAGGTAAAGCTAGATAGTTTAATTAATCTTTGCAGGGTCAAGATCTGAGCCTTTCAGCTACAAAAAGTCCCTGGCAGATCTCTAAGCTGTGAGTCAACAACAATGAATCCAGTGCACTGGGTTGCCTCTAGCCTAACGCTGCTTCCCCTAGCTGACCAACATTCCCCATGGCAAGGTGTCTACCAGTCGCTGTGTGCCTACAGGAGCTGGAGGCCTAAATGACATGTCTAGAGACTCAGGTACTAAGAAACCTAAATTGTGCTGTCTTTCAATGAGACTTAGGCTCACAAGTTTCTTGGACCTGGCCTGCCAAACAATCTTAGGTCTCAAACACATGGAAGGTAGACATCCATATGTTGACTCGAGCTCCAGGCACTTCAGAGGTGCTTAAACACCAGTGCTCCAGAGGTCAAAGCTGTACCAAGTAGTCATCTTACAACAACGTTGGTAAAATACTATTGATTTTCCTGTGATCCTTAGAATTTCATTGCCTTGAGTGTTTCTTTCACATGCACAGATGCTCCACCTTCTACAAAAAATTCCTATTACAGGTATCACAGAATCACAAATCATTAAGGTTGGAAGAGACCTCCAGGATCATCTAGTCCAACTGTCTCCCTACCACCTATTCCCCACTAAACCATGTCCCTAAGTACCACATCCAAACTTTCTTTAAACATACCCAGGGACGGTGACTCCACCACCTCCCTGGGCAACCCGCTCCAATGCCCGACCACCCTTTCTCAGAAGAAATTTCTCCTAATTTCAAACCTGAACCTTCCCTGGCGCAACTTGCAGCCGTTCCCTCTTGTCCTGTCGCTAGTTATCTGTGAGAAGAGGCCAACCCCCAGCTCGCCATAACTTCCTTTCAGGTAGTTGTAGAGGGCAATAAGGTCTCCCCTGAGCCTCCTCTTCTCCAGACTAAACAATGTTTCTCTCTTCCTTTTTGTTTTTTTTTTTTCCTTCAAGACCTTCCATATAAGAAATGTTTCAGGCTGTTTTATTTGCCAGAGGAAAAAAGGGTGATTTTTAGAAGGTATATTTCAGAAGAGATTGCACAAAATATTCTCTAAAGACAGCAGAATTATTCAGGCCCTTTATAGTGTCCTGTTTTCACATTCCTGCAAACCTCTAAAACAGAACCTCAAAACAGGGAGAAGGAAGTGTCAGTCAGGAGATAAATTCCATGCATAACATTTATTTTCAATATTACGTGTGACATTTCTGTTATAAATTAATTGAAGAGACATACCGTCAAAAACTTTCCCTTCATTTAACATGCACATAATCTGCATTTTATACTAACGCACTCTATGGAAAATACGAATGCTGTTCCTGGAAAGTAAAGCTATGACCCCTTTCCACATTGTGTATAAATCCAGAGAGTATAATTAAATGCAGAAGCAATGTATATCTCCAGACTCTGAAGCTTCTACCTGCTCCTATAAATCTTTCAGCTATGGAATGGACAGCAAGTGGGTTTATACTAATCTAGACAGATTAATATCCTGACTTGATGATATGTATTTAAGTAATGTTTGCTTCAATTTCTGCATGACCCGGTTAAGCAAAAATGTGCCTCCAAAAAATATGGCTGGCTTGGGACATATTCAATGATGACAGACACCAGATGCATCATCAAGAGCTTTGGGATATTTGTTTTTAGCATATGACCACAAGATATGATGCATCTTTGCAACACTTCCTACTTCACTTAAGAATTACACTCAGATTTTGGTGTTGCCAGAAGCTATCCTGGACAACACAGAATCACAAAATCATTAAGGTTGGAAGAGACCTCCAGGATCATCTAGTCCAACCATCCCCCTTCCACCTATTCCCCACTAAACCATGTCCCTAAGTACCACATCCAACCTTTCCTTAAACACCCCCAGGGACGGGGACTCCCCCACCTCCCTGGGCAACCCGTTCCAATGCCTAACGATCCTGCTACCATCTTGCATGATGAGAAGCTCTCCTCTCCAGACTGTGCCAAACTATTTAGCGTTTTCTTTCCTTTGTACTCCCCTTTTCTACTCTGTTTCCATATCTATGAAGAGGAAATGCTGATACCTACCCAGTGTGGAAGGTTTGTAGATCAACCTGCTACAAGGCCCAAATCCTGCTCCTTTTATGAAAAGCATGAATTTAATTGATCAGTTCAACAATCGCCTCATTGTAATCAGGTAAGGAATTTAGTCTTCCATCCATTACATGCCTAAGTGCCTGCCTGGCAACTACTCCTATGCCTTTACAAGAGAGTAAAGGAAGTGTAGGTTAAATTACAATACCATCCCTTCCCCACACACCAGGCACTTCTTGGTCTCAGGAGGAGAATTCTGCAAAAGAAGAGGTGTGTCCGAATCACCGGCTTTCCTGCAAAACACTTTGAAGCTTTAAATCGGTGTGTAAGCACTTGGAAGTAGTTAAATGGATTCCTGGAACCTGGACACGGCTCCTTGTTCTGGGCAAACTGACTTGTTTTCATTTGTGACATCCCAGCGGAAAACCTCTCGCAGTGTATCATACATACGTCAATGGCTAAATACTATCAGCGATAAAAATTTTGTTTGCATATAGAAACCTTTGGCGTGACTATCAATAGCCTGCTTTACCAAAATTTCTTGTTAAAGCTCGTCTTCCACAAAGCATTTGAGTAAGTCAGAAACAGCCCTTATGCCGTATTCTGGGCCTCTCTATGGGCTGGATTCCCACCCACAGAAGAGAAATAGTTGTGAAAGTCCCACAGGAGAAGTGACACTATTGCTGGGCCACAGAAACAGCCAAGTTAAAATAATTACATCAGAAACCAAAGAACATCTTGCTGGCCAGGAGACCTGGACTACCAGAAGGGAGAGGGTAGAAGAGTAGGGAAAAGAAAGTGAGAATGAAGACAGGGAGAAGACTCAAGTTCTTCCCCAGAAGCTGGAAAGTATAAAAGGCGGCCAACAAGAACTTCTGGGCAGGGCTGAAAAACAAGTGAAAGTGAGAGCTTCTCTCATCTCTGAGAGTGCAGCCAAAAAATCAGGTTACCAACAGTAAAGGAAGGAGGGGGAAAAAAAAAAGCAAACCCTTCAAAATTGGCAGCAAAAAACTATCCACGCTCCTTGGCTCCATGTAAGGCTGGGTAGAAGGGGTAAGAAGGAAACAGGGGACTAACTGTAGCTTGGAGCCAAAATATTTTCCTTCTGGATGCTCCTGGCTCAGTTCAGCCCTTTGTGACTCTCAATTTCAACCCGTTACGCACTCCCCCATAATCATCATAATAAATAGATGTTTGCTTGCTCAGTGTATTCAACTTCCTCGCAGCAGGCCAAGCTCAACCCAGCACTAAACCTTATTTCTGGATTTTGACCAGGCTTGCCTAAAACCAAACAGGACTCAGTGTGATTTGCCACATTCACTGGGAGAGAATAAAAGCAGTTGTACTCAAACACCAGGGTCTGTGGCCAAGTTCACCTCATGCTGCTGGTGGTGATATCACCGCTCTTTAACTTTGCTTTAGTTCTTTTAAGACTTCTGTGGAAAAGGGAGGGTTTCAATTCTGTTTCTGGGCTTTGAGGGAGACGCAAGTTATGCTAACAATATGGACATAACTGTTGTCCTTCCATTAAAAGAAAAAGCCCTCTATTACTCAAAAGTCAAATTACTGTTAGAAACTCATGGTGACTAAATAAAAACAGCCACTGGAATTAGGAGACTTCCCCCACTACCACCACTGGGTGGGATTTTGGCCAAAACGCAAACATTAGAAAGAAAATAACAGTCATAAGAAACTGCACTTTTCCAGCTGTCATAACTTTTTTTCTTCCTTTGTCCATGCTTAAGGTGCACAGGTTTGCACACAACTGCAGGCATTGCTAATTCTCCCCTGTTAATTGTGGAGGGGGGTTCTGGCTCCTGATGGGTGATCTGTCACCCCTGCGCTCAGGCATGTGAATCCCCATGCTGCCCAAGACCCTCACAGAAGTCCTCTCTCTAGCACATTTTGTCCCTGTAGCCCTGTTTCAGGGCCTTTTGGAGCTCTCACTTTGCTTTGGGAAGAAGCTGTAGGATCCCTTCTTCCATGCAAGAAGTACTGGGCTATGCACTGGAGGAGGAGGAGAAGGCTCATCTGTTCCCTGCAGTGGTCCTTGGGGGCTGCTTAACCTCTGACAGGAGGAAAATACATGGCAAAAGCAGCCAGTTAGAAGGGGATTTCCTTTGAGCAGGGCAGACATCAACTGGGGAAATGGAACATCCCACATTAAGACAAAACAGTTCCAACTCTGCCTAAAACATCATCTCTTTCAAGAGCTGGCAACACCGTGCTTGGTGTCTCAAGCTAGATCCTACAGCCCCATTCAATGGCGCTCATGAGACATCCCAAAATGCCAATTCAGATTTCCAGAAATGTGGCAGAACAGCCCCAGCAGGGCTTCAGGCTGGGTTTTCCAAAGGAGTCAGGCAACATGAACTGGATTCAGGTATCTGTGAAAATCTCCGCCAAACATCTCAAAATGTGATGGAGAACATGTTTTCAGGTCTTTCAAGCTGGTATTGCCCTTCCAACAGCTTTTCCTGTGAACGAGGGTCTGGCACGTGCTATTGCCTGCCAATTCGCATTGTCACGGGTCTCATGAGAGTTCTCATTTGTCTTGAAGTTCTGGCATCAGGAAGCATGTCAGAATCTCAGTTTCCATTCTTCAATCACTTTGCATGTGATATAAACACCTTCTTAAAGAATAAGAAAAAAAACAAACAAAGTGAAACCCCCAAAAGAATCCCTCTACCTGGAAAAGAAGGAAAAATTCTTCCCCCTGCCACCCAAAGCTGTTCCCCTGACTTTGCAGAGCCAGACTCACGGGTGTTAAACGCTTGGGGCTGACAGTACTGCAGACCCAACTGCAAAACGAGAGTCATGGCTATGAACTTGTCGTCACTGGCAAACTGTAACAGTTCAGGTAGACAAAACTAAATAACATAATCCATGGACAGCTAGAGAAAGGAAACACGTTTCTCTGCGTTCATGACACTGAACGTTTCGTTAGGAAAGACTGGGGAGGAGAGAGAAGAGAAGGGAATTTCCATTGAGAGTGCCAAAGAGCTAATTAATGCCCTGTTAGGGACCGTTTATACACGATGAAATTCATTCCTACACTGAGAGCCGGCATAAAGTTACGTACGGCTGAAGTTGCAGCTAACCGGCAGAAGGAATGAATTTCATTTAAAGAGCGATGTTCCAGATTCCTGGACGAGACACTCAGGAGTGAATGAAGCACTGTGCAGTAGAGCCTCAGCAGCCCTGAAATGAATTTCGCCGTGACCTAACAAAAACCACAGACTCGAAATTGTGATGATTCAGAAATTTTCGGCTCGCAACAGGAGTTCTTGCAAAATATTTGGGAACTGCAGGAAGCATTTAATGGTCTCCCTATGTCAAGGAGAGGAATCCTGACCTCTTGTCTTTATGGCTCTTGTTCCTATGACTGACAATTTTAGAAAGAGATGATTAAGCCTGCGTGGCCGTTCTTCTAAGGTTACTAAAGGAAAAACAAGTGGCCTGGCTTGGTCCTTCCTGTACTGATCCATCTCCCCTGTTTGCTATTGGAATTCGCAGACGAATAGTTACAGGGACAGGCCGTGCTCCCAGTCACATGCATAGCCCCCCACGAGTGTGTACAGTAAAGGAAATTAAGTCAACCCAGTGGAGAGGCTTATCTGCAAAGCAATACAATGGCGCAACAACAGTCAGGAAAACCTTCTAAGGGCATGTGCCTATTCTAACCGAGAGTCAAAAAGTTAGGATTTCAGTAGAAAAAAACTTTTAAAAGAGCAAGGGCATGAATCAGAATACCCATGGCTAAAGCAGAGGTTTAGGACATTCTTAGTCCTTATTCAGACGTAAAAACCACGGAAGGGTGGTTATAAATTCAAACTGATCTCATCCTAAGTAAGACTTCAGGTGAATCTTCCTTTAATTTCCTGTTAGCTCAAGGGATGAACTGACAGTAGGACAGACAAAGGAGTTATATCCATTTCCCGAAATAAGTAAGAGACATCTATGTCTAACAGCATGCAATACAGTAATTACTGCATGTTTGTGTCTTAATTACTGTCAGAGATTCCTTTACAAGTGAAACCAGGCTGGTCCAATGGTGTTGAAATACGACTCATAAGATTATTTCTGGCTGCTAATAAATGATGGCTATACAAGAAACTAATTTGAGCATCATTGAAAATTATCCTTTTGTTTTGTGTGCTTCCAGTAATATGTTCTTAAACAAGAATCTTACATTTGTCCCTGTATTTGTGTAACTAATGCTGTGGAAAACATTAGGCACAGTCACACGCTCACTAACGCTGTATTTCTCATTCAATTTTCAGACTGAATTCCATTTTCAGCTTTGTGTCAATACTCATGCTGTCCTTGAAGTCCTAAGTGCGATGCAAAATTGCACGAACTGGATTTAAAGCAGACACAATGAGGTCAATGTTGTTCATTTAGCCTCCATGGGGAGTATATCCAGTATACGAACCTTTTAAATGCCATTTTAGGTCAGTCACTAAAAGCAGCACGCTGGAAATGGATCTAAAAGTCTTACTTTTTGGGAGTGGGGACTCTCCTCCTCTAATGCCTGCAAAGAGCTGGTAGGTACTATGTATGCAGACCTACAGAACTCCCTGGAGCACCCTTCGGCTATGTTTACACAGCATCTAGCACCCATGGGCTCTCACTCCACAGTGAAGAGTGCTGGTTGCTTCCTCAAGTTTGCTTATTCCACCATAACCTGTTCCTGTGGATTACCTGTACTCAGCTCTTTACATTTTAAGGAGCTTTCCCCTAGTGATTTTTATTTATCATAATCCTCCTGTACTTGAAGACTCCTCATTACCCTTTCCTTTTCCATGTCAATTGAACTTAATGAGCAGCTCGTAGCAGCAGCAGGACTTGCTCACACACTCACTGGAAGGGTATGCAGAAGCAAGCACCGGGCAGAAGCAGCGCTACACTGTATACTGCACAAAAGAAATTGAAAAATTGACAATGACCTATACACAGTAACTGTAAAAAAGACTTAAAATTGCCGCCTCATTGCACAGATGTGTTTCCTAGAAGGGAAACTCTTCTTTTCTGCTTATTTCCACTCAGTATTGCCTCCTCTGGAGCAGGTGAGGTAAAGCACATCCCAGTTATAAATGGTCATACAGTATCCTTCTCTGACAATGTGCTTTTCACCTTGCCTGTATCAGAGAATTCCCAATATGTGGAAACCTGGAACTTGAGGATGAGGCTTCATATCATATCTTAGGTCTCAGAAAAGCAGGAACACTTTCTGAAGGTGGGTTCTCATTTTAAGAAAACGAATATTTGCTAGTTTACGATGATGTTTCCCGCTTCAAAAGCTAAGGCTCTCCGTCGCTATGGCCACCTTAGTTGTGTGATTATTTTGAGGGATAATATGTGTCCGGTAACTCAAAAAAAAAAAAAGTGCACCAGAGTAGATCTAAAAACAAAAATTCGGAAAGATGGGAACTAGCTCACCACAGCTCACCTCAGTTGCTAGGTCAGGTTTCAATTTCCAGTAAGTTTTCAGCAGGGAAGCTTGTGTTAATGTACCTGTGGGCAGGTACATTATAGGTACATCATACAGGGGAATAGAAATTTCTTTGAAAACTGACACCTGACAACACTACTACGTGCTTCTCCTGGAACAAAAAAGGTGCTGGATCTGTACACTGCCTACTGAAAGAGTCTTCATTCCAAGGGAGAGACTACTGCTCATATTTCAATAAAGATAATACAGTTGGTTTGCAGTAAGTGGAACTAGAGCATGATGTCCAACTTGCTGAAGAACTCTTACAGAGACCCGTGGATGTTCAGCTGAAGATGTCTGGAAACACTGTAGACTACTTCACACTCAGTTTGTCTAAGAGTTGTTTTGATACATGAGGAACCACAGCAGACTTTTAGATTAATAATCCCTTTGCCAAGAGAGAGTACGCATGAGAGGCACGAAAATGGTTAGCGACACAGCCTTCCTACACGATCTGAACTCGAGTGCTGGTCCAGGCGCTGTACCAGGACGGGGCACGGTGTGCTTTGCTCACTCCAGCTCCAGCCACAATTACAGTGCGTGCCCTCTGCCTTGCAGTATTCCCTCAGAAAAGGGAAAAAGAGACCCCCAAAGCAGCAGAGATGGCTATGGACGGAGACAGGCGAAAAAGGATGACAAAACTTATACACAGCTTGGTTACACTGCAGATTCTGTATACTTAAAATGGGTTCAGAGCCTAGCATTTCTTTTTTCACTTGTGTTCTCAGAATTGATTTTGGACAGCAAAAAACAAACTCCGAGAAAGAGGCTATTAAACTTATTTTGAAAAGAATGTAACCACGTGTTTTTTTCCAAGCGAGGTGTGAAAGATTGTAACCTCGAGTCACCAGCAATCGGTAAAACATCCCTTGGAGCTTCCTATTCCAACCTGTACACCTATGGTTTGCCTCACCTTCCCCCCCGTGCAGAACATTATTTCTCCTGCACGGAGCGGTATCAGCTTACAGGCAGCGTTGCTCGAAGGAAAAAGAAAAGTTTGTCTTTCCCCCCAAAAAGCCATTTTGTTAAGCCAAACGTTCCACAAAATGGCACGACCGCCTTCCAGCCCGCTCTCCGTGCGGGGACGGGCCCTGGTTCCCGCGCTGCCCACCGCTGCCAGCCCCCACCCAGCCCGGCTCCGTCCTTTGTGGCGGCCTGGCCGGGCCGGGCTGGGCTGGCTACACTCGGCGGGGCGGCGGC
>VWZZ01006295.1:105266-142403 GCA_013399095.1 Psophia crepitans | reverse complement strand
GCCGCTGCCGTCGGTAACTCCAAACTTTTCTTCTTCTTCCTCCTCTGCTTCCCTCCTCCTCCTCCTCTCCCCCCCCCAGAGACGTGTTTTGACAATGGAAGATACTATCAGATAAACCAGCAGTGGGAGCGCACTTACCTGGGAAACACGCTGGTCTGTACCTGCTATGGTGGAAGCAGAGGGTTTAACTGCGAAAGCAAGCCTGAACGTAAGTTGGTGGTCTTTTTTTGTCTGCATCTGGCCCCCAGAACAGCTTTTGATGCCGAGTAGGCTAAGCCTTGTACTGAGTTACAACTGGCAGACCGGGTTTTCAGCCGAAGTTTAGTACTTAGGGTCAGTAACGGATCTACGCTCAATTACATTGAGGATCTGGCTTGGGATTTTAAAAAATGCTTTTCATTAGGGATGGGCCTGCCACCAGAACCCCGAGCCAAACATCACTCATCTCTCTGGAGGATTGGATCTAAACATTAATTTTGGAGCCAACCTCTTCTTTATAATGAACTGAACCGACTCCTGGACTCGCACGGGGAAGTTCAAATCTGGAGTCACTTTGCAGCTCTGGCTCTGCGCTGTTTGATTGCTTCACCCCAACTTTTCATAGCTGTGCAGTGTCGTCAGCTTGTTTAAAAATATTTCAACTTACAACTTTCCACAGCCTCCCCCCAGCCCATGCTGCGAGCTTTCTCTAATTGAGTGTAAAATGAGATTGTTTAGTCTTCTACAAGAAAAGTTTAGGTAACAGAAAGCACTTTAAATGCAAGGTCTGCTGGAAGATGCCCCTCTCTGGGATGCAGTGTAATAATCAGATGCAATCTATCTGTCTTTATTGGTCTGAAAGCACTGGTTTGCCATAACTCCTTTATGTGAAGATAGAAGAGAGAAAAACTGGTTCCTGGCTGATACTGTTCATGTAAGACAGATGGGAGCGTCCCAGCAATCTGTTCTGCAAGGCTTCTGTGCTGCCTGCCATGCGGCTGGAGTGTTTTAAGGAGTACTGCGTCCCCTTACTCCTCCATGAAAGGGGGTTTAATCTAGCTTTGCTTCCCCTGCAGGGATTCCCAAGTTTTACAGTTTCAAAGTCCAGTAGCGAGTTTGCCTGATGGCACAGTTAACTGGGTCTGCCCAGCAGTGAGATGAAGAAGGCTGTTCTGTTGCTGATCTCCAGTCTGGTGGTAGCACTGACATAACCATTCTGTAATCACTTACTCATGCACGAGTGTGAACGATTCACAAGTAGTGCCGGTGGCTTTGGTGGGACTGCTGTAAAATTTTGGGATTCATATACTCAATATTTGGCCAGGTCAGAATGAGGAGAATTAGCATGACAAAGCACACAGCTCCTAGGGGATCTTTGCTCCCTCCTGTCTTCTGTACTGGTGAACTTCAGGCATCTGGGGTTGATCCTTTCAGGGCACGCCTGCCCACGTGCCGTGTCCAACTCCTGGCTCAATGGGGGAGGGAAGCTGAGGTTATTCAGCATCATGGAGACCTTGAGGGGGGCAAATTTCACCCAACTTCCTCTCTGCTGTTCTCCAAGAGGAGATTGATATGCGTTTTTCCCCAGGAAAAAAAAACATCCATGTGAGGAGGCGAGGAACATGTGTTCTGTGGACTGTACATGTTACTGGCATGGTTACATGAAGTTGGTTTTTCTCCTCTCATAGCTGAAGAGACTTGCTTTGACAAATACACTGGATCCACTTACCGAGTAGGGGAGACGTACGAGCGCCCCAAGGACTCCATGATCTGGGACTGTACTTGCATTGGAGCTGGACGTGGGAGAATCAGCTGCACCATTGCCAGTATGTAACTAAGAGCTTATTACTACAGCTATTGTTCCTTCATGTCATATTTTCCAGAGCAACTTACACGATATTCCCAATGTCCATTAGCTAGAGTTGGAGGAGTTTGATCCAAAGCCCATTAAAATCTTGGAACCGAAAGTTCTTGCCCCGTGTACATACATTTGCACAAACAAATTCCTCTTTTATTTAAGAGATAAAGTCCTACGTGTAAAAATGTAGGCCAAAAATTACTGTTAGTGTCCAGCCATTCAGGTTAGTACCTTTACTATATACAAGCGTTTGTTACATCTTCCCAGGCGCGTTTATAAAAGTAGTTTTTTGACTGGAAAAAAGAGTGAGGGTCTGCTCTGCTGCAGTCAGAATAACACCATCAGCATTAATGGGACTACTCTCAAGAAATAATAATAAATAAATACAACCCGAGAGCCAGTCCCCTTGTCCTCCAAAAATGTCATGCCAACATTTGTCCCTGAGGAAGGTGTGATTTGGTACCCAGACACCAGCTTAATGTGTGTCTGCAACTTTTTTTTTTTCTTTTTTTACCAGCCTGACCCACACTTTCCTCTTGTTCCTCCTCTTCCTTTGATCCTTTCTCCCCAGCTCTCCCTTTCACATCTCTGTCTGGAAATCCTTTCCTTATTGAGTCACTGAATTGTTCACAATTTCCCTTCAGTTCATAATTATTCTGTGAGCACAGATGAAGATCATTGTGTGTCAGGACTTTTAGACTGCAATTTCTAAGTCCCCGAGGCACCTTTTGAGCAAAAGACTTACTCTTAAAAGTATCCAGTTTCTCCTTTAAGACCCACATGCTGATGCTAGTAGCACTGCCGCAGAGGACTCGGAAGCCAGCCATCGCTATAGCATGGAAAAAAAAAAGTATTGGATCTAA
This sequence comes from Psophia crepitans, assembly GCA_013399095.1. Classification (NCBI taxonomy): domain Eukaryota; kingdom Metazoa; phylum Chordata; class Aves; order Gruiformes; family Psophiidae; genus Psophia; species Psophia crepitans. The sequence goes on along the minus strand of VWZZ01006295.1, from coordinate 139,703 downwards.
CAAGTAGAGCTGAAGCCTTTCTGAATTGAATGGCATTTTATAGGGCAGGGATGATAAGTGTTGTAAGAAAAGAAAGAGTTGGTAAGGAAATTGCAAACATAAGAGCAGTCTCATTTCCTCATCATCAGCTTGGTTCAGAGCTCACTGGAGAGTCTCACTGACTGCAACTGGCTTTGAGTCAATCTTCATAACTCTTAGATTCCCTGCTTTCATAAAAGAGCCAACTAAACATTTTAGTGGCTCCTAATAAATGACTGGATACGTGTTTCTCTCTTTTTTTTTTTTTTTTGTTGTTGTTTCTTTTGATGAAGACCCTGTGGTTGCAAACTACCCTTCACCGTGTTTCCCTCCCTGAGCCCAGGCCAGGTGGTGGGTCTGGACTGCCTCAGGCGTGTGGGGCACCGGCAGGCTAGGAATCTGCCTTTCCAGGGCAGGATTTCCAAACCCAAGAGGACTGATGTCTTACTGGGGTGTCACACCGAGCACCTCCTTGTTCTCCACGTGCTGGCCTGGCCACCATGTCCCTCACGCTCTATAGGGACAGCCACAGAAAGGCCCAAGTGGCGCCACCTCAGAACAAGATGGAGGCAAACCCTCTGTCACCAGTCCTCAGACTGTGAGTGGGACCTGAGGTAGAAACACCATGTCCTCAGGCCCCGGCATTCCCCTTTCACCGACTGGTTTGAAACCTGGAAGGGGGTTAGCTGAGGAGAGAGGACAGGGCCTGGGAGGCTCAGAAAATGGTGTCTGTCAGCAGAAAATTGCGTGCACCATTTTGGAGGCTGGAGGAGGAGATGGCCATGGCCTGCCTCGCTCCTCATCGTGCCCCAGCTGATCCCGTTCGCCCCTGGCCAGGTGGCCCTTACCTTGTCCATACAATGCTGTCCCTGTTGTGGTCTCTTACCTCAGCTCTCCTCTTTCCCGCTGCAGATCGCTGCCATGAGGGTGGCCAGTCCTACAAGATCGGTGATACCTGGCGCCGGCCCCACGAGACTGGTGGCTACATGCTGGAGTGCGTGTGCTTGGGCAACGGGAAGGGCGAGTGGACTTGCAAGCCCGTGGGTAGGTGGCAGCTCCCTCCTTCTCCCCCAGCTCAGTCAGGGTGTGTGGCCTCTTCCTCCTCATCTTCCCTGAGGCGTTCCCTCTGTGGGGTAGCCCTGAGCAGACTCTCGTTTCCTTCCCTCTCACAGCTGAGCGATGCTACGACAACACGGCAGGGACATCCTATGTGGTCGGTGAGACCTGGGAGAAGCCCTACCAGGGCTGGATGATGGTGGACTGCACCTGCCTGGGCGAGGGCAGTGGCCGTATCACCTGCACCTCCAGAAGTAAGTCCTGGCCTGGCACCTGCCAGCTGCTCCATTTTTTCTTAATCTTATGTATTTTTTAAATCTGTCCTATGTCAAAAAGGAAAGGTATTCCTTTTTGTGCCCTGTTGCAAGTGACAGTAGTTTTAGAGGGATGGCCATCGCCTGAGAAGGGGCGGGAGGCAGACCGCTCTGAGGTGAGAGGGAAGCATTTGTGCGTCCCGGATGCCATTTGCATCTGGGGATACATGGGAGAGCTGGTGATCTGTGCTGGTGACAGAATGGCTGGATTATTTCGGGCTTTAACCTGCTTTAGAGAGAAAGGTTTAAGAGATCCACGGGCCAGCTGAGTTGTAATTGCGCATCTCCCAGGAAGCTGAGGGAATTTCTTAGTCTGCAAAATGGCAGAGGGTTTGGCCGAACATTGCTGGTTTTTAAAGTAACTCCCTGAGGGAGAATTAGGTGCTTTTAAAGAGGAGTCGTTACCTCCTCCAACAGCGGGATCTGCCAGATTAAAATACTTTATTTTTTTCATTTTATTACTGTTTAATATATATGTTAGCTAAGACAGAGTTTGTCTGCTCTCCCGTCTCACTTGTTAGTTTTTCCCGCCATTTTGTCTGCAGTGTAAACACGCTTCATCAGCGCAGGTTTAGTTTTTACATCATCGAAGGCCATTACCGTAAATATTCCATTTTATTTGTATTTGCAAAGCAAACAGGGCTTTTAAAACCCAAAATCTCGCTTGTTTGTCTACCTTCTGTTCCCATTTTGTTAGGAGCAAGCTCCGTTGCAGAGCTCTCATGGTTTACACTGGTTGCTTCAAGAAAATTTAACTTTGTACCTTACACCTTTGTTATGCAAGGTTTGGGAAGCTCTTCAGTAGCCATTAAATTGCCTCATACTCAGTTGTCTGGGGGCACAGAGGTAATGGCTTTCTACTGATACAAACAACAGACCTGTAAAGGTCTAAGGAGGGTTGGGATTAAAACTGAAGATCTGGAGAGACTTGGTCAAGAAATAAGCTATAAAAATCAAACCAGGCTTGACAATATTAAGTCTGTTAAAAACACATGGGGAAAAATCATTAACTGTCAAATAGGAATGAATAAAACAGAATGTGTAGTTTGTGAATTTTGGAGGAGTTATTATTACTAATAAAAATGATTTGGCAGTATCTTCCTCCCATAACTCAGGTCTGCATTGTTGTGTCATAAGGGAAACTGCAATAAAATTACCTGTTTGTTTTTCTTTTTGTTTTTCAAATGTAATTGAATGGGGAAATTCAAATTTATGTATGTAAAACGATAGCTGTAGTCCACAAAGGAACATTACTACCTCAATACTTGCTCCTGTTATATATCTTTTATGGCCAGCGTTTTCCAGAATCATGGTTGATTTCTAGGGGCGAGTGTTTCAGCTTTTCATTGTCTAATTTCAGAGGCTGAGTGTCCATAAGACAGGGTTTTTTTCACATATGCCAAATTACATTATTAATACTTCAGCAGTTTACCGCTCTTCTGACTAATGCTCAGGTTTTGGTCATTTTAACTACAGTGAGTTAGTAATGCATTTTCCATATTCATATTCTATCCCATGTGCTCTTTTGGTGGCAGTCTGGCATGATGCATATGTCCTTCCACAGTTCTTCATAAATCCATGGTCATTGATCCATGATTATATCTGAGCAACTGCATCGAGTTGCCCTTGAATGAGAAGGTAAAATGTTGTAATGGAAGAAGAACTAGTTAATCCATGTGGGTCTGGCATCCGGACAAAAGTAGTTTGTTACACTGTCCTTTGAACCCATTTACTCAATTCTTCAGGGGCTGTGGGTTATTAAAGACAACAGGGAGATTTAGAGAGTCTAATATTCCTGGTATTACATGAGCAGCTTATATTAACTTTGCTGGAGCTTCACACACACTTCTTTCGGAAGAAATAGGGTTCAACATACTGCCCTCAAACAGGTTTTAGTTTCTTCCAGCTGAAGTAGAACCCCGAACTTGACCTGTGCCCTGTGTGTAGTGTGAAATGACCCAGGTACAAAGACTTCTGCTATAAAACAAAAAAAAACAAAACCAAAACAAAGGACGTTAAAACAGGTTTAAGCTTTAAAGGTGTATGCTAGCCAGAATGGGCTTAAAAATAGCTTTAAAAGTAATTAGCAGGGATGTTTTCAATTGAGAATGTGCTTTTTCACATTGATTTTTTTGAACATATCTTACCGTGTTTACACTGAGAATGATGTGATGCTACAGTGGCTACAAAGTGAAAGCACAGTTCTGGAAACAAAGGGGAAATTTCCCTCAGACTAAAGGGTTGGGGTTTTCAGAAGCTCCTAGCCTATGCAGTTTCCTGCAGGCTTTAGTGCAGATAGGACTTGTAATAGTGGGCTGCAAAAAATGAGCTGGGCTCTCAATAAAGGCTTTAAACTTGTTTGATAGTGTTGGTGGTTCCATACTATAAATTGCACAGCGAAGCCACCCAGTGCAGAAATATCTAACAGTCATGTTCCTTACACAGATAGGTGCAATGACCATGACACCAAGACTTCCTACAGAATCGGAGACACCTGGAGCAAGAAGGATAACCGTGGAAATTTGCTTCAGTGCGTCTGTACTGGTAATGGCAGAGGTGAATGGAAGTGCGAAAGACACACGTCACTGCATACGACTTCCACTGGTAAGTGGGGCATCATAGCGTGTATGGGAGGGGAAGGGACAAGGAATGGCACGTTGCAAACAGCTAGGGCTGGGAGCTGAATTGTGCCATCCTAATTTAGTCTTGTCAGCGAAAGACCAGCAACAAAGAGGGTCAGAGTTCAGGAGATGCTCCTTGTTTGTGCATGTGTAGATAAGGTTAATTTATACCTTGTTTCTGCGCATAAATGGGACTTGCACATACACGTGTGATGGCCTACACCGTCACGGTGCAGTAAATCACATCTCGGGCCGTGCATCCACAGTAACTATCTACTAGCTGTCTTGGAAGCATGGCCCTTCAAGTTAATATTTGAACTTTATGTATTTGCCTCAGGGTAACTTTGTTGAAGTGTCCCTAATTTAAACTCCACTGAGACCATCTGGTTTCTTTGACAAGATAAATACACCTACTAATGGTTGAGCTTTAAAACCCAGAAATGTCAAGGAATGTATACAATGCTATTTAATACATGTATACTAGACAGCTTGTAATTTTGGTATGACATACTACCTAGTTTATAGGTAGCATATATTTTTTGTGCCCAAGGTTTGTTAAAATCTTTAGCTTCTAAATTCTTTTTTTGCATTTTAAGTATCTAGGTTTCCTTTTGGTGAATGCAATGTAAAACTTGTCTGTTTTCTTGCAATACCTACACAAAATATTTCTTGGTAAATGACCTTTAACCCTTTGGTACCAGCAGGTTAACTTCAAACTCTCTAATGGTCTAAACTTCAAAATGCATAAAGCTTCAAGGGTTCAGTGTTTTGTTTCTGTTATTGCTTTCCCTATTTCCGCAGAGCTGAATTTGTGGAGATTCCTGTGGGAATCATTAGCAAAAATTTCCATAATGTGGACAGCAAACCTCTTTGTCTCTCAGTATTAATCCAAATGATAATGGGCCCAAAACTTTGAATTGAAGTTTAAAAATTCAAGAGTAAATGAATACGTTTGTATTTTATTTTTATTTTTCAATGAAAAATTCCAAATGAATCCTTTTTGCCTTATTTCCCTACTTCCTTGGTAATTTTTTATTGTCTTGTCACTTGTCCTGATTTTTCTATTCTAGACTTCTTTCAACTAATTTTTTTTTTTCCAAAAAAATGGTTTTTAAAGAATTCCTGTGAAAAGCAGTTGATGTTCTTAATCCTTTCTAAAGCCACTTTACAGTGGTAGAAACTGGAGGCTATCGTTAGTGGAAGTGGGAGTTCTTCTTTTAATTTTGAGGTTTGCTTAGTGGAATAATTAAACTGTGTCTAGGGAAGCTACAAGAGCTGTGCCTTCGATCTGAATGAAGTGTCTATGGTTTTATTATCTCAGCATTTAATTGAAGCATTCTGTTCTTTAGCTTTGCATGTAACATCTCACTTCTGTTCTGCTGCAGGATCTGGCTCTCCTAGCTTCACGAATGTGCAGACTGCGTTGTACCAGCCCCAGCCTCAACAGCCCCAGCCTCAGCCATACGGCCAGTGCATAACCGATAACGGAGTGGTGTACTCTGTGGGCATGCAGTGGCTCAAGACACAGGGCAGCCAGCAAATGCTTTGTACCTGCCTGGGCAATGGAGTCAGCTGCCAGGAAATAGGTATGAGTTTGTGTTTAGTACCTGTTTGGTCCAGCGGGATCTTTGGAAGTGCCCTGTGATTAATTTGGAAGTAGAATCCTTTTGTGTCTGTATCAGAAGTGTCTTCTGATGAAGACATGCTGGAGAAAGGTGCAAGGGGTGAAGAAATGGTTATTTTGGTTATTTGATGTCTGGTTCTGTAGGGCAGAAACATTTCCCAGTGAGTTATATATAACTTGCTGAGGGAAAACGGAGCCCTTGGGGAGCAGCGTGAGTAACTTTATTTAAACCGAGCTGCAATAATATATGTTTGGAAAAGAATGTAAAAGAATGACACAGCTGTGGGACTAAGTCCTCTGTTGGTGTATATTGGCCCAGCTCCATAGCAGGCAGTGGGTTTGCAGCAGCCAGTGACTTGGCCCAGAGGTGCTGTTGCTGTTTTAGAGCCCTAAGATTTGGGGATAGCTTTAAGCCAGAGTCCAATGCTGTGATTTGCTTGTTTTACAGCCGTGACGCAAACGTATGGTGGCAATTCTGATGGAGAAGCCTGTGTTCTGCCTTTCACCTATGACGGGAGGACTTTCTATTCCTGCACCACGGAAGGCCGCACAGATGGGCACCTCTGGTGCAGCACCACTTCCAACTTTGAGCAGGACAGGAGATACTCCTTCTGTACTGAGCAGAATGGTAAGTTCTTCTCAGAGGATCTGCACATGCACGTGACCTCACACACGATGGAGGAAGGACCGGAGAACATAGGGACAGGTTGCCTGACCAGTTCTGGTAGTCTGGAGGGACTCTAGCCGTTCCTCAGCAGGAAGGCAGTCCTGTGAAAGGAGGGCTGCCTGGAGTCAGGGCACCAAAGTGCCCTTGGCATCTTTGGAGGCTGCTCAGGATGATGTGTAGACGTGGTGCTTAGAGACATGAGTGAATGGTGGACTTGGCATTGCTAGCTTAGCAGTTGGACTTGATGATCTTAAAGTTTTTTCCAGCCTAAAAGATTGTATGATACAGGTGTAGCATTTAAGTCCTGTTCTCTCTCCTGTGAGCTGACCTTAGAACAGGAGTACCTCATCAAGATACTTTGGCCCACAGGATGCTTAAACTTTGGCTTTGCTTGGCTGAATTCCTAGAGCAATGCCCATATTAGGCTGCAAAGAAGAGGATATTCATGGAGTACAGTTTGTGCAGTCCTCTGTCACTCCTTCCATCCTAACTATCTAGCCAGGATGCCATATATAGCAGTAATCTTAATGTGATTTGTAATCACTGATCAAGAGCTGGGGCATGACTAACGCAGCAGCATTCCTTCTCGTCTGTGGATGGTCAGTGTTCCCTTTGCAGCACAGATCTACCTGTGTGGTTGCACTTTGTGGAAAGCCCATCAGACATCCATGGAACAGTATCCAGGCAGCTGCTCTGGGATCTGACCTCGGAAGAATTTTTCACATTCCCACATGAAAATACAGATTCTTAACACTGCATAGATTTATTTCTTTTTTTGCTCTGTTATACTTCATTTGTTTTCTGTGATAAATGTCAAGCCTTTCTCTGTAGCACATACAATATTCTTTAAAAAGCCAAACAAAACAAAACAATCCCCATCCACACACACATTCTTGCTTTAGTGAGGCTTCTTATGATATACTGTGGGGAATGAGAAATATCAATACAGAAAAACCTCAACAAATGCCTCCTTGTTCTCCATTCTTTGTAAAGCAGAGTTGCTCAAGAGGTGAGTAGCTCAGGTGAACTATAGCCCTCTTCCCACCGCTTGCAAAACATGAAGCTTCCAACCTGCAGGGATGTTTTGACTTGTCCTGTTGTACACAGCTGAAATGTAACCCTTTCCTGAGGGCTAAGGCTTTACTTTAAGCCAAAGGGCACAACTGAGTAATAGCCTCAGTGAGATAATACAGCTATGCTGACAACTGTTTATTTATAGATTCCCTAGGTCTTGGCACAAAAGGTCTGCAAATGCTACTCCTCAAACCAGCTTTGGTTTTCCCTGTTCCTCAGGAATTCCCATGGCTGCCTCCGCAACTCCTTCCAGAGCAATGTTTGAACTGAACTGACCTTGTGCAAGGCTTATGTTTCCTGATGTGAATTAATTAAAGCCAAGAAAAGAGGCCCATGGATAATATACGGGGTATATGTGGGAAAAATAGTGCTAGTGGCTTGTTTTCCAAGCTCTTCCATGCCTGCTAAGGGAGAGCGCAGGCTTCATTTGCATCTGTTTTCTTTTCGCTTTTGTACAGTTTTGGTCCAAACACGTGGTGGCAATTCCAATGGTGCTCTGTGCCACTTCCCCTTCCTGTACAACAACCGCAACTACACCGACTGTACTTCTGAGGGACGGAGAGACAACATGAAGTGGTGTGGAACCACGGAGAACTATGATGCTGACCAGAAGTTTGGTTTCTGCCCTATGGCTGGTAAGGCTGGGAACTGTAAAGGGGATTATGGAGTGCCTGTAAGTGGTTCTTTGTGCTGGAAAGTGAAGGGCTGGCTGTTGTCCGTCAGTTAGTGATGACTTCCAATGAGCTGCCTCCCAGTCCAAAACTCTTTAAGGCATTTCTGAAGTTTTGTTTTGTCCTTTTTTCTCCACTGATCACCTCTAGCAGAGACTTAGGCAATGCTAGGAGGAGGCAATTTTCGTTACTGTTTTGCTACAAGACAGTGGTAGGCACCCTTCTCAGCTGGTGCGACCTAGTTAGAGAGCATTGGACTGTAGTGCTTTGTAGCAAGTGAGGTTTTTATCTTGCACCTCCCAAAGCTTCTCCCTCATGGCTCATCCCTTCCTCTTGCCCAATCTGTAGTTATGTGTTACCCTGAAAATGGCAGTGATGTCAAAATCAATATTGTGATCTGTTCCTACAATCCATGCTCGTCTCTGTGATGTCAGAAGGGGACATATGGGTGGGAATTTGACTACCAGTTCTTAATGAAAGGCCTTCGGTAGCTAATGGCATCTGAGTCCTGTTCCATCTGTGGAACACGCAGGTCTTCAAATGGCTCTGTTCATATAAAGGCATGTATGTAACAAGAACTGATTCTGTCACATAGCACCCCTTGGACATTGTACAGAAGCTATTTCTAGTAGCTTTCAAATGAGAATTAAAATGAATGAACCCCTACAAGGGATCTCCACTTAGAGAATGTCATCACACAACAATAATGCTATTCGAAATTGAGTGGGTGCCTAAAGCTTCCTTGCTAAGATGCAGAAACCACCACACAGTATGACGGGGCACCGTAAAAAGTCTAAGCCCTCAAGATCTTGTTAATTCTGGCCACATTAAGTGTCCTCTTGCTTTCTTCTCAACCAGCCCATGAAGAAATCTGCACAACCAATGATGGTGTCATGTACCGTGTTGGGGACCAGTGGGATAAACAGCACGACCTGGGCCATATGATGAGATGTACTTGTGTAGGAAATGGCCGTGGAGAATGGACTTGCATCGCCTATTCGCAGCTCAGAGGTACTGATTCTCATGTTGATATCACCACTTTAGTCTAAGTGTTTGGGGGATGGGAGAAACTGGTTTTCTTTTCCATCATTGTGAGTTCGAGCCCAGGCTCAAGAGCTATAAATTATCAAGCTTTTCTTTGGAATGGGAAGGGAATCAGAGGAGCTATGTGAAGTTCCTGTCTTGTGTACATGCTAGAAAGGTACTATTTCAGCCTTTGCAGGCTTGGAAGCAGAGGCAAACTTTGATTAGCTTGATCAGTCGGAATCTCTACCTCCTTTTGTCTACATTTAGGAATCAGCACCACTGTGACTTTACGGAGAGTTTGGTAGAGGCACTTCCCCCCCTCAAGAACAGACAGAACTCCAGACTAGTCTGAAGTTTGAATGCAGAACTATTCTGTTTTATTTTTCTGCAGTGAAATTTTCAGTTCCTCTGTGCTGGATTAGCCCTTTGCTGGCTAATCTATATGAAAAGTTGGCAGGACAGCACTGAGATTACTCGTATTTATTTACTTATTTATATGAGTGGTCCAAGTGGAGAAGTGCTTAAGCAATACCAAAAAAAAAGACTCAAAAGCACAGACATTTGATCATCCTACAGCTAGCTCACAGCATTGGCTTCATGTCTGGAAAAGGCAGGGGGGCTTGCTGTAAAGCGGCCAAGAAAGAACTCTTAGCACCACTGCTGAAATGGGATATAATTTATAGGGAAAGGCTCACTCAAGGGCTTTGGGAGGGTTGGGTTTTTTTTAATGCGTTTCCTTCAGAACGGTGAGAAATGCACTGCTAAAAGTTCTGGTCTGTGAAATCTTTTTCCACATACACAGCTAGTTCGCTGCAGTTTCATTCTGTAGTTAAAATGGTCTTTCTTGACAAGGAAGGTGGAGATACCTTTTCAACCTTTTCAAAAGGCAAAGGTTATCTAAGTAGAGCTGTTTAAACGTGGCAGACAGAGAAGGTCCTTGGCGCCCACAGGAGGGTCTGAGCGCTGCTTGGTTTATCCTGACGCCAGGCCCGTGGTGTGGGAAAGTATGATGGGGAATGAAAGCCTGGAATTAACTGAGTCACTTCCCCAAGGACAGATGGTCTGTGATTGACTCCGGAACTGAACTTGGGTCTCTTGGGTTCCAGTTAACAAAACAATGTGCTTCTGGGGTGGTTTTCGTGTTTGTTTTGTCTTTCTGCTCCTCGCTGTGATTAGGCTGATGGTAGGAATTGTGGGCCGGATCAGATTGACACATCACCGTTGAACCTAACACGCTGATACCGTTGTGCTTAAGCGTGAGGAAGAGGTAGCAAGAGAGTTAGTGTGCTGGTTTAGATTTTCTTTCACGTGTGGAATCTGTCAAAAGGAACAACCGGGCAGTTCTGTAGTTTTAAGTAACACTTTGGACTAAATACTGCAAACCCCTTTTCTGCAAATGTTGCTTAACTGCACACTGCTGGTAAATGAACTCGGAGCAGTGATGTGTACCCAGCACTAATCTGTGACGATTGCAGGTATCAGGAGGGCTCCCTTTTGCATGAATGGAGCTTGTCACAGTCGGTCTCTGTAAGCTGATCAAGAGGAGGGAGCAATGTGCCAAGCAGAAGGATTTTGTCTTAACGCTTAGAGCTCTTGCTGACAGAAGTGTCTCTGCTCTTTCTCAAACAGACCAGTGCATTGTGGATGGGATCACCTATGATGTGAACCAAACCTTCCACAAGCGGCACGATGAGGGGCACATGCTGAACTGCACGTGCTTTGGCCAGGGCCGGGGGAGATGGAAATGCGATCCTGTTGGTAAGTCACCGGCTGTTTCCGCTTGCCAAACACAGACAGTGGCTGTGTAGGAACTGCTTATGGTACGGTGAAACTGGTGTGTGAATTTGGACCTAGTCTTTGCCCACTTACTGCCCTGAATTGCACGACTGCAAAAGTAGAAGTAACACTGCATTTGCTGGAGGGTAAGTGAAAGGGGATCCCTAGTTTTAAGGAGGTAAGCTTGGGTTATCAGGCTGTCACAGAAGTCAGTGGTGATGCAGTAGTAATGGACTGTGGCAACAGTCCCTTAAAATGTAGCAGAGTGTGGTAACAGGGCTTGTAAGCCCCAGGCTGGGGCGATTTGGCTGAATTCTGGTACCTGAGCTGTCAGCCTAGCAGGCAGGGCTCTCAGACTGAACCTTGATAAAGCAATCTGCAGCTAGGCACTGATGCCAGGGTCCGCTTTTGTTCCTTTCTCTGTCCTAAAATCTTTAGGTCTCCTCATTGAAATGAGAAAGGAGCACCAGCATATATTAACTTACCTTGGACTAAATTGATTTTTTTGGCTGCCCTTTGTTCTGGCAAAGGCAGAAAGCTCAGGATGAGAACATGTGTTAATAGCGCTCTGGAGATCAGCTAAAACCATCATGGTCTCTGCCGGAATGAGGAGATTTCATCTCTTTTGCCTTCCACCCCCTTCCTTAGTGAACCTAGATTGGAAGATAAGACCTGACTGTTTGGTTTGCAATTACTAAATCCAAGAGAACTGCGAACCATTGCCAAGAAAATCTATTAGAAAGTACTAGTGGTTGAGTCCTGCTTTATTTACAGTAATATCTGTATAGGTTTACTGGAGGAACTTGGATTGTAAAGCTCCTGAAAATTACTACTTTGAAAGAAGGGAGGAGGGGATGATTACAGCTATCTGTAAAGGTGCAATTGTTTTAATTTTGTTGTCTCTCTCTAAACAAGGCTCCTGTTTATCCAACAAGCACAATGCTAGTTCTCACTGAAAATTTCTATTGTGCCAGAAACACAGGCATAGGTCAGACTAGAACTGGTACTGTGTTGTATTTACCCTAGCTAAGCTGATTTCAGGATTTCATCTGTCCTCCTTTAGTTTATACAGTGGTAAATCTGGAAAGAGTGCTGCAAATTAATGGATCACTTTGGACTTATAAAGTATGACTGAATTCTGCTGAAGCCAGTAGGAATTTTGCCATTGATTTCCTTGAGAGCAGGATGGTTTAGCTTTGGATGAGAGATGAACCTAGTTGGCTGAAGCAGGATTGGGCTCCACAATAGATAGTTCAAAATAAACCCTTTCTTGAAGGAACACTCCATTGACTTTGCTGGGAGTATTGCCAGGCGGATGGCCTGTACTTAACAGTACCTTAAGAAATGTGTTACAGCTGAATTAGTCCCCTTGTATCTAACTTAACATGTGATATAACAAGAACCTTGATTTGAGATTCAACTTTTGATGCTGTTTTCTCTTTATGTGACTATATTTGTAAATAAACATAACTATATTTGTAAATAAATATTATTGTTACCTTTTTGTGTAAAAAAAATCTCTTGTGACTTACTTTTCTGTGTTCAGGATTGGATTTTTCACTACAGTTTCAGTAACACACAGTGGTTAACTGTCTCTTTTGTGCCTGTAGATCAGTGCCAGGATTCAGAAACCCGTACCTTTTACCAAATCGGAGATTCTTGGGAGAAGTACGTCCATGGTGTCAGATACCAGTGCTATTGCTATGGTCGTGGTATTGGAGAATGGCATTGCCAGCCTCTGCAGACCTATCCCGGTAAGAAACCCAACACATAACTACCTCATCTGCTTAATAAGACAGGAGGAAAGCAAACTTTCCACTCCTTACCTGTTCAGGTTTCTGTACATTATTCCTTCTGGTTTCCTTTTTAACCAGAACTATTTCCCCCCCTCCCTTGGCAGACACAAACAGCTGTCATGATTATAAAGAGGGGGGCAGGCAGTTAACAGCTATTCCCAAGGCCAGGGTTAGTTTAGAGAATGACTATCAGTTCATGCAACAACTTGGGTTTACATTGCCTCTTGGTATTTAGTGATATCATACCTGCAACTTTCAGTATCTATTGCTTAAAACTCTTACATGTGTAGTCTTCTCTTTTCCACTTGCTATGGAAGCAAAATCCGCCACAGAATGAAACATTTTTCCTGATCAGTGCCCTGAAGAAATTAAATATTTGAACTTTCGTTTGCCCAGTCAATTCCAGGAAATCTCTATAGGGACAGGCAATGCCTGTTGTTTGGCTTGTCCTGTTTCTGTTCCCTGAACAGAACATGATAAGGGGAACCACTCTATTTTCCTGTTTAAAGTTGCAACTGCCTTTCTTAATCTGAGTAAGATGAAATATCAAGGCAGTGTTTCGGCTTCCCTGTTGGGAGGAGAAGACTATGCTTATGTCATCTGTTGCCCAGCTCATCTCTGAGCATAAATATGGAGGAATTGCATGAGAATTGGATGTAGCAGCTTCAATGCGGGTTCTTTGCTTTTATATCAAGGTAGACTCTGTCCACTCAATAGCAGCAATGTGTTTATCCCCCCAGTGCCCTGCAAGTTAAGGAAGGAAATATGAGGCTCATTAGAAAGAGGGTTTTAATACAGGTGACCCTGCTGTAGAAGGGGACTAGCCCCTGAAGTCCCTTGCAACTAAATGCGTCACGTAAATAAGGTGAATACCTCTTCTCTGTGACTCACTTGATGCACCTCGTATAGAAGGTCTTTGCGACAGCACACTATGGAACCTGACCTATGCCCAGCAGTGTCATCAATGAACTGACTGATTTCTACTCACGGCCGTACAGCTGGTGAGTCAGAGACAGGGCAACAGGAGACTTGGCAGACAGAACTAGGGACTGCCTTTCTTTGGGGCAGTGAACTAAGGATGGCAAGAATAGGAAGCAGGCCTTCTTTGGACTTTTTTGCCCCCTAAGTTTCTTGCTGGGGCTTGCTGAGCTTCATTGACTCCTGTCAGACTAGTTAAACAAACATCTCTCTGAAATATGTGAAATATGCGTGGCTCCAGACTGGAGACCAGGGCTTTGGGCTTCTTTAGACACAAGAGTGACTGAAAATGTGTAAATAAAACAAATCTAATGTTTCTGAATGTAGATTTGGGGTTAGGTGAGCTTTGAAATTTTCTGTGTGTGGGCACAGGTTTGTTTGCCTGGAAGTCACATTAAACACGGAGCAGGTATATATATTACCCAGTTGTCCAAATAAATTATAATTAGAAATGTTGGGAGTGGGAGGAGGGGGAAGGTATTTAATGACTAAACCAAGATACTTCCCTGCAGATTTCAGGCTGCTCTTTGTTGGGATTTTCTGAGAACTAACATGAGCACAGCGCTGATGGGTGTTCAGTGAAACCTCCCCAGCTGGGCTGGGAGGGACTGAAAGGACCATGAGATCATAAAACCTCTGCTTCGTGGCTACGCCAGAGTTTGGTCTAGCTAAATGCAATCAGTAGTCCTAAGCATCAGAGCACTGCTGAACTTATATTTTCGTGAGTTTATGGCTCTGATTTGCCTCAAGACTTCCACTAACGCTTCTGGTGTGGTTTGTGTGCAGAAGACATGCCTCATGACCCCCAGAGTGCTCTGCAGAGTCATGAAAATGCGGTGTTTCAAATCAACTGATTAAGAATCAGTAAAATAGTGAAAGACTAGTGTCTCTTTGCAGGGTGTATTCAATGTCAGATCAGGAATTTGCCCTCACCATGCCACAGGATTAGACCTGGATTTGGGAGACATTTCTCATCTCTTTCCCCGCTCCCATTGCAGAAGATACTAATTGATGAAAGTACTTAGTTGCCGAAAAGCTCCCTCTCTTTGAACAATATGACTTTGTTTCGCAGACCTTTTCAATACCAGGCTGCTCTGGTTTTCTAGTTTATTGATAACTCACAGGAAATTAACCCAAACAGCACATGTTAACTCCCCCCAGAATGTCTTCTAGTTCACCAGTTTGTTAAGCAGTGAGAAGCATTAAGCGTAGAAAGACAATATAACTTATTTCTCATGTTTAGAAATAGTACGTGAGCCACGTAGCTTTCTTGCTTTGTGATGACTCCACAACGAAGGCAGAAGAAAAGCATCCCCAGTATGTTAAAAATGGCAATTCTTTTTTTCAGGGTCATCTGGGCCTGTTCAGGTGATCATCACA
Source organism: Psophia crepitans (assembly GCA_013399095.1). Classification (NCBI taxonomy): domain Eukaryota; kingdom Metazoa; phylum Chordata; class Aves; order Gruiformes; family Psophiidae; genus Psophia; species Psophia crepitans. The sequence goes on along the minus strand of VWZZ01006295.1, from coordinate 124,702 downwards.
GAGAGTACAAATCAGCCAAACTCACACCCCATCCAGTGGAACGCTCCTGAACGATCTCACATCACCAAATACATCTTGCGCTGGAGACCGGTGAGTACCACGTTCATCATCATTCAGCAAAAATACTTTATTTGGCTTTTTCTGGTGTCTGAAAGAAGTGGCTGACACAACTTTGACGGATTTTAGTTGCTAATTCAGTGGCCTTGTCCTGGCGAGGTCAACGGTTATGCTGAGGATCAAAGACAACCAGTGCTTTATAAACACTTGACGTTTTCCTGCCCAAAGTTTACTGGTCACTGTGTTCATGAAGTATCTTACTAACCAAAGCAGTAGCACAGTAAGCAGACAAGTTTATATCCTTCCACACTTCAAGTAATGTAATCCTGGTGGAAGCTTCTTCATCCTAGAAGCGTTGTTTTAGTACCATGTGCATATCCAGAGACAACTGGGATAGATTGTTCTCCCATTAATGAGGAGGTAAAAATAAGTAGGATATGAATATATAAACAGCTAGCATAGGATTAAATAAACAGACATCTCCCATCTTCTGTAAAGTCTAAACCAAAGCTGGTTAACCACTGCTTGTTGGCTCACTCATACTTGAGGAATGATTCCTTTTAACCAACATAGATGAGTTGTGTTACAGTTCCCCTGAGTACAGCTTCACAAAAGACCACTTAATGATTAAGAACATTAGTACCTCAATGTTGCCTGTTATTAAAAGAACAATAAAGGCCTTGATCCAAAGCCATTAAAGGCACTCAAGTCTTTTTACTGGCTTTAGTGTATCTTGGATCAAGGCCTGAATGAAATGGACTTTAAAGCACTGGAGTACAAACTTCAGAGGATGGAGCATTATTTTAGAGCTTCCCATAGAGTTCAAGCACAGGGTAGAAGAACTTTTCTGTATATTGTTTTCAGATGATGGCTTAGAGTGTTACTGTGAACAGCCTTCAAATACATTTTCCAGCCATTCCTTCTTGCCTTATGCATTTTTGATAAAGGAATGAGTTTAGTCGTGTGTTACAAATAATGCTCCTTTTAAAGGAAAAAGTTGAAAGCTAGATTGTTTTTCAATTTTGCTCAGTAAAAACCACCCAAACTGTCATTAGCCCTGCTTCCTGGCGTACCTTTCTCATCTCCTTTGACTTGACTGAGCATTAGCGTGTGAGTCACACCTCTGTTTGAATATCACAGTGCTTGGTAACCATGTAGCAGGTCAGGTCACTCAATACCCTGCTCGAAGGCAAGGGAGCCTCACTGTTTGGGTGTCCTTGCTCTTGCAGAAAAACTCTGGAAGGCAGTGGAAGGAAGCCACCGTCCCTGGCTACCAGAACTCCTACACCATCTCTGGCCTGAAGCCTGGTGTGATATATGAAGGACAGCTCATCAGTGTTCAGCGGTATGGCCACAAAGAAGTCACCCGCTTTGATTTTACCACAACCAGCACCACAGCAGTGACAAGTAAGTTGAACAGTGGGACATCCAGAAAAACCTAATGTCCTTCACCTAGATATTTGTTTTGTGCCTTCCAGTTAACAGAAAAGTAGTGATGTTTAAATAAAACTCTTTCTTCTTTCTTGTAGGCAACACTGTTTCAGGAGAGACAACTCTTCTTCCTCCTGTGGTTGCTACTTCAGAGTCAGTCACTGAAATCACAGCCAACAGCTTTGTTGTCTCCTGGGTTTCTGCTTCTGACACTGTTTCTGGATTCCGTGTTGAGTATGAGCTGAGCGAGGAGGGTGATGAGCCACAGTATCTTGGTGAGACAATATTTGAGTCTACTAGACCAAAGCATTTCTAACAGTACATTGCTGTTTTCTGTGACAATCAGTATAGTTAGTGTAAATAGTGAGGATCTTGCTATCTTTCAGTATGATTCAATTAGGATATGAGAGTGGCAGGACTAGCTCCACTTAAAAGCTCGCTTAGTTCATTGTCCTTTCTCCATCAATGGGTGTAAGTTCATGTCCAAGGAAGAGTATGAGAACAAGGTGAGTATATGGCAATACACCCTCAGAATACTGTCCCAGGATCCTGCAGAGGAAAAATCCCTGGGTCAGGGATGGTGGATTTGTAAGAAGAACCGTAGGTAGATATATTTATTCTTCTCAGCTCCTTGAATTTGTCCAGCCTTTTTTTTCCTCTTTTGAAATCACGTAAGTTTACTCGCTTCCATGGCATTCTGAAGCGAGCAGCGGTGCAGATGAGAGATAACCAAATCTATTTTTTAAACCTGCCACCTGGCTGATTTCCTTTGCTATACCTTTGTCCTTCCATCAGAATGGACAGAGAGAAATCTTTCCCAAATGCCCTCTCTTGGCCACTTGTCATCTCATGGATGTCTGTTCCAGTCTGTTCTGTCAGTTGTTTTGTTTGGATTGGATCTTATTCATCTTTGATAATGTGACAACTTAGCTAAGCCAGGAAGCTGATTAAAAGCACCGGACTCAGACCTAGGAATTGGATCCACTTATCCCACATCTACTGTGGAGCCTATGGCACCACACATAATGTCATCTTAACTTCTTTCTCCTAACTTCCTGTCTTAACAATGGTAATAACTATATCTCACAAGGATTTGAGGTTCTAATAGCTATTAGGACATGAGTGTGATAAAAGAACAACATGAGAAAAACCACAGTGATCCCCTGACCTAATAATTCTCTCTGGACTGTTGCTCCCCTGAACTCACAGGCCTGGACTTGTGAGCAGATGGGGCTTCCATCGGGACTGCCAGCACTGTCACCACCTTTCTTGCCTGCACACTGGCTGCCCAGACAGCTGAGTTGTGTTGTAAAGCAGCTCCTGAGCTCATCTGTCTACAGACAGAGGTTTACAGGCAGATTGAATTCTCAATTTCCCTTAGGATGCTTAAGTCTGGCCAGCAGGGCAATTTCCTACATCTAGCATGTAGGTGGACATCTGGGGGAAGGGAGGGGGGAGAAGTTCATCAGCCCTCATAATGGCATTCTTCTCTGCTCATGAGTCACTCTTTCCACATAACCTATTCATGTGAAAACTTTTCCATATATTTTGGTTTTGCAAATACAACAGTCAGGGTGTGAAAGGAGTGCTCGGTTAGCTGAGATGGCTAAATGCCAGCAGCATGCAGGGGGCTGCAGCTCAAGTTGCCCTGCCATATCACACATCAAACCTTGCCATCCTAGGTGTTGTCTGCACCTGTCCTGACTCCTCACACAACTTCTCTGATGCGGACTAAAGACACAGTGCAGAACAATTGCGGGTTTATAGCAGGAAGACTGTGATTCAGTCCAGATTAGAACAGAGGTTTCATTTGGAGAGACAGCAAGAAGGTATAATCGCTAAGGCAATGTTTTTTTCCTGCCTTCCTTAGATCTTCCAAGCACAGCCACTTCCGTCAACATCCCTGACTTGCTTCCTGGCCGCAAGTATATTGTTAATGTCTACCAGATCTCTGAAGAAGGAGAGCAGAATCTGATCTTGTCTACTTCACAGACTACAGGTATGTGTGGGTGGGTGTTGCTGCACTTTGAAAGCTGGTTTTTTTGTTTGCTCAATACACTTTTGTTACTGCTTATCCTTATTCTTGCTGTCTTCCTCTGTTTATTCCCTTAAACAGCTCCTGACGCACCGCCTGATCACACCGTGGAAAGTGTAGATGACACATCAATTGTCATTAGCTGGAGCAGACCACAGGCTCCAATCACAGGTTTGTCGAATTGGATTGCGCCTATTCAGCACTATTGGTAGAACCTGAGATCTAGGTAAAAAAGAAAACGAAGTGTTACTGGGACACAGGCCTAGTGCATAATTCTGCCCAGTTGGAGAGACCAGCTGGAAAGCACATGGACAGTTTAGCATTTGTTTGGTTTCACTGTCTGAACCAAGCAATTCAGGAGGCTGGATGCAAAACAATTCCTTCCACATTTGTGCTAAATAAAAACAAGCCCCATGACCTTCTCTTTGTATCTGTCAACCAGACCATCCTGTAACGAGCATGAGAACTGTATAGACCCTAAATCCACTTGTCAAAACTCAGAAATACTCTAATCCAGGTCAGGTTATGCTTTGTAAGTGATTGTGAGCGTGCAGACTGTAGGTGGGATTGGAACACAAGCAAGCCACAGATCCCACTGAAGTTCCAGACTATTTTTGTGAAACCTCAGTGAGGAGATCAGTTTACTTCTCATTTCTAACATTCCTTGTGCTGGCCTACTAATTGTGGCTAAAGACTATATATATGCCTCTGTCATGCTTTAGGCTACAGAATTATCTATGTACCCTCCGTGGAAGGCAGCAGCACAGAGCTCAACCTGCCTGACACTGCTACCTCGGTAACACTCAGTGACTTGATGCCGGGTGTTCAGTACAACATCAGCATCTACGCAGTGGAAGAAAATCAGGAGAGTACTCCTATCTTCATCCAGCAGGAAACCACAGGCGTGCCACGCACAGGTAATGGTCAGCATGTTCTGTATTACCAGTCACTGAATTTTCGGTTAGTGCATACAGCCAAATAACAGTAGAGGCTTACATTGCTCTAGCTAAACGAATCCTTAAATGGACTCAGTTCTGTTTTTTGTCACTGTTGTCGTGGTTTAGAATTGTAAATGTCACTTGTATCGAAGTTGTCGTAGTCGCTTATGAACTGACACAGTCAAGCCACCGCTCTGCTTTAACAGGGTTGTAATTCCGAGGGATCAGACTGCAGGCCGGTCAAAAGGTTGGTCTCGCACTGTGTCTATGGAAAAGAGAGATCAGAGTTTCCTAAGTTGTCTTAAGGGGATTCTCCTAAGAGATCTTCTTAAGAGCCTGGTAAATCATTTTGCCTCAGTACTTGGCCTGCAGATGTTCAAGGTTTTGTACTCAGACACCGCAACACAAATCCACATCATTCACCTGACTTCTCCCTCCCCCTTCCAGTCCTAACCATTATTTTCCATCACAGTCGGTGGGGATGGGAGATTGCTCAGCATTGACTGATGTGCCAAAATAACACCATACCATCTAAACTTGAGGCACCCACAATTTAAAAAAACCTACCGGTTTCAGGGTTCTTTAAGTATCCAATTGGGCTGAATAGCCAAACCAAAAGAAAGGATAGCGAAAGAATTGGGATCTTGATGTGGTAGCAGTGGAATGTGATGGTCCTGCAAGTTGCAAGCACGTGTTTGCAAATGGGAATTTACCAGGAATGAACTCGGCTCCATGATTTTATGGTTTGGCATTTGTATCTTCCAAAAATGTGCATTGGTTAACCTTAGGGCTGTATCAGTCCTAATCTGAAGAAACTTAATTTGAACATAGGAATTCAGGAGTGCAATACTGTGGACCAACACAGAGGGAACTGGATTTTGTCTTTGACTACAGTAAGGCCAAATCAGCCCCTGTACTTGTTTAATTATAAAAGATGGGGTTTAAGTTAATTATAGACATTCAGAACACGCCATGGGTTTTGAAAACCCTCTCTTTTAATTTTAAAAGGAGGTTCCTGTTTTCAACCCCTGGAGTATTTCCCCCCCCCCAAGCTTTTGGTTCTGTATATACTTGAAGTTCTGTAGCATATTGCATCTGGTCTTTCAGTTCTCTTTCTGTGACAGCAAGATGCCTTCTATGACTGAAGGCGTAACATACTTAAAACTATGTAGTGACATTTTGAATTGCAGTCTGCTTAAATATTGTCCGGGAATGTGTGTGTAAGGTAAGGTTACCATGACATTTTTAATGTGGTAAATATTCTTGAGCTATCCACTGGTCAATCAAAATTCACTTTTCTTCCACGCGAACCTGTAGCTTCTCCTGCTGATGGCTAAGCACTGCCTCTGACACTACTCTGTCACTCTGCTTTCAGACGAAGTTCCTTCACCCAAAGATCTGCAGTTTGTGGAGGTTTCTGATGTCAAGATCACCATCATGTGGACCCCACCGCAGAGCCAAGTGTCTGGCTATCGAGTGGAAGTGATCCCCGTGAACCGCCCTGGCCAGCATGGCCAGAGACTGCCTGTCACCAGGAGCTCTTTTGCTGAAGTTGTTGACCTGCTCCCAGGAACAACCTATCTCTTTAAGATCTTTGCTGTGAGCCAGGGGAGGGAGAGCAAACCTTTGACTGGGGAGCAAACCACAAGTAAGTGTCTTTCCTTCATGCTTTTTTCAACCTTTTGAAGTGCATATTTCTCTGTCGCTTAGAGAAATGTATAAACAGAGCACTTAAAGTGCAACAGTTATAGCCCAGGAGGTATCCCATAACTAGGATGACAGGGCTGGGAATTCATTCACTCGAACAATGATCTCTTCAGCAGATTTATCCTCCTCCAGGGCTTTCCAATGGGAGTTTAATTCTCATGGCACTTTAAAACAATTTCGTATGGCTGGAATTCAACTTTTTTTATTACTGACTGAGAATTGATGGGCCCTGCAGTTCTTTTACAGCACAGATCGCAGCCTGTGATATTTTTCTTTGAGGATACCTTAGGGCAGATTTCAGCATGACTTTAGGAGCCTTGCTGAGATTGCTCTGAAAATCCCTGTCTCCGTTCTGACAGCTACATACCTATTTGGCTCCGCTGTCAGCAGTAGAAGTTCTGCATGCACGTGTAAAGACAGGCCTTGTCATTAAAAGGACTGCATTTCAGCTTTGCTGGGTCAGGCCTGGCTTTCCACAAGCTGTCTCGTCACCCCAGAAATTTCACTGTCATCCCAGTGAAACCAGGGGCACTGATTTGCAGCAACCTCAGTGGACTGTTGACGAGAGCCACAGGGAGCATATATTTTTCTGGAAGGGTTGTGCAGGATCTCTCAGAACCCGCTTGCTAATGATCTAGTGGCAGTGCAGCACGTCACCGGTGTGAGGCAAGGTGACAAGCAAAGTACACAGTCTGTCGGGCATTGCTTTTTGCTTTGCAGAAGTGCAGAGAAGCGAGGAGCAGTGGCTGGGCGAGATGTAGGCTTTCAGGTGGAAGAGGAGGAGTTTACCATGGGTTCGAGTGGTTATCTCCATTTTTGATCCAAGAGATGCAGATCAGACAGAACCTGCGATGTGGTTCATTTGAACAGATCCTGTTTTGTCGGCAATAGAAGGGTGACTCAGTGTTTGTGGTGTTCTTTGACTGGGTCACATTATTCAGAGGACCAAAATTCAGCTATGCACATCGGCTGCTGGTCTGATACTTTTCTGTAAAGGAGAGCAGCTGTTGAGAATCCAGCCCAACTCTTAGAAAGATGAGAGAGAAGGAAAGGAAATGGCGTAATCCGTGGATATAGCCATGCTGTTTGAGAAAATAGTATTTTCTTACATCCATAAAGTTAGGACCCACGAATAGTGCCTCTGCCTCTTACTATCTCCTTTGACTGCGCAGGGAGAATGGGATCCTTATGTTTGTCCTTTGACATAGGTATCTGACTGGAGTGTAACACGGATGGTGTGAGCACCCTCCCTCCTCTTTCAAGTGAGGCTTTCAAAAGCAAGGATGCGACTTAGGAGTCTGAGCTGCCATGGAAGCATTTAGAACAAGAAGAGCTCAGTTCCCAGTTAGATGTGTAATTTTTTGTGGTTGTTTTCAGAAGCCTTGGCTAGGTGCAGAGCCCCTCGGAAAGTCCACACACAGAGGTGTACATCGGAGTATAGACATTTGATTCAGACAGCACAGGGCTCGTTACAAATGTCTGGAATCATTTTCCATAGGCTGTGATCATCCGCTTAACTGCTTTGCCTAAACCACATTTCAGAAAGTATTCACATAAATTGCATCCTGTAGTCGAAAGTCCTGGGAAACAGAAATCATTCAGAGTTCCCAAGGAAAACCCTGCAGCAAAAGTCTCCTCCCATGGTGTAAATGTGATTCTCTTCTTGGCCTTCCGCTAAAAATGCAGTCTACAAATAAACTCTGAGAGTATGTGTGGCTTTTCAATCTTCCCTTTTTTCTTTTAGTATGGGGAGAGGAAGTGATAAGAGCCTAATAGAGCTGGCAAATTAAATTGTGCAGAAAAGAACTGACTGTAGGCTACGAATTGGAGGAAGATGCAATCTTTGTCAGATAAGACTTAAGTCTAAGTACCAAGAAGAGATAAAGCTGACTCTCAGCCTGTGGATTGCACACGAGCCTAAGGAGGGTCACACTCATCTTGTAGATCTCTCCCATCTTTGGAAGTGGTGGAAGAACTAGATGATCTTTCGAGGTCCTTCCAACCTCTAAGAAGGAAGTTCTTGCTTCCTTTTCCTTGCCTCAAAAAGGGAGAAAACAATTGGGGAGAAAACAAAAAGGGCAAAAACTGCTTCCCACTCCATCACTGGGAGAGTGATGAAATCATTAACCTGTATCACAAAAAACATTATTTGCTCAGGGGGAGAAAAAATCATTTGCCTTCAAAAAAGAGCATTGATAGAACCTCTCCTCATTGCTCTTAATTTCAACATATAATTGGGGCCTAGAAAAGCTGGGGAAACTTGCCATGTAGATGCTATAAACTCTGCGCTGCAGCCAGTGCTACCCTGCTTGCTGTGGGAACAAATTGCTTCTGAGCCTCACCTCATCTCAGCCAAAGGTAGTGACATCCCCACCATTCCCTGGACTCCAGCACAGGGCTGAAGAAGCTGTGTTGCTTCAGCCTCTTATTTGTGTAGTAGTGATAACTGGGTTATCAGTTTCAGCAGCGTCCCAGAGGCAGCGATAAAAAGGGGAGGAAGCCTGATGAGCTGTCGCATGAGTCCCATGGGAGAGATGAGCATGCTTAGAATTGTTGTGTAGTCGGTTCCACGGTGTGATTATTTTTAAGTAGATCAAGGAACTGGTTTTCTGCAGAAAGTCGCTGACTGTTACTTATTTTCACATTAAAACGACAAAGTGGGGGTGTTTTGTTTTGGGAAGGGATTTTGAAAGGGCAGGGAGTAGGACTGGGCAAAGATTTAAAAGAATAAATCTTTTTTAATGAAAAAGGGCTAAAATTAGGTTTCCGTCCTTCTGCTGACAAGTCTAAACTGAGCTGATTTTTAAAAAATGCTCAGCATTCATGAGAAACTATCGAAATTCCTGAGTGCGGCTGGGTTTGTCTGTCTCGCCTCAGCCATTAGCCTGACTTCCCCATGGCATGGGCACATATGGCATGCGACCCAAAGCAGTGCAGCCCAGAGCGTGCAGCTCTGCCTGGCCCAGCATATTACTGGATAGCACTGAGGCATGGATATAGGTATTTCACTTATTTCTGGCTCTCTCACAGTCCCCACCTTCTCTCCTCCCTAGCGGTGCACTCGTACCCTACCTCAGTGAGAAATGCAGGTTCAGCAATCTCATTGTACACCCATGGTTTTTGCATGGTAATGGACATGTTTTGGAAGCAGGGGTGAAGTAGAGATTCTGGAAAATTGCTGGGTGTTATGTTTTTAATTCCTCAGAGCTCGATGCCCCCACCAACCTGAGATTTCTCAATACCACGGAGCATTCGGTGTTAGTCTTGTGGATGCGGCCCCGTGCTGTGATCACAGGATACCGGCTGACCGCAGGTCCCACAAGAGGAGGTCAACCAAGGACCTACAATGTGGGACCTTCTGCCACCAAGTACCTTCTCAGGAACTTGCAACCTGGCACTGAGTACACTGTGTACCTTGTGGCAGTTAAAGACGACTTGCAAAGCACCAGAGAGACTGGAGTCTTCACAACTTGTAAGTATAATAGGCACATATTCCTCTTCCCTAACGCCCTGGCCTGTCTTCAAAACTCATGCTGAAAGTGGCTATTGTTGAACTGGTTTACAGAAGCAGCCTTTTGAAGTAGCATTCCAGCAGGACTGCTTGGGAAATACTCCTTGTTCTTCCTTCTGAACTGTTTGGCAGGAAAAAGAGAGTTACTTGCATCAAAAAGCTTTTAATAAAATATATTTCAGCTTTTTGGTGATTAAAAACTTACTACTGGTACTTCAGGTCTTGTTTAACTGAATGAAAAAGAAATTTCACTTGATCTTTCCAGTTGTTTGGTTTTGGCATGACAAATCAAGGAAAGCAAACAGCTCCCTTAAAATGGGTGATGAATAATTAGTCTGTCATTTGTATAAAGCTGAAGGCAGTCATTTCTCAAGCCCAACCATACCATCTAAGGCAGCTCAGCTGCAGTTACAGAAATGGACACAGTGCATTCTGTCCTTTTTTTCTTTTGTTTCTTTTTTTTTTTTTATTTCAGTCATGTGTACTTGTGCTGCTGGCTTGGAAGAAATATTAAGCAAATTTGGGGAGAAAAGGGAGTTCTGTAAGAGCCCACACATACTTTCAGAAAGAACAAATAGATTCACTGTTTAAATAATGGTGAAGCAGTCATATAAAGTAACAAAACTCAAAGCCATCCAAGCCCAGAACCACATCCTCTTTTCTAAAGAGAATGTGGTTTCTTTCAGAACAATGTGAAATTAAAATAAGGGTTCAAACTTCTAATCAGAGTAACACTGTTGACCTTGGCAAGGTGCTTTTTTGCTGACAGACAGCCTTATCTATAAATAGTTCTCAATTAGGATATGACAGGATACCTTAGATGAACATTGCCTTCAAATACTGGCTTATCTGAATTAAACCAGTCCAGTTTAAGACTGTAGATTAATAACCCAAGTCCCTTCATCAATGAGGTCAATACAGATTAAACTCAGCGAAGTTATTTGGACTGATTCTGGGGTACACAAAGGCTTTAGCTTCTGTGCGATGCTCCTGACAGATATCAGTGAGACCACAGATTCTTCAGATTGACTTTGGGTGCCCTCTGACTTCAAAGGAGTTGAAGATGTTGGTGAGGGATGAGATGGTCCTAGCTGGGACAGCTGAATGACAGACAAGTCTGTAGTGTTCTGCTGATGGAATGGCAGACGGTGGGTGAAGGAAAGAAAGCCGCTTTTTGAGGAACACTTTAGGTATCATGCCAAAAACAGTATTTCTCAAATTCTTGGGGTTTGATGCATAGGGGACTTCCCAGGCCCAGTTCAATATTTTCGTTTTCCTCAGGAACAACAACTGGCTATGGTTAGACCATTTGCACACTTTGTCTATCGAGCCCAGCAACAGACAGAGGGGGTCTGTCAGACCCTGCCCAAATCACTGGATTTTCAATAGTAATACAGTTCAGCGGTTATTACATACCTTTTGCTGTTTGGACTGCTCTAGGTCAGGTTTTCTAACTGTTTGGTGCCATCAAGCAGTGCTCTTGGTACAGCTAGACTTCAACTCTATGAATTCACTTCACAGATCAGCCCGTTGGCTCCGTTCCTCCTTTTAACACTGAAGTCACAGAGACTTCTATTGTCATCACCTGGACACCTGCGCCAAGGATTGGTTTCAAGGTAAGAGTAACTTGAAGCCCCGTATTTCTTTTTCCTCTCGCTTCATTGTGATAGGGAGGACAGATTAAAGCCGGTTACTGCGGACCGCAGTGAAGATCACAGCACAAAGCAAAGAGGTGCAAAAGGCATGCTGCTTAGAGGGGGCAGGTCTAGGTCAGAGGGGTCAGTGCAAGGATCTCCTCTGAGCTTCAGGTCAAGTTCATCAGCGAGACATCTAAAACACAGGTTACAGGTTTAACAGTTGGCGTGAAGCATACAGGCCCATGATACTCATGTCGGACGCTAAGTTCAGGATGCTAATAGTTAGCTGGGATAGGAGTATTTGAGACTGAAAAGCAAACTTTGCTGCCTCTCTGCAGCTGGGTGTGCGCCCAAGCCAAGGTGGAGAGGCTCCCCGGGAGGTCATCTCTGATTCTGGCAGCATCGTGATATCTGGCCTGACCCCTGGAGTGGAGTACACCTACAGCCTCACAGTCCTGATGGACGGCCAGGAGAGAGAGACTCCGATCGTCAGGAGAGTGACTACACGTATGATACATTTGCTTTTCCAGAATTATTCCTTCTTGCACTTGCTTGTCCTGTGCTCCCCAGATGAATGGCTGTCTTCTGGGAGTCAGTTCTAGTCTTTTCCTCCTGTCGTGGTCTGGAAGGTGTCTGTCTTTTTGATGCATAGCTGACAGTAGCACTAGCTCATGCGATGCAGGGTCACAACTTCAGGAGAATATTATGTAGCTAATTCTGAAGGGTGAGGGTACAGTCTGGGGAGGAGGGATCCTGAGAGAGCGAGTGTGATTCTCGGTGCCATAAATGACCCATCTGTCTGAACGCTTGCAGCACTGTCTCCACCAACCAACCTGCGCCTGGAGCCCAATCCTGATACTGGGATCCTGGTAGTCTCCTGGGACAGAAGCACAACCCCAGGTAACTATGTGACCTCACACTACGCTCAAATCCGTGTGTCTTTTCTTGACATGCCATGAGATTTTCAGTTCGGTAAGGTCTCAAAGGGAACTGAAACTGGGCTGTGAGAGGGGCATGGCGACCTTCTGGGAAGCTCGTTTTGGAGTACTTGACAAGGCAGCTTCTTGCCTGCTGGGCTCAGGGTGGCAAAATCACTTGTAAAATGTAATGCGTTTGCTTTCGTCGGTTATACTGAGGCCTGATGTAAATCAATACAGCCTGAGTTTACTGCATACCTCTCTATCTGTATTTCAGGCATCAGTGGGTACCGAGTGACCACTGCTCCTACCAATGGGCAGCAGGGCTCTACCTTGGAGGAAGTTGTGGGTGCAGATCAAACCACCTGCACCTTTGAAAACCTGAACCCTGGTGTGGAGTACAACGTCAGTGTTTACTCAGTCAAGGACGAGCAGGAGAGTATCCCCATCTCTGAAACCATCACACAAGGTAACAAAAGGATGAGCAGCAGTTTTAGCTACTTAAAGTCAAATTGCTGAGCCCGAGAGCTCTACGCTGCAGAGCTCCTATTAGTCTGATGGCAGAGGGCGTAGAAGCAGAATAGCCATGTGCCAGCATGTGGCAGAGCAGTTTTTATACCTGTGTACTTCCCTGCATGGGCAGCCTACACTGTCTGTCAACATGTTGATGGTAAAGAGAGGGATCAGTACACTGAGCAGAAGAGCAGCAGATTTAACTTGGCCTTGCAGTGCCCCAGCATCTGGAGGGGATGGGAAGCAGGTGAAGAGAGTGGGAAGTGAGCACAGGAGAAATTTTGGCAGCAATAGTGGCAGCAGATCACTTCAGCACAATGGAGAGGAAAGTCAAGATTGAAAGGTCCATCACTGTAGCACTTTATGTAGAAGCGTTGTGTGTGCCACCTCACATTACATGCTGCGATGACTGCAGTAACTACCTTCGTGGCCACAGTAGCAAAATAATTATGCATCTCCCCAAATGGTTTCATTTCATTTTCCTTTGTGAGGGCTTTGTTTGTTTGTTTTTGTTTCTGCTCAGCCCTGAAATGATGCCAGCTACTGTGTTTGCTTGCTCTTATAACACTGCTTTAATTTTTCCATGCTTCACTGAAGTGCTGTATGCTCCCTGGGGGTGAACTAATACTGTGACACCGCATAATTAAAGCAGTAATAGCTTTAGCCCTTTACCATCTTCTGGTGGGGTAAAACTAAGAATGTATGTCTCTGGCTTTTAGCACTTTAAAGGTGATATGGTACATGCATTCCATGTGGATAAACAATGATTTTACAGAAAACTGGCATTTTTTTGCATCTATTCTGTAAAATAAGTCTTTTCCTAGAAGGACATTAAAATAGAACATAACCACTATTATTAAAGCCAGTGTTCTGCAATAGTACTGTCCCATAATTCCTTTTCAAGCTAACTGGTAATGATCCAACAGAATGGATACAGAGTCCTGCATCTTCGACTCACCCCTTGGTGTCTGATCCTGAGTGAGGAAGAGCCATCCACTAGTTCCCACTGATTTCAGGATCACCCTGCTAAAGTTATGCAGCCAAATCTCGTGGCTTAAATCAATACTGGTCTATTGACTTGAGCAGCTGAGGGTTTGGCCATTGTCAAGTAAAGATGCATCTAACATTCCCCACCCCTTTCCCAATTCTGTTGGTCCTAACATACGGGAAAAGATCAACTTTGCTAAAGAAATAATATCCATAGGGAAAACAGTCCCAGCTGTGCTTGTTTGCCATACAGAAACTTAGGCAATAGCTAGAAGATCTTTATTCAGTGGCTCAGTTCTGAGATTTTTGAACAATTTAGCCAATGAATCAGGTCAGCGTGTTGGCCACATCACGTGCTGGGCATAACCTCTGAATATGGGGACGTTGTCGCTCTTACAGACTACTTATCTAAACATCATTTGTAACCATTTGCCATCTTTGTAACCATTTGCCATCTTTCCAAGAAAGTGTTTTATTGCTCACTGTTCCATATCATCTGTTTTTAGCACGTATATTGCAGCAGTTAGTGGTAAGTAGAACTTGAGGAATTCTAGGCCAGATCCTCAAGCCGTTAGAGGGATTTGAGACCTTTTTTCCAAGTCTATTGTAAATAGTTTGGATAGTGGATCATCCAACCTGAAGCTTTGTGGTGGTTCTCACCAGCTGAGGCTGTAGGCTAATTTAGCCCCTTCAAACACGTTGATATTTTTATGATCCCAATGATAAAAGATAGACTTACCATTTGAACACGACAAAACTTCTAGAGGGTCAATCAACTTTTATGTCAGATGACTTGTTTTAATTATACATTACTGGACTTCGATCTCTTGTTTTCTACCTGCAAAAAAAAATGAATCAAGTATGTTTTTTCTGTTTCTATTTTCATCAGAAAATGATGGGTCTTTATGGCTCATCGTTGCTCAGAGTAGATTTGTCGCACGTTAAGTGCCGTAGGCCTTCTTGAAAATTGGTTGTCTAAAGTGGAAGTGCATTGTCTCAGGGGTCTGGGTTTCAGCTTCTGTCTGCCTGGGGAGGCAGCTGGAGACTGCGTTGAAGGGTACAATATAAAAAGGAGTGGGAAAAAAAAGCCAAAACTCCCAAACCTCCAAGAAACCTCCTTTTCCCCCAAACCCCAAGAGAAACTCTGCATATCACCGCAATTGCTTCTAAAATCCTGTCAATGTTAATAGTGATGAACACTGCTTTTTTCTCCTTTGTCTTTCTTTTGCCTCTGTATGTCTTTGCCTTTCCGGTTTGCTCTTTAACTCATTAGAGGTGCCCCAACTCACTGACCTAAGCTTTGTTGACATAACTGACTCAAGCATCGGCCTGAGGTGGACCCCGTTAAATGCCTCCACCATTATTGGTTACCGCATCACAGTAGTTGCGGCAGGAGAAAGTGTCCCTATTTTTGAAGATTTTGTGGACTCCTCAGTAGGATACTACACAGTCACAGGCTTGGAGCCGGGCATTGATTACGACATCAGTGTAATCACACTCATTAATGGCGGAGAGAGCGCCCCTACCACTCTGACACAGCAAACGGGTGAATTTTGAAAACTTCTGTGTTTTGTGACGTGGACGGTGTTTCATGCTGTCACTGGCTGTCGGGATGATGGGGCTTTGTCCAAAGAGGAGTCGAGCCGCTCGCTGGGGGGAAGCCAGACAGACCCAGCTCGCTCCTTTTCATAAGTGGCAGCTGGGGATGGGTCTGCGCTGCTCAGTTTTCTAATTTGAGGCATTTAAATACCATGAATGGCTGCAGATTTGCCAGGCTTATTCACCTTCTGCTATTCAGATTTCCAGGATCCAGTCTGAATCAAGACCCTGAAACACAAGCTCTATATTCACCAGACTTTTAAACTGTGATTCCCCAAAGTACGAGTGCCAAGGGGAGGAGCCGTTCAGCAGCCAGCCTGCAGCCTCGAGAGCTATTTGAGCTTCCAGCAGTCCGTTTCAGTGGTGGCCCCACTCTTTCCACAACGCCCCAAAGGGTGCTGATGAAACACCACTCCCTGAGTACATGCCATTGACAGCCATGCCACACCGTTGAGGGTCTCTAGTGCATGAGCAGAAGGCGAGCTGAAAACTGGTTCTTGCATGAAATCTTACTGTGTTTGAAAATCCCAAGGCTGTAAATCTTTCGACACGAGTAGAAGTAGAGTCATAGGAAATTAGTGATATCTCCTGTCCTGTGTGTGCATGTATGAATTCTAGATGAGATTACTTTTCCATCTGTAAGCTGCTGTATGGCAACTTCAAACCTCTCTTGGCTCTGCATCTGTAATACGAAATCCAGCTGCAAGAAGCACGTTACTGAAACTTGCTGCCTTGTTTTCAAATTAGCCCCAACGGGTATATTTAAGGTATCGCGAATTGCCAAGAGGTTAAAGGAGCCTGACAGTAGTACAGACATATTTTTCTCTTAACTGTAGTAGAACCAAATGTAGTTTAGAAGTCTGTTTGCATGGGTCTGACATAGTAGTCTGTTATGCATGAGATACTTTCTCTGGTGATTCCCTGAATGTACCTCTTGATCAACCTCTATCCATCAGGGAACTGAGATATGTTTGTTCTTTGCTATGTAGCTGTGCCTCCTCCCACTGATCTCCGCTTCACTAATGTGGGGCCTGATACTATGAGAGTGACTTGGACCGCACCAACTTCCATTGTGCTGAGCAGTTTCTTGGTGCGCTACTCACCTGTGAAGAAGGAGGAGGATGTTGCAGAGCTGACAATTTCACCCTCGGACAACGTGGTGATCTTAACAAGTGAGTGTGTTACCTACAGAGGTCAAACAAATGTAAGAGGCCCCTTATATGTGACATAAGATGAGGCAAAACAAAAATTGCTTACTGTAAGCGTAACCGGCCAAATTCTCAGCTGATCGAAGCTGACGTCTAAGTAGCCTTACACAAGCTCACACTGAATGGAGTTTGGCCACTTGTTTCACCCGAGTTAAAGCCAAACCACAGGAAAGTTTTTCCCATTAATCCAAGGACAGCGATGAATCAGACTATGGGGCAATTGCTTTGATTTGCAGCCTGGTTAGGTATTAAGAGTAAATACATCCATATTATTCACCTGGTTTGCTAAAAATGTCAAGGACTTGCAGTGCAGAGGTTCAGCGAGAGGATCAGAATGTGCAAAAGGTCGTTGCTCCTTTGGCTTTGTGTGCTCGGGACCAGAAAACAAATACCATTTGGAACCTTACAGGACATGGCAACAAAATGTGGGCATTTTCAAAAAGCTGACTTTAATTTTTCCTGGTGCAAAAGCTGTGTTATATCAGAAGGTTTTTTTACCCGTCCTAGAATCAGGTTGGTTGAGTGAGAGGCAATACCCACTTTCAGAATAAGGAACTAGACCTGGAGCTCATCTGAGTTAGAATAGCTGTGTTGGAAATCTTTGGCCCTGTTCCAGTTTACATCAGCTGAAGCTTTGACACAGCGCATAACTAAACTACTAGATAACTAGAAGGGACCTTGTAGAAAACTAATTGCTTCTAGCCAGTCTCCACAAACTAATTAAGCAATGATAGAGGATACCATGCTCCTTCAGGCTAAAACATTGCAATCAACCGTAATTCCACAAAAAGAACTGATTTACATTTTTGACTGAGGCTCAGATCTTCCATCAAGCAGAACCTGATGAACTCCCTTAAGAAACGCAGTTAAAATTGTGTAGGTTGACTGACTTTCAGCTATTAGTAAAGAAATATGTCTAAATTCCTGTATTTAAACTCCACAGATTTGCTGCCTGGTACTGAGTATCTGGTGAGAGTCTACAGTGTGTCTGAGGAACATGAGAGTGCACCTTTGTCTGGAATCCAGAAAACAGGTACTTAGACACAGCCTAAGACACCGTGTGTGATTAATGCCACCCATTAAGAGTAATTAAAGAGGCTTGGTGGCTCTTTCTTATGTATTGTCACCTCGCTGATGGGTCATCAGATAGATATCAAAGAGCAATGAAGACGCACTCTTGGGAAATGCTAGGAAATCTCACATGTCCTTATGCCTGAGAGCCAGAACTTGTGCTGGGTTTAAAGAGAGCGCTGTAGACCCAGGTGTGAATACACCAACAGTGTCTGTCTGAGAAGAAGCCTAGGCAGAGCCTGTTGTCTCCATCGCTGAGTCTTGTTTTGTAACCGTGTAATGGAGTTTGCTGCTCGTGTGTGGTGTTTTATGCTGTGCTGTCTCTGTGTGCCATAGACTTTTCCTGCAGTCATGTTCCAGTGCTTGTTTATCTCACTTTGATCCAGAACATATACGTGTTGAGTTTCATGGCTGAATAGCATTTGGCTTACGATCTGGTAGTGCCACAATGCTCAGCTTAATGAACCACGACCGGTAGTTCAGTTGAGCTCAGTCTCTCGTCTCTTTGAAATACTCAGGTCTTGATTCCCCCACTGGCCTTGACTTCTCGGATATAACTGCTAATTCTTTCACCGTCCACTGGATTGCTCCTCGTGCCACCATTACGGGCTACAAAATCCGGCATCACCCAGAGCATGGTGGTGGCAGGCCCAAGGAGGACCGCGTGCCCCCCTCGCGAAACTCCATCACCCTTACCAACCTGCTTCCAGGGACCGAGTACGTGGTCAGCATCATTGCCATCAATGGCAGGGAGGAGAGCGTGGCCTTGGTCGGCCAGCAAACAACGGGTAAGCCTTGAGAGAACTCTGGCTAAAAGTTACCGCGAGGCTTTTCGGCGTCCTCTAGCAAAGTAGTTGCTGTTAAACCAGATCTTCCCTACCAGCTGGAGAAATTCTGCTCATGAGGAAGTGCCTGTGATGCTGCGGTAGGGCCTGATCTAGAAAAAGGTGGGAGGACCCATGCTACTTCCAGATCAAATCTGATGTTTTTAGGGTCAGCAGAATTTTTTTTTTTTTAAACCTAGTCCAATGCCGGATGTTTTTCAATAAGACACATCACTTGGAGAGATGTGCACACCAGGCTAAAACTAAGGCAGATGAGTAGCCGAGGAGCATGGTGGAATATGTAGCTGATGTTCATTAACTGCTTTTAAACTCATTCGATTCTCTGTTTTTCTAGTGTCTGATGTTCCAAGGGACCTGGAAGTCACCCCCACCAGCCCGACCAGCCTTGTGATTTCCTGGGATGCTCCTGCAGTGACAGTCAGATACTACCGGATCACTTATGGTGAAACAGGTGAGCGCAGGCTGCTATGTCACAGGTCAGAAACTCTGTTCAGAGGCCATCAGAATGCCACAGCAAACAGCAAAGGCAGGTTTGACTGTAACAGACAAACTCCTGTATCTCCAAGATTCTTGCAGCATATAGAATAGAATAGAATAGAATAGAATAGAATCATTAAGGTTGGAAGTGACCTCAAGGATCATCTAGTCCAACCATCCCCCCACCACCTATTACCCACTAAACCACGTCCCTAAGTACCACATCCAACCTTTCCTTAAACACCCGCAGGGACGGTGACTCCACCACCTCCCTGGGCAACCCGTTCCAATGCCCGACCACCCTTTCTGAGAAGAATTTTCTCCTCATCTCCAACCTGAACCTTCCCTGGCGCAACTTGCAGCCATTTCCCCTTGTCCTGTCACTAGTTATCTGCGAGAAGAGGCCAACCCCCAGCTCACCACAGCTCCCTTTCAGGTAGTTGTAGAGGGCAACAAGGTCTGCCCTGAGCCTCCTCTTCTCCAGACTAAACAAGCCCAGTTCC
>VWZZ01006295.1:62112-105014 GCA_013399095.1 Psophia crepitans | reverse complement strand
GCAGGACCCGGCACTTTGCCACATTGAACCTCATCCCGTTGGCCTCTGCCCAGCGATCCAACCTGTCCAGGTCCCTCTGCAGAGCCATCCTACCCTCCGGCAGATCGACACTTCCCCCCAACTTGGTGTCCTCTGCAGACTTACTGAGGGTGCACTCAATTCCCTCATCCAAATCATCAACCAAGATGTTGAAGAGGATGGGCCCCAGCACCGACCCCTGGGGAACACCACTCACAACCGGTCGCCAGCTGGATTTCACTCCATTCACCACCACTCTCTGGGCCCAGCCATCCAGCCAATTATGAACCCAGCAAAGAGTGTACCTGTCCAGGCCATGGGCTGCCAGCTTCTCCAGGAGAATGCTGTGGGAGACCGTGTCAAAGGCTTTGCTGAAGTCTAGGTAGACTACATCAAAAGCCTTTCCCTCATCCACCAGGCGGGTCACCAGAGAAGACTGTCAAATATAGGTGACCCTTACTTCTAAAGGGAGAGCAAATCAGGTTTTGTTGACCAAAAAGAGAGAGCATCTGAAGCGCTCCAATCAATTTAGAGGTGATTCTGTGTACATGTTTCATTCTTTTCCTTGGGTTGGTCTGGAAAAGACTTTGACCCAAGAACCATCGAAATCAAGAGTTCTGTCTTCAACTTGATGCATATAAGATTGTCATGGGTTTTGTAACGATTTAAAATGTACAATTTAGAGATCCATTCCATTTCTTTTTCCACCTTGCCCTCCTTAGGTGGAAGCAGCCCTGTGCAGGAGTTTACAGTGCCTGGCACCATGTCTACTGCTACCATCACTGGCCTCAAACCTGGTGTAGACTACACCATCACCGTGTATGCCGTTACTGGCCGTGGAGACAGCCCTGCCAGTAGCAAGCCAGTCACCGTCACCTACAAAACAGGTGAGACCTGTTTAAACAAACAAAAAAAAACCCACCACAAAAAAACAACACCCCAACCTATAGCTTTGTGTTGGCTTATCCCCATAAATTTGTATCGCTGACCCCTGGTGTCTTTTAGAAGTCATGGGCTGTGTTGTAAGCCCATCATTTTCAGTGGAGCTGCACATTGTGGTGGCCAACCACAATAATGACGTGACACAGAAGGGGATCGGGGACTTGGACTTTTGGAGGAGGGCGATCCTGTGGAGCCCAGATGGGGATACAAGCGTTGTTTGACTGCTTATTGCAGAGGGAAGTCCCGTTGGGCTCTCATATCATGGGGTCGCTGTTGGCTAAACTCTGGTGCTTCTTGTGCAGTCATATTATGTGATCCTGATGAGACCTGACTTTTTAACTCCAGGATTGTCATCTCCTGATCTGGATATAGCCTGATCCTGCTCCTTCTGTAGCTGCAGAGAAAGGCATTTAGTAGCCTTTAAAACAACAAAAATCCTCAAGTAAGATTGATATAAGGTCAGTCACCCACACATCATGGTTAAGGCTTTTTTGCTCTGGGCTATCATGAGGGACAAACAAATAGCAACATGTGTTTTCTGTTCTAAGAAGCACAGCCGAGAAAAGTAAGAGCAGAATAAAATTCAGGAAGGAGGTAACAGTGGAGGGAGGGTTTTCTGTAGCAATGTACTCAGAAAAAAACGGTTTTGTTGCACAGAAATAGACACACCATCCCAGATGCAAGTTACCGACGTCCAGGACAACAGTATCAGCATCAGATGGCTCCCTTCGACATCCCCGGTCACAGGGTATCGAGTGACGGCTGTCCCCAAGAAAGGACACGGGCCCACAAAAACTAAAAACGTCCCTGCAGGTAAGAGTGCATGATATCCTTCACCAGGTTCATAAGGAATGCAAGACGTGACCACTAGAATCAACACTATCAGACATAGGCATATGCTTGAAGCCAGGCTTTCTCCTCCTTGTACCGTTATTTTTTGCCATGGAGAAGCTAGGGAAAATTTTTGCCCAGAAAGCTTCACATTTCTTTGACACCACTGTGCTGCAAAGATTTTTTTTCTTGGCAACCTCAGGGCCTCTGAGAGGCACCTGGATTTCAAAGGAATGCAAGTGGATTTTCTAGCATCCAGCAAAACTTCCTCTGAAATCCTTCTGAAGGTCACATAACGTGACCGTTGGTCATAGCATGCGTTCAATCACAAATGGTACAGGCTTGACCTTGTTAGCACAGAACTTGCCAAGTCAGCTCTTGGGAACGCAGTGGGTTTTGTGGGATCTGCAGAGATTAGCACTCAGGGATGCTTGTGATGCAGTTGGGTTAATGGTCAATCCAACCCAGAACACGGTGAAAGCTGGTTTGCTCTTGCTTTGGGTTGGTTTCTTGTTGTTTTTTTTCTATACTGTGCTAACCTGCCCTTTTAGCTGCGGGGCCTCCGAGCAGGTACAAATTGCAGATGTCTTACCCTGCACTGCCAGAGAGGCATAGTGCAAGCAAAAAGTAAACCTGAAGTGTCAACCCTGTCTCATTTTAATGATGCATGGCTAACACAGGCCCTTCAGTCAAGGCCGCTTAGAGGCCAACGCTCTGCAGCTTGGTGCTGCACATGGACTAATGTGGTTGCTTTTTTTCCTGCCAGATCAAACACAAGTCACTATTGAAGGTCTGCAGCCCACAGTTGAGTATATGGTCAGTGTCTATGCTCAGAATCAGAATGGAGAGAGCCTCCCCTTGGTTGAGACAGCTGTCACCAGTACGTATTTCACTTCATGGTAACAAAACAAATGTTATCTATTGATATCTGACCCTACCGTGCAGCATCACATCCTCAGTGAGAGCATGTGGCAGGCGCCTAGCCTGCAGGAGAATGCAAGGTCGTCTGCCCTGTGATAAGTACTGCGCACCTAAATCGCAGATGCTGGCAAAAATGCAGTCCTTCTCCCTCAGACACTGGCAAAATGCAATTCCCCACCCCATCAAAATGCTGCTCTTCTCATTTTCTTTCACTAAAGCTGCAAAATCTTTTGGGGTTTTGTTTGCCTTCTGCCAATCAGTGGAAAAAATGTGGAAAGATCTTTCTGGAGCTAGGTGGCAAAGGTGATTACCTTTGGGTAATCTGGGTAAACTGGGCTGGCCTTGGGAGCACTTGCCCTGTGCAGGGGAGTAAAGGAAACCGCATGAGTTCTATCAAGAGCTTGGGATGAAGCACTGCAAAAGAAAGGACAGCTCAGCCCTCGAGTTGCTGTATCTGCCTGTACAAAACAGCAGTGCTGCTCTGCACACAAAGAGGAGGCGAGAGGGAACTTAGAGGTAACTTGGAGGGATATCTCTGATGTAAAGTGCCTTTTTCAGGGATGCCTCTGGGGCAGGGATTTGCATGCAAGTTACTCCCTTGCTCAGGCATGTATTCAAAAGCACAGCTCAGCCCCAAAAAGTTACAGAATTGTCTGTATTGTCCTGACAACAGGAGTTTCTCAGAAGCTTTGCAGAGATGGGAAAAGAGTCCACTTCAATTTCAGGCCAACAAATTTCTGCACAAAAGTCACCTTTGCCAATTAGAAAACGTAGAAAATTCAGGACGAATATAACATGGCAAATACAAAAGTTGAAATCTTAGCTAAAAGCATAATTTGGATCCAATATAAAAATGATATACCAGATCCTCCCATTTTGTGTAACAAATGGATATGGCTCTGTGCTAGCCACCCTAGACTTCTGTGGAGCAAGGCTCACTTCCCTTGCTGTCTAGCACTGAGCTCCTACCTTGCCAGGATAATCTGATTAATTGGTCTAATTAGGAAGCGTGTGTATCACCCAGTTGCACCTGTGGACATTCCCTGTGCACGCAAGACGAAGCTGAAAAGTTTGTTTCTACCTGATTTAAAAATACAATATACTGAGTAATTTGCTTTCTTGATAAGTGTGTTAATTGGATATTAATTTATGAAAGAAAATAGCGGGACTGATTCTCCTTGGACTGGCGCTTTGCACAGCAGCTTACAACGGTGAAAAGCAAATGCAGCATGAATCCAAACTTACCGAGTCAGGTGGGTTCTCTGGCTGCCTTTAGCGCTAGGAACCAGTTACTGGCTCTGGTGGTAGAAATGGGTCTTAAAATTCCCATTTCTTTTGTTCTCTTGAGCACTTGAAGGTAGCGTAATGTGGCTAGAGCAGGGTAAAAGTGATTTCAGTGCCAAGGGTAAGGTAAGGATTGGTGTCCTGGCTGCTTTGAAGGTGGTAACGCAAGTCCTTTTGGTTTCATCAAGGCCAAGATTGCCTTCCTGCTGTCTGGCACCCGCAAACTCTCAGCCTGACTCTGCCCGGGTGTAAGCATGGGTGCAGGGCGCAGCACAGAGGAGAATCAAGTACCCCTTCTCCCGCGCAAAACCGAAAACTGCTTTGCATGTAATAGAAATGCTTTTTATTTTCCTCACCCACAACCTGCTTTTTATCACATAACCTCTTACCGTTAATTTGCCTAACAGACATTGACCGCCCTAAAGGACTAACATTCACTGATGTGGATGTTGATTCCATCAAAATTGCTTGGGAAAGCCCGCAGGGGCAAGTCACCAGGTACAGGGTGACCTACTCAAGCCCTGAGGATGGAATCCATGAGCTATTGCCGGCCCCAGGTGGCGAAGAAGACACTGCTGAGCTGCATGGCCTCAGGCCAGGTTCTGAGTACACTATCAATATCGTTGCCATATACGATGACATGGAGAGCCTGCCCCTCACTGGGACCCAGTCCACAGGTACACCTTTAACTACGCCACCCAGCAGGCCATGGCAGCAGTGGCTTCTGCCCGTTGGGTAAAGCATGCTTCCATGCGCAACTGGTGCTCTGTGCCGGGAAAGCCCCGGGGGCAGCCAAGGGGATGTGATTGCTCTTGAGAGATGGCTTAGTTGGTGCCAGAGAGCTGGCTGCCAGCGGAGTCAGCCTGCGTACATGTTAGAGAAGGCAGGGAACGCAGGGACGATCAGCGGGGTTGAAAGAGCAGATTCTAGGGAAAGGAGGGATGTTACCTTACAGCCTTCTCTCCGTCCTCAAGGGGGTCAGTAACATCCAGTCCTCAGCCACAGAGCTAAGCTCACGGTGAACCACCCTCTCACAACGCTCTTCTCTTTAGGATACAGGGTACCTGCGAGCAGAGGCAGTTACCAAAACCAGATTGATCAGGGCAGCTTTTGTCCTCCGGGGTCCTTGCTGTTGGATGGAGCAAAAGATCAGCATGAAAGGCTAGGAGACTGCTTAACCCTCAGGTCTCACGAAGCCTCTAGCTCCTTCACTGGCGCTGCCCGAAGGACTACAGCCCATGTGCATGCCCACACCCCGCGCTCACATCACCCCCACAAGAAGGGGACATGCTCCGTTCCGGAGAGTCCCTTATGTGCCAGTCTGATCCAACTCCGTGCAGAATACGTTTAAAATTCCTTTGTGAAAAAGGAAAAGAAAGCTAATTGCTTAAGATAAAATTACTTCCAGCAGTATGGAATCAATGGCAAAGCTTGCAGCGTTACCAGCCGTGTCTTTATTACCAAGGCAGCACCTTCGTAATAAAGGTCTCCCGTTCACTTGCAGATGAAAAGTTGGCACTGTAATTCCAGGGGTGTAACGAAGACAGTGGTTCCCAGTGTGCAGACTGCTGTACTGAACTGAAGCAGAGTGCTGTAATGATGAAAACAGCTGGCTGACTACCTGCCAGAAATGCAAACAGAGTCATTTTTAAAACCCGCTCTCTGTGGTTTACCCTTTGTGGGCTGTTCAAAAGCGTATCTGAAGCCATTCAAGACTTTCCGTTGATTCTCCTGGGCTTTAGATTGAGCTCTGAGCAAAACAACAAGGGAGAATTATCTTGTGTTTTCACTCTATAAAATCAGAAAACATCACAGCAACGTGCTAATAGCGGGCACTATGGCGAGGTATATTTTCCCCCTGCTTACAGCCCAAGGATTACCAACAGTAAGGCAGGAAAATGTGTCAGTGGATGCTCCTTTTTTATGCAGACATTTGTTTTTAAAGAGATCAGATGTGTTAGCTCACGAACAGACTCTTGCGTGATGAGCCTTATGGCCACCACAGCTCTGCTTTTCCATTGCCTTGCTCTCTGTGTAGTAATTTACACTTGTGTAAGTGGCTGTAAAATGCTTCCCCTCTGCATTTGCAGTATTTTTATATCCTCTTTGCAATTCCTGAGCCTGCTTCCTACTTACTTTTGTAAATCATTCGTTGTATTTTAGAAATGAACAAAGATAGGCAAGTGAAGCAGGACTAAACTATTAGCTGTGTGATGAAAAGCAGAGACAGGCAGAGGAATTAAACCAGACTGGCCTGCTACAGATTTAAGCACCTCCCAGAGCCTTCACCTCATATCACAGCAAGTGTTATTACTCACCTAACTTCAGGGTTGAAGTGTTGAGGTCTCCTTATTTCTGCTGAAAAGCCCTACCATAGACCGGAGAATCTCCTCCCTGAATACCTTGTCCCCTTCCACAGTGCTTTATGCCTGTGTTTGCAGAAGACACACCGCTTTCCTGCCCACGTATTTCAGGTCTAAACCCATCTCACGTTCAGGAGAGAATACTGTTTCATCCCAAGACTGTCTTCTTTAAACTAACCATGTGCCAATCCGGATTTTTGCAGCAATTCCACCTCCAACAAACCTGAAGTTCACTCAGGTAACTCCCACCAGTCTTACTGCCAACTGGAACGCACCAAACGTTCGCCTCACTGGCTACAGAGTCCGAGTGAACCCCAAAGAAAAGACCGGTCCTATGAAAGAAATCAACCTTTCTCCAGACAGTACATCTGCAGTCGTGTCTGGATTAATGGTAACCCTTTTCTTTGTGCAATGCAGACTGTGTTGTGGGAAGGAGATGTTAGGAGAACTTGAAGCAATTTCAAATTCCTGGGTCAGCTGGCGTAGATCATTAGAGCTCCTAAGGGTCTGACTCTGAAGTCTGACTAGCCTATCAGCTGTAACTGCTCGTTACCATCGCTTTGAAAAGGCAAGGGATTGGCCTGCTGAATCTGCATTCTTTCCCCTTCCTCTTTTAGCGCAGAGAGAGACTGGGTGCCTTAATCAAATGCAAATTATCAGGTTCACAATCAACAGTAACCCAGTAAAATGCGTTACTCATCTTTCACAAAAGTGACCTAATGCAGGGGTTTTCCAGCTGTGATATGGGAGCTCTGGCAGGCTATTGCCTATTTTTAAGACATCTGCAGACTGTAAGTAAAAAATGCAAATCTTTTGTGAGTAGGTTTAAATTTGCTATATAGCCATCTTCTCCACTGGAAACATTTCTGGAGCTCCTGAACTGGAAAAGGCTGAAAATCACTGCTTTTATGGTTCCTGCTATCTTAAAAAGCTACTGATCTGTTTTTAAGGAGTTTTATGAATCATTTTCAAAAATGAGCCTTAAAAAACATTCTAATCTAAGCAGGCTCCTGGTCTGATGCAGTCAAGGACGAAAGACCGTGTTGTAACTTCCACCGTTCTCTTTTCTTCACAGCAAGAGCACCTTATCATAGCAAATGGCATCCATTAACCCCAAGAAAAATAGGATGTAAATTAGAGTATTCTGAAGAATCAGCTTTGAAGCACAGATTTCAAAATGAGGAATGACAAATAAGGTTCTACCAAGATTTCCTCTGCTCCTGGGTGTGCACATGTGCACTACTAGATTACCAACAGCACTATTTATTAGGGTCCATGTCTACTCTTTTAGTACAGCTAGAAATAATAGAATTATCCCACAATCTTTCACTGAATTGAGTTACTTTAAGGTTTCACACTGCAGTAACTGGTGACCACCAAACGCTGACTGAGGGCAGGAGGATTTCCCACTGTGCC
This sequence comes from Psophia crepitans, assembly GCA_013399095.1. Classification (NCBI taxonomy): domain Eukaryota; kingdom Metazoa; phylum Chordata; class Aves; order Gruiformes; family Psophiidae; genus Psophia; species Psophia crepitans. The sequence goes on along the minus strand of VWZZ01006295.1, from coordinate 97,239 downwards.
AGGTCCTACACATAACCTCATGTAACTTTGTCCATTCTAGGTAGCAACCAAGTACGAAGTGAGCGTGTATGCCCTGAAGGACTCCCTGACCAGCCGACCAGCGCAGGGAGTGGTCACCACTCTTGAAAGTAAGTAAGGATCCTCCGCAGATGACCAGTGAGTACTGTGCTGGGTGCGGGCATCCTCCTGTGTCAAAAGCAGGGCTCTGTACAAAGCTCCAGCAAAGGCCCGCGCAAACACTTAGCTGGTAGGACTCACAATCCCGCTGTACTGACAGGAGACCTTTTCCTTCTGGTGCAGATGTTAGTCCCCCTCGCAGGGCCCGTGTGACAGATGCCACCGAGACAACCATCACCATTACTTGGAGAACCAAGACTGAGACCATCACCGGCTTCCAAGTTGATGCCATCCCAGCGAGCGGCCAGAACCCCATTCAAAGAACCATCAGCCCCGATGTCAGGAGTTACACTATCACTGGTAAGTGAGGGGCTTCTGCAGGTGCAGGAGCTTCCAGGGTCATATTGGAAGGTACACTGGGTTCCTGTTTAGTTGTTGAATTTCCTTGATGAGAAATAATTTAGGAGCAAAAGCTAAGGAAAAAAAAACAGTCTGAGTCATAAAGACCAGCCTCCAAGAAGAAGTTGTTGAAAGACATTCTGATGTCCCTTTTAGATGGCTTCCTCAGATTCCATTTACGTTTTACTTCATTTTAGGCTTGCAACCTGGCAACGACTACAAGATCTACCTTTACACTCTGAACGAGAATGCACGCAGTTCCCCAGTAGTGATTGATGCCTCCACTGGTAATGATCTTGTCTGACTTGTCTGCTCATGCTAACACATAGTAACCACATACGGTCGGGCACAAGTTGTCTGTATCTGATAATGTGTAATATTTACTGTGACTTAGAGCGATAGGTTTTACTCCTGAGTTTGAGAAGGGTGTCAGAAGACACAGTTCAGGGGAAGAATATGCTTGTCTTTACTGCGTTTGACTTGTTTCCTTTTGTTTTCACCTAGCTATTGATGCTCCTTCTAACCTGCGCTTCCTTACAACCACAAGCAACTCCCTCCTGGTTACCTGGCAGCCTCCGCGAGCCAAGATCACCGGCTACATCATCAGATACGAGAAACCTGGCTCACCAGCCAAGGAAGTTCTGCCTCGCCCTCGGCCCGGCACCACTGAGGCCACTATTACTGGTACCTGTCTCTGTTTTGTTTGGGAGCTCTTCACCTGAAACACTGAAGTTTGGAGAGAGAGGAGGAAGGCCTAATTATAAAATGTGTTGATAGTCAGCTAAGACAAAAATTTTGTCCCTTTGTTGTGGTTTCTAATGACAGACGGTGGTTTTATAAGCACGCCTGTCCTACAGACAGGGTACACTGATCAGATCCACCATCAGGTTTGAACAATCCACAGATGTTTGTTTCCACTGCCACCACAACCGTCATCTGTTCAGGGTGCCCATGACTCTGGCACCCCATCTGTCACACGTTCTGAAGACTCGTTATGTTTTGTGTCTGCAGCGTCCATGATCCCAGCAGATGTGGTCAGATTTCAGACTCTCTGAGGAGCGGGAGGTCGGACTCTTTGTACCCATACCCACCTCTCATTCTGCCTTAGGTCCCACACAAAATCATAAAAGACAAGCAACTCAAATTGAAGGCTGCTTTTTGTCCTTCCTCCCTCCCTAGGTTTGGAACCAGGAACTGAGTACATCATCTACATCATCGCTGTGAAGAACAACCAAAAGAGTGAACCCCTGGTTGGCAGGAAAAGGACAGGTAAAATGAAGCTCAGGATTGTTGTGTGCCAGCAGGAGATGATGTCTTCTGCTTGGGGAATACGATCTCAGGACTGAAATAATGCTATTTTTTAAATATTCTGATCACACTGTTCAGCCAAACCTTTTTTATGAGTCCAAGAGGCTTTGCGAGGAGGTTTTACTTTCTAGGATGCGGGAGGTAGGACTCTGAAGTTACGATGATCACGTGTAGCTGCACTGGAACACTAAGAACAGAACAACGTGCTTAGTGCTTGATTCGTGCCTGGGTACCTGATAGTTACATCAGGGTTGGCACTCACATTTCCATCTAGCACATGATGGCAGCAACGACAGAATCTGTTCATTTGTTGCCCATTGCACTTCTCTTATTTCCTCCCCTGTGCAGTGTGAGATTGAGATACCTGTAGCAAGCAGGATACCAGCTGACAGCCGAATGTGATTGAGGAGCTGGTTTCTTACTGCACACCAGTGATTTTTCTCGAATTGATAAGCTGTGAATATCTCCTGTGATCATTTCTTCTCGGTTCGAGCAGTGGTGGCTTTGGGTTGCAGTGTTCACAACTATTACTCAGCTGCATGAAAATTTCATACCAACACACTTCTTATGCCTATCTATAAAAGATACAGATATATTTATATAGTATATAAATATATTGAGAGATAGAATTTACCCTCACCATCACAATGAGGTCATAAAAAGTGTGTTGCATCTTGGGATGACTGCTAAGCTTTGATGCTTGGAGCGGTGTACAGCATCCACTCTAGCTGTTTAATTGACTGTTGTTAATTTGCTACGCTTTGCTTTATGGCTTCTAACCTTTCTTTCGCTAGATGAGCTTCCCACGTTGATTACCAGACCGCACCCCAACCAACCCGACATACTCGATGTACCTTCCATTGACGAGGGGACCCCTTACCTCACAAACAATAGATATGACAATGGAAACGGTATCCAACTTCCAGGCACCTCTGGGCACCCGCAGACAATAGGACACCAGGGTCAACAAGTTTTCTTTGAGGAGCATGGCTACAGGCGGCCCGTACCCACTACGGCAACCCCCCTCAGGCCGGGCTCGAGACGGCAGCCACCAAACGTGGACGAAGCGATTGAAATCCCTGGGTACCAAGTGCCTATCGTAGTTGAACCCTCATACCCTCACTCCCGCGGGCCCAGGCGCAATGACACCACAGGTCAAGAAGCTCTCTCTCAAACAACCATCTCTTGGAGGCCGTTGCTGGAGAGCTCAGAGTACATCATCTCGTGCCAGCCAGTCAGCCAGGATGAAGATACTCTGCAGGTAACTGGGCACATAGCGCAGCAACGGTGTAGCTCATCTGTGGCAGCAGATGTCTCTTGGGAGTGCGGTACCCTTGGCTGTGTTAAGGGGGTGGCAGTCAGAGCCGGCTTAGGGAGTCTGTTTAACATGAAGTTGAGAGCAGGATAAATGTCTCCCTCCTCCCCTTCACGGAGATGGCTACTGGCTAAAACCACTAAGCCAGAAAGCCCTTGAAATGCCATCAGTATCGACATTTCCCCAGGGAAGGGGCAGTCAGGGAGATGACTGGGAGTTTTGAAGACTGAGGTGCTGCTTCTCCAAGCCAAGGACTCCCTTAGCCTTTCACCTTTGTCTCCCTTGGTTTCTGTTTACCTGAAATGGTGGCACTACCATATCCCCCATGAACCAAAGGAGTCAAGTTTAACTCTGTATTGTGTGAAGTTCTCAGAATCTCTAAGGGAAATAGACTGGCTCCATCATGGTATAGAGCATAGAAGTCTACCCAGACACCCTGTCTTTCCTATGAGTGGGGTGGCACCTAAGGAGTAATCACGTCTCCCTTTCTGGTGACTTGGCATTGCCTCTTGTTGCAGTTCAGGGTTCCTGGAACTTCCTCCAGTGCGACCCTCACTGGTCTTACGAGAGGGGCCACCTACAACATCATAGTAGAAGCCCTGAAAGATCACCGGAGACAAAAGGTGCTGGAGGAGGTGGTCACAGTTGGCAATACTGGTAAGTAAAAGCTTTATGGAGCCTAGGTGAACTTTTGCTGTCCCTGCCTCATTCCCCTGCCTCAAGACAACCTACCTGGTTCCCAGGCTTGAGAACAGTTCAGAAAGGAAACTTATCCTGACAAGGGGAGGTCACCACAGGACACTAGGACAAGTGATTGGCGAAGCCCACTGATCTTGGGTAACTAACTGCCACATCGATGCTGTGAGCAGAGCTGTTCTGATCTGTCGTCTGATCATGCAGAATGTGATTTGAGGCTCCATACGCTCCCTTCGGGTCAGCCAGGGAAGATCTGCTGTCACAAGAACACTCAGGATTACGGGAAGGAGCCAGTGGCCAGCTTAACGGCTCTGTCAGTCATTTGCCATGGCTTCTCTGGCGGCGGTTGCCCAGCAGCACCGCTGGACATCCCAAAGGTCTGGCAGCAGGCTGCCTGCCTGCCTGCAGACATGCTGAGTAAGCACAAATGGGCAGCGCTTAGAAGCCATGTCACCAACCACAAGTACCTGTGGTCAGACAGCGCTTGCCCCGGCTGGAAAGCCCAGAGCCCACACGCACCCTGCGGGACCCGAGCTTTGCTTTCACCACGCAAGGGGCTGGTCAACAGCTCTCACTGTTTTTTGTCTCCCTCCATCACCTCCTGTGTGTATTCTGGGGCCAAAAAGAAGTGGGCAGGATGGGAGAAGATGAAATGAAGCGTTAAGGATTTAAATTGTCCACCCAGTAGGTCTCTCCACACAGGCCCCTACCTCACTGGGACAATAGGGCTGTTGCTCCCCTTCCGGCGCCCCGACTGCTGTATGTCCGTCACACACGGAACAGAGCGCGTTAACTCCTGCTCCTGACCAACACACGCTGAACTGGTGGTTGTACAACACCCACTTTCGATCGAGGCACACGCCTAAGGTGGAAATCCGTATACAACAGCATGGCTGGGAGGTCTGGTCTCCTCCTTCCATCCCCCTGCCTTGAGCTAAAGTCTGAAGTGCCCCAAAAAAGCACACGTGAAGCTACCAGCCTCCTGCTGTTCCCCAGCATCGCACAGCACGTTTTTCTTAAAAACAGGCTCAGTCAGGTTGTTGCTTTCCAGCAGCAAATGCAAAAACTCACACTTGCTTGAAACTTGGCAAGTCAAAATGAAAATAGCCTTCGTGTCAGGTTTGTGTTTTTTTTATCATTCAACTGCTCTGACACATGCAAATGGAAAATAAATCACAGGGAGCCTGGACTGCTGACAGAGCCATCAAGTATATGCCCATGGGGTAGCTCCATTACTGGCAGGATATTGTAAGGGAAAAAAAAAAAAAGCCTGTATTCAATGAAAAAATCATTCTGTCTTTCACTAGTTCCAGTCCCCGCGTGTGATGCCTCTGTCTTTTCTTCTCGTTGCAGTGTCCGAAGGACTAAACCAGCCCGCTGACGATACCTGCTTCGATACGTACACCGGCTCCTTCTACTCCATTGGCGAGGAGTGGGAGCGGTTGTCTGAAACTGGCTTTAAGCTCTGGTGCCAGTGTTTAGGCTTTGGCAGCGGGCATTTCAGATGCGACTCCTCTAGTGAGTAGCTTGCTTTTGCCATCCCTGCCTCTAAACTCCCTGAGCGCTAATCCCATGTTTGACAGAACCACCCTGATCCAAACATGATGCAAATGAACGCAGGCTCTTAAGGTTCATTTTTTTCTAACCAAATCAGTGTTTTTCATCACGAGAAGCGATGGAAAACTTTTGGTTACTTCCGAGCTGTGCAGCTTACCATTTATGAAGACAACTTTGAGTTGTCTTTCAATTACAGTTGAATTTTCATCTCCTAATTATACACGCTGTTGCATTGGGCCATGCAGAACTCGGGTGGATTCCCCTGGGTATTACAGCACGTACAGTTGCACTTTTGCAGACAGCCTTCGCAAAGCATCTTGCGGAAGGAGGTTTCTAATTCTGTCAAGCAGGCAGCACCTCTGCCAGGGCACCGAGTTTTATTCTTTGCAGGACCAAAGTTTACACGGAAGAGTATCAGACTTCATGCAAGGGAATGAAAGGACAGTCTGTGGAGTGGTTTAACCCAACACATATCCAGCTCGTTTAAATTGTGCTTGTAAACTGTGGAGGGAGCTGAGCAAAGAGGGTATTTCTGCAATTTGCATAGACTCAGAGGAGTGACTGCAGGAAAGATGCTTGTTTCACAGCATTGATAGTTGTATTTTGCCGTTTGGCACACGTGGCTCACCCCGTGTGTTCTGCAGTGTCTCTGATGCAGTTTTACTGGGTATTTGCTCAAAAAAGAGCATTGAAAGTATTTCTCCCTTCCTGCCCCAACTATTAAATTCCTTTTCGTTTCGCCTCTCCTCCTCTATCTCCAATCTTTGCCACATCCTACCTTTTTCCTCAGAGGCTCTAGCCCCCTCCCATAGCTGTAACAGTCCTCACCAGTTAAAAGCTGCAGGAGCTGAACCCATTTCCAGCAGGAACCCATTTCCTCCTTGCGACTTACTTACACGAGCTGAGAAAGATTCTTTCTCCTGCCCCTGTTGGTTCCTGAGACATCACCAAGCTGTTCTCCTCCCGCTGCCGCTCATGGGATAACTCCTGCCTCTCTCGTTCCTCTGCCTTCCCCAGAGTGGTGCCACGATAACGGTGTAAACTACAAGATCGGGGAGAAGTGGGATCGGCAGGGGGAGAACGGGCAGATGATGAGCTGCACCTGCCTTGGAAATGGGAAAGGAGAATTCAAGTGCGAACCTCGTAAGTCTCCTCCTGATGTTAATTTTTTTGAGCTCCCATTCAGGAAGTTTCAGCACCTCAGGGCTGGTCCTGTTAAGGTCCTGCCACAGAGGGCAGGCAGAGTAGCAGTACGTCTGACTCCGTGACAGATTGAATCCGTTCTTACAAGAGCCGAAGGCACACAACCCACAGTCCCAAGCTTAAAAAGAAGAAAACTCTCTGTTAGCTGAGGTGGCAGCACACTCAGCACCTCTCTGCCTTTGGCCCAGGAGCCACACCGGAGGAACTGGTGTTCCCCCTGCCAGTCAGCGAGTCTCTGCCCTGAGAATCCTCAAAGCCAAGCGCAGGCCTTGCGGCTGAGCTCTGCCTGTCTCTCCACAGATGAGACCACGTGCTACGATGACGGGAAGATGTACCAAGTCGGAGAGCAGTGGCAGAAGGAGTACTTTGGGGCCATCTGCTCCTGCACTTGTTACGGAGGACAGCAGGTAAGCATGCTCAACAGAGGGAACCAAGGCAGGAGGCTGTTCTGGAGCGCAGCCTGAGGCTGCGGTGTTCAGGTCAGGTGGTGTCTAGTGCCTGGCCAAAACACGCCTGTGTAAGAATAAAAGCGATTAGCAGGAGAGCTAATGTACTGGTACGGGGGGCCTGCGTGGTATAAAACAGGAGTAACCTCACTGGCGGTGGTGGGGGCGCTCCCTCGCCATCCGCATCGGTGCAGTCTGACCGACCCCCACACCTTTCATTTCCTAGGGCTGGCGCTGTGACAACTGCCGCAGGCCCAGCGTGGAGGTAGCCCCCGAAGGCTCTGCTGGCCATACCTACACCCAGTTCACTCAGAGATACCACCAGGCCACAAACACTGTGAGTACCCTTTCCTTCTCTGCCCTCCCTTCCCGTGGTGTGTGGCAGAGAGACGCGGGGTCTGTAGAGGGCTGAGGGCAGCGCGCAGCTTGGTCGGAAGCGCGCAGTGCATGGTAGCCACCGATCCGGCAAACCGCCGCTCCACGCAGCGCAGAAGGCGTGCTTGAGCTCACACTTCCACGGCAGCGGGACGGCTGGGTTACCCGCGCTGGGAGGCGCCTGCATGCTCGGAGGCGGTAGTGCATGCAGTAGTTTCCTAGTGTTCACTGGCTGCTGTGTGCTTTGTGCTGAGAAAGCTGAACGGCTCCAGGGGCCGGCAACAATCCTCAGCCCAAACCCCACCACAGCCGCGTCCGTCCTTCCAGGACAGCGCGCTAACCGATTTCCTTCCCTCCCGACAGAACGTCAACTGCCCCATTGAGTGTTTCATGCCCCTAGATGTACAGGCAGACACACAACATCCACGGGGAAAGTAACATCCAGCAAGACTTCTTGCGGCCATGGCAACAAACCAAAGTATAGATACCCGTCTGCCAGGATTACCACCCAAACTGGAGTGATGCTAGCAAAAGTGCATCTTTGAGAATGGCCCCTCTGCTCCGGAGCCATTTTCCCAGCTTAAGCTCAACTCACAGCTTCTCCAAGCGCCACTCTTGGAGTGTTTCAGACTTTTCTCATGATTGATAGCGATTGTCTTGGTTTTGCTCAAAGTGTTGACTACCAGTCAGTATTTTCAAATTTAAAAGAAAAAAAAAAGGGGAGGAGATGCTAAATTACAAATTGGTGGGGGATCAAAGTATTGAGGGGGAGGGAGGGAGGGTGTAGAAATTCAGGGTTCCTGCGCTCTGCAAGGAACATTTGAGTACAACGTTACCGAGGTTTAGCGATAGGAAAGTCCACCAAACACTTCTGCTTTCACGTAAGCGTGCAGCCAGCAATAAGATAGGAACAGCAAATCCAGTCACTGTGATATTTAAAATATGCACAGTCCTAATTCTTTCTCAATGATCTTAGTATTTTTCTAGCTGTATCTTTATATCTCATACTGTTATTTATCAGTTTTGTTCCCCTGACCTTCCAAGTGTTTTTATATGGGAATAAAATGTATTGAAGACACTTAGTATGCAGTTGACAAAGAGGAATTTGGTGTAATTATGATCAGTGATTATTTTTATACTGTAAGTGCCAAAGCTTTACTACTGTGGAAAAGAAAAAAACAACTCTTTTAATAAAAAGATTTACAAACCAGACACGTAGTTTAAGCGATTCTCTTTGCTGCCATGGAATCTAGGATGAAGATTATTATTCTGAGCTGGAGTAACGTTGCCTTGAAACAAGATGGAACAAACATCTCAATGAAGCATGAAGTAAACCTCAAGAGAATCTTTGTAGAGCAGTTTGTTAATTAAAGACTTCCAGCTGCACCCCCTGCCCCAGTAGAGCACAGAGACACTGAGTATGTATGCCACGCTTCAGGAGGCAAGGGCTTGCTTTGTGGGAATAGGTGGAGGAGAGAAAAGGGGGAGGGAAAGGAAAATATTCCCTGCTTTGGGCATTAGCTGAGGTAAAGAGATGGTCCTCAGTCCAGCCAGACACTTGAATGCCTAGAACCAGATAAGCTCTCCGCATCTGCATTGCCAAAATCCGTGAGGCCATCCACGCCCGCAAAGCTGGATGCGTTCAAAGCTTCACTGTCCCTGGCCCCAGCGCCTCCCCGCAGGGCAAAGGGACACTGGGTCAGGACCGCAGCGCACACCTCTGCCACGGAGGGGGACTGACCTCTGACCATGGGTGGGGTGTCTGGAGGGGCTGGGGCGCCCTTCTTTCAACTCTCAGCTATTCCTGCTCCATCTGTGATGGGGTAAATTCAAATAAAATCCAGAACTGAGGTTTAGGCACTAGCGAGCGTGCCCACCAGCAGCAGGCAATCCTTCCCTCTGCAGAAAGCCTCCCAGCACAGGAGGGGCCAGGCAGCACCTGGGGCTGGGGCTGGCTGTTACCGCTTCCAGGTCTACTATGCTTCTGCTTCGTGGCGTGGGGAGGGAGGCCAATGAAATTCTCAAAACCTTGTTAAAAACAAAGTCAGCAATGAGTCCCTCCAGCTTGCGCTGCCAGCGCTGCAGAAACCTGCATAGCACTTACAAACTGAAAGCAGGAAAGGTTCTGCCGCGCTTGCTCAGGCCGCGTTCCTCTTTGGCCACAAAAGCCCTGTGTTACTGAAGTCCGTGGATTTCTCTGGATTGAATAAAGCGTAGCATGGAAATAGAATTTGGTGGCTTCGTGACACGAGAAGCACACATGGCAGTTGTTTGCACAGATTGCTATCTCTAGAGCAACCAAAACGTGTGCAAATAGTGAAACGATTGCAGCAGAAATCGGTTCTATCCCACCAAAGTTCAGGAGCCAAATGAGCATCTAAAATACAGGAGAACTAAGACACACAGAAAAACACTTCCCTTTTAAACCAGATTTCTATTAATTTGTCCTTCCCATGTGAGGGTTAGAGATTCCGGACCAGAGGCCCATTGCGAAGTCCTTCCTTGCTCACTTTGCCCCCCAGTCACGCTCTTCACCCACAGACAGGAACTGCCCAGCAGAACGGGGTCGCACTGCGCCCCACCTCCTCACTCCGACCTCCGGTCACTGCTGATGGCCATCCCTCCCTCTCCCCGCAGTCAGCATTACAGGATAAAGCGATTTAAACGAGGCGTTTGCCTAAACTCTGTCGAGGTTTGCCCGTGCCTTAAAGCACGAGGTTCTACATCACTGACGATTTCTGTTTGACATCTGCTAGTGTGACACTGGGAATTTTGTCACTCAGCTCGATCTTGTAGTTTCAGTAGCATTTGAAAACCACTCTGAGCGCAGCGCAGTGACGCTAGTGACCTGTGAGATCAACCACCAGCCCTTCCTGTGCTAAACAATCAGCCGCAAACAGGGCTGAGGTTGGTCTTCGCTGCTACCACCCAGCTCCAGCCAGAGCACGGGAACAAGCAGTCAGGGCTCTGGGCCAGGAACGGAGTAGCTGAAAGGGAAAAAAAAATAATAAAGCAGCCCAAACCTATCGCTGCTACTGACAGCACAGGCTGAGAGCGACTCCTCGCTGCCCTCCCATTGCTTCCACACCTCAGGGAGCTGCTGCTGCCGTCCTGCCAGGGCGAGGTGCCGTATGGTGACGGTGCAGAGCAGCCTGGCAGCAGCCGACTCTTCAGAAAGGGTCAGCTGCGGGGAGCAGAGCTACCCCCGTGAGGGGAGACAAGCCCCTTCCTACGGGAAACAGACACTCACCAGAGCTGCCCAGGTCGCTTTTCATCACTGCAAATGTCGAAGGGAGAAGTAATTCATTCAGCTGGCAACCAGCGCGCCCATGAGGAACCTTATGGACCAACACAGCCCTTCCTTACAGAGGACCTCGTGGGGCCTGCTGCTCTTCAGCCGGTCAGCAGGATGGGCTGGATCCCCCCTTCAGGGCATCTCAGCAGCTTCAAACCTTAGAACCGCTCAGGGCATCTCCCGGCAGCATAAAACCAGCTGCTCCTGCCCTCTTGATGTGAAAGCACAAGATACCCGAGTCAGCCATGTGCCAGCATCTCCCCTGGAAGATGAGTACCTAGTAACTTCCACCAGCAGGGGAAACCGTGCCCCAAGGGCGGCAAACAAGGGGGAGGCGATAGGCAGGAACCCGCGAGAACTGGGGCCGCACCAGACCCTTGCCACCAGTCTCTGGTGTAGCTGATGCTGCGGGATACTAAAGAACAGGCAAACAGATTCTCAGAGAACCTCACAGCTACGGTCAGAACAGCGTGATGGAAAGGACACGTAAGGGATGGAAGAGTCCAAACCCCAACTTTTACAGCACAAGCTAATAAACCCAGGGAAGAGCCCAAACCCCGACCCCCACGAGAAGGAAGGGCAGAGAGCAGCGCAGGGGGCAGGGCTGGCATTAGTCCAGCCAGCAGGACGGCCTGCAAGCAATGCACCGATTTTGGACTGCTGGACCCAGGAAGTAGAATCTTCTCTATGCTGTCCTGCCTGATCCAGCCACTTGGAAACGATCCATGATCAGAAAACTAAGAATAACCCACTGCAGAGGTGAGGAAAGCAAAGGGACTGCTCCTTTTCAGGGCAGTGCTGGGGGCACAGGATTCCTGAGCCTAGGACGCAGGGAGGGCAAAGGGAGCAGATGGAATGACAGCGTTGGAGGAAAACCAGCATGTGGATTATGATCTCTTAAAGAACTCCCTTTCCCCCCGAAAGGTGTCTCTGCCTTGCTCAGTTCAAACATGTCTGGATCAGACGGGCAGTCAGGTGAAATAAAATACATGCCTGCAGTCAGGACAAGTCAGCAGCAGAGCCAGGACCCAACCCGCGTTTCCCCTCTTCCAGGTCCGTCTCCTACCTGCGCGGCCCCGCTGTTCCTTCAGCGAGGGGAAGGCGCGCAGGCTTCCCTGGGCCAGCTGCGATCAGAGCCGCCACAGCGGCGTTGGCTGCAAACCTGCGGGCCCTTCGTGCCAAAACCGGACAGGTTTTATACAACGGAACCCGAATAAAAATCCCTTTCAAACGGTCAGAGCGATTGCCAGCAAACAAGTGTCTGGGCTGTTCCTTCCCTCATCTCGCTGCGCTCCAGATTTTCACTTTGTTTTTCTAATCAGAGTTCAAATCTGCTTAATGCAAATTGCGCACATCGGAGAAGCGGCTTCAGGCAAGACGCTCCCCAGGTGCCTGCCCATGAGAAATCGATCTGACACTGCTGCAGCTCAGCCCAAAGCGCACGTCTAGGGCAGGATTCGGAGCACCCAGCCCAAGACTGCCTTGCGCCAAGGACCCGCTCCCCTCCCCTTGCTGGATAATGGGTTAGAAGTGCCTGGAGAAAACTACCTGCTGACTTCAAAAGAAAAAAAAAGCAGCTCAGTTCAGGTTACGACACGGATTTTGATCAGTTCATTAAGAAGTTGGGCGTAAGCCAGGCTTTCATAGCACTCCACAGGCCGCCTCATGAATTAGTAAAGTCTGGACCATAAAATTTACCTCAAAAATAAACCTCTTTTTTTTCCTGAGGACACAGCATTTGGATGACACAAGACTGCAGACTCCGCATAGCTAAGAACCGTACATTTATTTGCAAGAGAGACTTATTTTCTACATGGGAAGCCAATTTCTTGCGCCTTCGTTCTCTGTTAACACAGGGAAGATCTCATTTACAGCTCCTAGAAACACTTGCTAAGCACAGGCTGCAGGTGCCTCCCAATTAAGCTGATGATACTCCAGTCACCGCTGCTGGGTAAACCGTGACCAGAGAGGGACTGCAACAGCCCACCGCAAACTCAGTGATGAAACAGCCGAAGATTGGTGTGAATGAGAGTTATCCCCAGCTCGTTGCAAGCTTCGATCACCACCTCGTCGGCGGCTGAGCCAGATGGGGCGGCAATGAACTGTACTCCACTCTGAACAAAGACAGGGAGAAGGGGAAGGATTAGAGGACAGAAAACCAAAATTCCCCAGGAGGAGCTGGTGGCCCCGCTCCTTCATCCCCATCCCATGAACGAACAAAGGCTTCCGTTGCCCAACGCCATTCATGGGGGAGCTCCTCATGTGAGAGCAGTCAGTTCTCCCCACAGCTCCAAAGGAGGAGTAAAACGCTTCCTCTGGAAGCGACAGGCCTTGTCTTGATATTCTTAAACAGTTTAATAAACTTTAATCCTCTATTCAGCCCAAATCAACCCCCTGAGCAACAGCTGGATAATTACTATCCATGTGAGACCAGCAACCAGGAGAAACATCCTCCCCGAGATGCGCTCTTCTAGCCCAGCGAGAAGCCCAGGTTGCGCAGACGTCTCCCGCCACGCCCTTACCCGTTTAGCTCTGTCGACGTTATCCCTAAAAGGGAAGAACGCATCCGAGCTGAGGGAGACTGCGGTCAGCTTGGCAATCCACTGCTTCTTCTCCACTTCCGTTAACTGCGCAGGCACCTCTTCAAACATCGCCTGCCACTTCACCAAGTCCTCATCCTGCAAGAGCCAAGGGAGCCAGCTCAGCCCCGAGGGACGGGCTCCCAGCGACCCCCTGCCAGGAGCATGTACGGGTGAGGGATGATGGCATCCCTCCGACACACGGCTCAGCTGCGCTTTCTGCTCCCACCGGGAACGGCAGGCCAGGGATCTTAAAATCCCAAGTGGTGGGGGAACACATCACCACCATCAGCTCTTTTTGCATCCTTTTAACCCCTTTCCTTCCCCTCCTCACCCCAGGGCTCGAGGGATTCCTTCTCCTCCCCCTTAATTCCAAGATGCCCTGCTTGACCTGCCTGCAGTATGCTGCTCTGCCTAAGTGCCAGCACACGCAAACAAGATCTGGTCGATGACTTAACACATGACAAACAGCAGTTTGGTTTATGATTCACCTTCTGAAAAGGCAACTGCTCCAGTTCTGAGCCCCTTAAACAAGCAACCGCTCACAGAGATGATTCACCAGGTCCCCGATCCAGCTCTCAGCTTTCGATACTTAAAAAGGACACACTGTTTTCTTGTCTCACTGCTGCCTGTAACAGGGAGGGCAGAGGGATTCTGAGAATCCAAAACAGGCAAGTGGGAGAAGTGAAGGACAGCTGCCCTGAGAGGGCTGCGAGAGTTGAAACCCCAACTGTAGCTTTAACCCCTCCTCACTGCTGGGGGGAGCTACCAGATGAAACCAACCAACCGCACAGGGCAGCGGGTGCAGCATCGGAGGGGAAAACCAGGGCGTGTGTCCCCTGGGCCACAAAACGACCTCAGGGGAGTTGCCACCCCGGGCCCTGGCCACGGGATCCCCCAGCTCTTGGGGATCGCCTGTTACTGACACCACCGCACAAAACTCAAGCCAGGCCTGAGCACTGCGCAAAGACTTCGTTGTGCAGGAGCGGGACTCTCCAGGGAAGCCTCTGAGCCAGCCCTTACCTCACCGATGGTCCCAGTGACATACTGATCAATGGCGTTGGAGATCTCTGCTCTCTTCACACCCGCTTTGAACTTCATGGAGAGCACGCGCGGGTGGTGCCGGAGCCACCAGTTGTTTGCCTTGTCACCAGCCAGACGCGTGCAGTGGATCCGGGACTGCTGCCCGGCTCCGATACCTATCACCTGGAGCAGAGGGGTACAAAGCACAATCACGCCTTGCTGCACAAAGATCACAGTCAGAGCCGCATTCCAGCCAAGCAATTAGGAAAGACCTCCCACAAATTAGCTGCTCCTCAGTGACATGCAGAAAGAGTGAGGTAATTAGTGAGGAAAATGTTGAAAATCCCGGCATCTCCAGTGCTGTGGATGGGTTACAGGGGCAGCTCTCTGCACCGCTACCTTCCAGTCGCTCTGAGGACACCACAGGCCTTCATCCTTCTAAATAACACAGTGCCAGCCATTGGAGGCAAACCTGTACCCTCAGGCGAGTGATACAGATATGGCTTCTGTTTAAGGCAAACCAAAATCCCGTTGGGTGTGGAAATGAACGTGGCTGCTAAGAGGTGGTAGGCTGCCTCCCTGTTGGTGGGAAGGACATTTCGGATGGCGGACTGAAGTCTGAGCCTGGGTCACTGAAACATCACCATCTTTCCTGGTGGGCCAGGCACACAGAGGCTAAACAGATCCCCTGGGACAGGGAGCGGGTGACAGGGCAGTTTGTCTGTCAGGGCTGGTGAGAAAGTGACTCCGCTGCTCAAGGCCGGCCAGCAGGACCATTACACTGCAAGAACTGTCAGAGCTCTGGAGCTACCAACCCATTTCCCACTCTGCCATCGGCCACCAGACAGTCCAGGAATTTTAAAGTACCTGCTGCTAACCGTATTTAATAGCCCTTGTGCTTGACATCAGACAGACCTAGTGCTTCTGGAAGCAAAAGCCAAAAGGTGGTTTTTTTCCCCTCAAGGAAACTGCTATGAAAAATACCGTATTAGTTCAGTTTCCACTTGGTTTTATCAGACCGCTTCCTTGGGAGTTCTCATCAGATGCGGTCACCCTCCGTCAGTTTTTCCAGGTCCACTATAGATTAAAATATGTAGAGATTCTTTGGAGTCTGGTGGTCAGGGACCCCCCGCAAACCTCTGCCATGGCTCAATGCACAACGCAAACGAGCTCCTACATCCTGTCTGGGCTGGTGCGAACTCGCACTGGAGACCAGGGCCGCTCCAAGGTGCCGCCACCACTGCAGACTGACCGTGACTGGAGATGGCTGGGGTACTGGACGCTGGCAGGACAACCCCCGCAGACACAGTCTGCCTGCAGTCACAACAGGCAAACAGAAGGGACGGAGCTGAGGTCTCCCGGGCTCCAGGCTGCCTGCTGCCCCTCAGCTTTGCCTCAGACAGTACGCCAGGCACACAAAGGCCAGACCCAGCCACCACGACTGTCAAAGTCAGGCTGGTAACTTTTCTCCATGGCTTGCTGTGGGCCCTGCTTCCCACAGAGAGCTCCTGCCATTTCCAACCAGAGATCTGACAGAAAACAAGTCTCTCTCCCGTAATTTCCTCCTGTGAAGCCACAGCTGAACTGTTCACCAGACTGTTTGCATGGGGGACTGCTCCAGGGACACTCTGTTGAGGCTAGCGGCTCTGGCCAATGCCTCAGAGTTTCCAGCTCAGACTGAAACAGATGGTAAAGCTCTAAGTCAAAGGCTGCCCTCACAGGAATGAATCATTTGCCTTCTCATTCATCAAGACACAGTGACTTCACTTCTTACCAGAACCGTAAAACATGCTGCTGGATACTGTTCCCCCAAGGAGCAAATGAAAGACTTGGGCTGCTATCTAATATCATCTGCTCAGCTATAGCTGAGGTCATCAGCGCTTAATAAACCCACAAGGACATCGGTATTACCACAAATACTACATAGATGCAAAGTTTCTCATGGCTTAGTGACACCTTCCCCCCCCCCACACTCCTGATGTCCAACCTCTGCTCCCCTGGGCACCCTGTTTAAACTTGCAGGGGACCCTGCACCTCAAGGGAGCTCAAGGTCAGCCACGCATAGGTGCATCGTCCCTTCCACAGAGGTTTATCCTCTGTCCCTAGACAAAGGGAGGGCTTAAAATAGTGAATCGCTGCAGGCCAGTAACTGTCTGCCAGCCCTGAAGAACGGGCCTAGTAAGCCAGGCCAGGCTAAGGCAGAAGTTCTTAGCTGGCAGGAGTTTTGTAATTCAGTTAAACAAAGTGACGTATCCTGTAAACTCTTCATAGGCACCCCCAAATCTACAGAGATATTATCTGCAACACATGGAACTGGTTTTAGAATGGCTTAACAGGCAAGAGAATAGAAAAGCCGCTTCCCCATGCATCCTTCTGATGAGCCCCCCTCGTTCTAGAGGGAAGCTCACAGTTACAGCCTGGGAAGAACATGCTGGTAAGATGCACTTCACTGGAAAATCCTGATCTGGGGAAAGCTAAATCCCTTTTTTAGTAAAAAAAAAAAAAAAGAAAAGAAAAGAAAAAGTGTTTTGATGCAACACTGCTGAGGAAGATTTCTTCAGCCTAGCTCAGAAATTCTGGGCTAGAAAGAGGAGAAATCAGAAGGTTGAGCTTCTGCTTAATGCAAACTATAGACTTGTACCTGAAAATCTCTTCACGCTGCCTGAATGTATCTATTCCCTGCCTTTTTCACTTCGTGTGGAATGAAAATCCTTCATGCTACACCTCATCCCTCCCTTCCTCAAATGCTGG
Organism: Psophia crepitans; assembly: GCA_013399095.1. Classification (NCBI taxonomy): domain Eukaryota; kingdom Metazoa; phylum Chordata; class Aves; order Gruiformes; family Psophiidae; genus Psophia; species Psophia crepitans. The sequence goes on along the minus strand of VWZZ01006295.1, from coordinate 80,175 downwards.
CTTTCTCCCATACGAAAACGCAGCTGAAACTTCAAAATCCTCCACAAAAGAATCCTTCCCTCTCTCTTTTCTGCCTATTTACTACACAACAGTTAATCACGTTTCTTTCAGAGTTTAATCTCCCAGGAATCAAAAAGTGCTTCAGCAGAGCCTATTAAGTGAGGAGTGAAAGGACACAGTAAACCAGGGTGAGTAGAAAAATCACTTCTTAAAAAAAAGCTTGGGTGAAAATTGAGATCTACTTGACCAAACCAGTTCGGCTTACAAGAGAGCCAAATGTGCCCCACAGCTGGAATACTGTGCAAGAGCACGGAGTGGGGGAGATGGATAATGCCCAAAGGATCCTTGCAAGGCGATCCAGATCAGCCCGGATTTACTCAGGTTTACCCTGAGCAACGAGAACAGAAACCCTAAATATGTTTGGAATAGAGGACTTCAGAGGGAAGGCAAACAATGAAGTAACTGACAAATGTCTGCACCACTGGTGGAAAACAGTAGGGTAAATTAACAGGTTTGGTTTATCCCGCTGAGCGGAGAATAAAGAAAATAGTTTTAAATTGCTAATTTAAAACATGATGGTATCATTAAAGCAAGTGTAAATCAACACGTTACAGACTGGCTTCACCGTGCTGAGAATCAGACAACACGAGTGAAAGTGTTTATTGCCATTAGTGGCAGGCTGGCTCCCTGCAAATTAAGTGACACTCAAGTCCATAAATGCTTCCTCCCACTCCGGGCCTTCCTGGAACTTATGAACACAAGCACCAGCCCTGGCTGAAGTGGCCAACCCACCCAGGAACCCAGTGAAGCCAGGCTGCCAGAAACGCCCTGGACATCTGATACACAGGAGTTCTCCTACGGGGATGCTGTGGGGCTGAACAGCACCACCAAGAAGAATCTGAGCTAACCACCATCTTAGTAAGGCTGGTTTTCTGTGGACCTTATTTCCTTCCCCATCTGTACCTGAAGAACAACTCAGGTCTCAAAACTTAACAGTCTCCAGAAGCTTTTAGAGATTTTAAAGCCAGAAGGGAGCTGCTATCTGAGCTCCTCCATCAGTGCCTAGAACACACCACAGCGCTGTTTCTGCATGTGGACTGTAATGAGTCCTTTAGGAAGACATAAAGCCTTGATTTGAAGAACCCACCACAGATTCACCACCTCCTTAAGTGACTGCAATGGCTGCTGACCTTTACTGTTTAAAAAAACCCACTCGTTTCTTAGCGCAGCAGCTAGATCTCTGATCTTGGCCTTTCCTGTCACATACACAGCACACATTTATATGCGATGAAGATACATGCCTGCAAATACAGCAACCATCACCGCTGCCAGCTAGGTAAATCCCTGCTGGCACACACCGCTCTCCACTCCTCCCTCCCGCCTCCCCCCTTCCATATGGTACACCCATTACCACACGCATTTCAGAAACATCTGCAGCGCTACGTTAAGTCCAGGCTTGCAAAAGCACTGGGGAAATCGCTGCTGTAATAAGAGAAAAGGAGCAAAGATAGTGACACCTTTGTTCTGGGGCTGCGAGAACGAACACTCTTGAGTAGAGAGAACCATTTAAAAGCAAGGAAAAAAAAAAACAAACAACGAAACCCAAAGCTGAATGAAAGGAAAATGCCAGATCTCCAGAGACAGGTTTCCAAGAACTGTGCAGCACATGACCCCAGAGGGTACTGTGAGACAGCGCTGCAACGTTTGTAGGCTGTAACAACAACCAGACAAATGCAGATGAGGACCGACGCCAAACAGGAGAGCATCATAGTTCCTTCACAGTCTGTACCTGGAGGGTACACTCTTTGATCCCTCTGGCTGATTTATGATGGGTCAAAGCTCAAGATCAACAATATTCTTTGTCTTTTTCTTCTGTGTATATATATATATTTTAAATAATCCAGGCCTATGGAAAAGTTACCACGGAGAGCAGAGAACCAGCTATACAGCATTATGAGAATGAGCTGCTGGGCAAAAATACAGTTTTTAATACCTTTACACCAACTTTTGGATCACTGATATAAGCTGAATCCCTAGTGATAATGCGGAAAGGATTTTTTAAAATTTTAAAATATCTCCAGTACACATTTGATAAGGCCCCTGTAAATCCCAACAACCATCATAAGCTTTCAAAAAAATCAGGGAGATGCCCCAAAGGGGAAAGAGGAAAGCACATCTCATCTTTCTTATATAAAGAATGAAAATAAAACTAAGAACCACTTGGACAGTCGGAATCCAGCTGTGAATGCTCCTGTCATTTCCTAAGGCTCTAAACAGACTACAACATATGTACATGCCTTCAAAAATGGTACAGAAGGACAGAGTAGTTAGAAATGACTCGAGGCCAAACTTGCAGAAGCACATAAGAGCTTTTCCAACCCTATCACTGAAAGAGCCAGCCCTGTCATTGCCGTCAAAAAAGTTACACCAAGGTTTTGAAGCAACCTTTTGAACAACAGGGGTTTCGCCACCATTCTGCACGGTGCTGTCTAGGGCAGTTCATCCGTACCTGTTCGGTGGCTTCCCGTACGCTAAATGATTTGAAAACTCAGGCCTGACATAAGCACTCTGAGCAGCCTGGCTGCGAAAGCCCGCTCCGCAGAGCTGTCTGGTTTGGTTACCTGCCCGTCCTTGGCGTAGCAAACCGAGTTGGACTGGGTGTATTTGACAGCGATGCTGGCGACAATCAGGTCTCGGACAGCAGACTCGGGCAGCTGAAACAGAACGCCACTGTCAACGGCCCATCCTAACAACCACCGCGATCTGCAGACCCCAAATCCATCACAAGTACTGTATCAGAGAGAGGGAACCAAGATAACCAGAAATATCCTGGTTCGTTCAAGCACCTGCAAATTTTGTTTAGATGAAAAACCCGTAAAGGCTTGGTTTGGCAGCTAACCTCATAGCTTGCAGGGCTAAGACTCAGTCTTAGCAAGCCAAGAGGTCGCTATCGCTGGCCCTCAGCCTGCAAAGCCGCCTGTGTTTGCTCATCAGATGAGCCCACAGGCAAAACGCTAAGTGTGCGCAGGCCCACAACGATAATTATAGCTCCTACCACCTGCATTAAGTATTATTTTAAGACTGTCCCACTACTAATTTATTAAAATGATTTTTATTATCTCAATGTCTGAACTTGTTTCTGAGCCCATGACTAATCACTTGCTCATTAACATCTGGGGTGGGTTTTTTTTAATGTGAACAAGATCAGAGACAAATAACTGATCTCTTTCTGACGATGTGAATTCTGAACGCTGACCAATATCAGCAGGGCCAGAGTTTATAGAGCACACTGTACACAAGAGGGAGAAGTAAACAGTGAGTCAGAATGAGATCACAATGGATCCTTAGCACACGGCTGCCTCACCATAAGAAAATACACAAGGTAGTTTCTTATTTTTAAGAAATACAAATATTTTGTTAGTCAGAGATAAAGGGCAATGTTCAGCTCTTCTTATTTATGCAAGGAATCAAAACAAAGGCAAACTACCCTGATTTACCCATATTTGGTCCAGAAAGTTTGCCGCATTGTTTTGCTTAAGGCCAGTTAAATCACATTAAAATATTTTAAGAGTTCTAAAAACAGAACAGCAGTGACTTCCTTGATGAAAGCACACCAGTTCATCCCACCAATCTTTAAGTTCATTTATCTTCTGACACTTACGGTTTTATTCTTTGTAACAATGTTCTTGAACAATGACCGGTCGATGACTGCATTGTTCCTCTTCTGCATGAGATGCAATCCGTAGAGGGTTCGAATCTCGTTGTCATCTGGCTCGTAATGGGGGTCCATCTAAAAGCCAAAGAATGGGCCAGTAAAACATTCTTAGGGCTCTTCAAAGGCAACGTCCGGTAATACCTTCGGTTAAAACATGTTATCTAAAGAATCCAAAAGTAGTGAACTGTTTCTAGAAAGCAACGTCAAATCATCAGAAGCAATTAGAATTAACCGAAGCAGTAAGGTCTCAACAGCATGAGGTAACATTTACCGGGTGAAAAGAGGTAACTATAGCCACTTGTATACAAATCTATAGATGCTTATATGCAAACGTCTGTGTTATGAGCCACAAAAAAAAATAAAATCTACGAAGTCTTCCAGTCTTCTACAGAAAGGGGAAAACATCCACACAAAAAAATCTTCCACGGAAAGGCAGAAATATAATTTGAGTTGCTTCATACACGCCTCAAGGTACAAGGCCCACCCCTCCTGGACATTAAAGCGACTGGGATTATTTCCAGAGGTGCGCTCTCTTGGGGCACATCTCCGAACAGGCGTGCAGCACAGTCAGTTTGCATGCTCTGCAGGGTAAGGTTAAATGCGTTAAACCGCATCCACGTCTACCCATGCATGGGCTTATTGAGAATTTTGGTAGCCCCAGTTCAGGTTATTGAGCCATGAAGCAAACTGGATTAAGGCTACCAGCTCTAAAACGGAGCATGCACATGCTTTATGTGGTTTCCCTAACCCATTTAAACTTGTTCAGATCAACTTTCCTTAGCATCCCTCTGCAGACAGGCCCTGAAGATACATCTTTAATCAGTATGACCTCATCCTTACAAAGCTAATTGAATTCAGGAGGTAATCAGCTGCCAAGATTGTCTGCAATTTCATTCCTTCTTGCCTGAAGCTCCTGAGCCATCTTCTACAGCTCCCCTGGTAGTAACACTACAATTGCAACTTCAGCTAAGCCTTGGATTTTCTTTTTGTTATGTTATAGTGAAGCGCTCTGCTCATTCGTCTCAGGGTCAGGCCGAAATGGGACCTGCTGGGCTGCTCCGACAGCATTATGTAATCCATTAGCCATGTTCACCAAAACTGGATGATTTTCAAGTCTCAGCCACCACCACAGGAACTAGAAAGGCAACCTGACATTTAATTGACCTCATTATATTAATATTCCATGACAAGCATCCTGGTTGCAGTAGGTAAAGGTGCATCATCCCAGGTCCAAACTCTGCCTGTGCTGCTATCTTCCTCACTGCCTGCACCGAAGACCGCCCCACAAACACCACATGCCCAGACAAGGCTTCCCCCAGTGCAGCACTACACACGCCGTCTCACTGCCAAGACTCACATCATCATCGAGGCACTGTACCTTAGAAATAAAGAATTCAAGGAGAAAAAAAAAAATCAGCAAAAGTGAGAGGAAAGCTGGCAAAGAGTGGAAGGAGGGCGCAGAAATCCTGTTTCCCTGAAGTACCCTTGCTGGTTATAGATTTAATTACTTTAAACCCCAGCACTTTGAAAGCCAAGGAAGGCATTATGAAAATACTCTGCTCCAGGACCATAGGCTAAACATGACCACAACAGTGCTGGTGAAATTCCAGCTCGTACCAGAATCCCCAGAGGAAACACTTCCATGCATCGAAGGGGAGCTTGGATCAGCCCCCCCAGCTACTTGCACACACCACCAGCGAAAAGCAGGTACGGGGAGAGCAGCAGAGGGTTAGAGTGGAGCAGGACTACAAACCTGGAGGACACAGTAACCACCATTCTTCTTTTTGGCAAGGATTTTGAGAGCTTCTTCCTCATAGCCAGGAGCTACCACACCATCAGATACCTGCAACACACACAGATTTTGGCCTCCACATTAAAAAAAAAAAGGGGGGGGGATTAATACCAAAAGGTCCACCCACCATTTCCAGGAAGGCACTGAGGGCACACCCCTTGGGGTCTGGCTGTGCCCTACAAAACCAAAGGCACTACACAACATCCATTTCAGTCCCGGAAACAGCAGAGCACTACGAGCTCTTGGCAGGAGTAGTAAAAAAAGTATTCCACCATCACTTTGAACTGAATGGAACTAATAACTAATACCACCCTCCAGAGGGAAACAGCTCGTGTACAACATTCTCACTCCTCAGCCCTAACAGTAAACATGGCTAAAAAAATAAATCCTTATTTCAACTGTGACACTCCTGATGAGACAAAAAAAACAAGGCAAAAGAGCTGTTAACAGCATTGAAACTGAGAAGAGTTTACATCAGTGCCGTGAAGCGATACATATCTTTCCCATTCTTACCCTATAATGGGGGTAGTTTGTTGGGTTTTTTGTTTGCTTTTTTTAAGTAACAGTATACCAAATGTTACCCTCACAGCCAAATACACTCTGTCATCTATGTGAAAAGAAGCCTCCAAAGTACAACACAACCCTTTGCATCATGCCTGCCCACCCCCAAAAAAAATAAAATCTTAAGCAACATGTAACAGGATGAATTTGTTTGGTAAAGCGTCAACTCCCCGTTGTTTAACTCTGTATTTAAACTAGTGACTTGTGCAATCCCGTCAACTACAGGGTGAACGTTGAACCCAGCAAAGGTCAAAGCGCAGCCCAGGAAGGGGCTGAGCCTACACATAACTCATGGCAAGCGGCAGGCAGCAAAATCTGTACCCACACTCCTGCCTCGGGCCAGAGGCTGCCCATCAGCTCCCCGGTCCTCTACTGCTCCGATTACAGCCGTTCAGCCAGCCACTTGTGACAGCGTAATCAGGGGTCATTTCCAGAGGCCTACTCGGAAGCAGAAGTTTGCAATCATCTCTTGGAAAGCAGTGTTTCAAGCACTGCTTTTTCACAGGCTCTCCCACACAGCCACGTTTTAACGGGTAGGAAACAAAATGCGTCAAAAGAGAGGGGTAAATTCCACACTCCGGATGTGGAATTACACAAATGGGCCAGTAAGTTTTCAGTAAAACAGGCCAAATTCAAACAGAATGGCTGTTACAAACCAATTACTCCACCTAGTGTGATTCTCCTTTTTACACAAGAATGATTTGCTCTGTTTAACTAACCTCTCTGGAAATAATCTTGGCAGTGGCCACATCGCAGATATCAGACAGGGCAATGAAGTCACCGAAAGACGACATCCGATCAGCACCTGCAAAAATCTTATTTTTAGTAACTTATCAAACTATAGAGTAACAAAGAAAAGTCTTTGCTCCTACAATCCAGTCAATTTCCATCAGAACTAAAAATTTAATCCCGTGGCAAAAAAAAAAAGGTCATATAAGAGCAGGAAGGATGAAAAATGCTCCCTAAAACACATGCACCTTTCAGATATTCTTCCCTCTTCACTGCATTTGTCAAAGCTCTAACACTGTAATGACGGGCTCCATTACAGCAAGCAGCTCTGCTGTAGCCATGGTGGCAAGAGGACAAGGAGAAGCAAGGATCATACAGAAAAGATTTTAGATGGGAGCCAGCTGGAGAAAGAGGAAAGCTTTCAGATGCCTATGCTCCCATGTGGCTCTTCCTGCAAGAAACCAGACCCAAAATGTAGTCAAGATCAATTTTTTTTTTAAAAGTAAATATTCTCTGTATTTAATGGCATAGCTAAGGTGAGCAATTAATGGCACTCAGCTCCTGTTACAGATGCTCTACTACTTAGCAAGGTCAGTTCATCCATGTCGTTCTAAAGGTTTCTTTTTCCACCAATCATGTGATGGTTTTCTGAGGGCAACCTTCAAAGATGGTGAAAAATTAACACAAGCCAGTGTGCCCCTTATGAAGTAAATTTGCTTGGTTTTCTATAATTTGTACACATTTCCTAGGAATGCCATGGAAAATGAAAGAATTAGCAAAGGATCTTAACTAAGCAGAGGAAGCTCTTTTTATATACGTAGGCAGACACTTAAATTAATTTAAATTTAAAAATTCTTTATAGGTCTTCTATATAGAATCACAGAATCTCCCGAGTTGGAAGGGCCCCCTAAGGCCCACCAGCCCAACTCCTGGCCCCACACAGGCCTAGCCCCATCACAGCAGATGACTGAGAGCGTTGGTCAGACGCTGTGTGAACTCAGCCCAGCTCGGGGTGGTGACCACTGCCCTGGGGAGCCTGTGCCAGGGCCCCACCACCCTCTGGGGGAAGAACCTTCTCCTGATCTCCACTCTAACCCTCCCCTGGGGCAGCCCCATGCTGTTCCCTGGGGTTCTGTCGCTGGGCCCCAGAGGGAGGAGATCAGCGCCTGCCCCTTGGCTCCCCCTTGGGAGGAAGCTGGAGGCTGCCATGAGCTCTGTCCTCAGTCTCCTCCAGGATGAACAAACCATATACATCAAGGAACAGAATCCAAAACGTTTTTTAGCCTCTTTGAAATAACAGACAAGGTCCGCTCACTTGAAAAGCAATTTTTGATAGGCAGTCAGCTCATTTAGTCAGATGGTTATGGAGGAAAAACCCTAGAGAGGAGTACAATGCAAAGGGAAGAGCCTGCAAAGTGCTAGGGATGCTGCTCGGGGGCTGAGAATCAGCTCAGCTCTTTGGACATGCCAGTTCATTCCTGGGCTTCTCACCTCTGCTTCGTGCGTAGGCAGATGCTAAGGGCGTTAAGGTCTTGTGGAAGTCGTGCACCATGCAGACTTGCGCCTCCTCTTCGCTGAGAGGTATTCCAACAGCAGCACCTAGTGGGAAATACCAGCCAGGGCACTCAAACCAGAGCCTCTCGCTGGTCCCTGCCCCGGGACCTCTCCAAACTGCCAGGGTAAGGGACACAGATAAACCACTGGCAGGGGCTGCCAGAAGCCATAGTCCATTCGAAGAGAAAAGCCACCCACCTGCAGGACTGACGTGCTTGAAGGAGGCTGCAGCAGGAATGCCCAAGGCCTGCTTGAGTTCCTTCACCAGCTGCCAGGCATTGAGAGCATCACACAGGTTGATGAACCCTGGAGCGCCATTCACCACTGCAAACACAGCACACAGACACATTAAAGCAGGCGGACCCCTCTCTCCAGAGTCTGGAGCGCAAACAGAACAGACTTCTGCCACCAAGAACTGAAATCACTATGAATTGTTTTTATTAAATGACCCAGGCTCCTCAGCAAGGTTAAGTGCCCTGAAAATCTTCAGTGACTTGTGAAGAATGCACAGGCCTGAGACTCGGGAGGTACCAGTACAAATCTCTTCCCTACCAGAAGCTGCTGATATGACCTTGGAGCAAGATGCACACCAACCCCATGCGCCTCCTCTCTTGTAAAGGGGAATAAAAGAAGAACATTCCCTCTCATCTCCTTTGAGTTCTTCAACTGGCAGCCATTGGGCGCAAGAGCCATCTCTTTCTGAGGAAGCCTACCAGAGCTTGATTTTGACCAAGGTGCGTAGGCAGTGCGGTCAAGGAAGAACCCCACAAAGCACATCTCCTGCTCCCTAGCAGGTAGATTTCTTTACAAACCTAGAAAATGAATTTCACATAGTGACTATGGCTCTGATGCAACGAAGTACTCCAGCACTAGCCATACTTTAAGCACATTGTCTCTAACTGATGTCAACAGAACCACCCACAGCCGTGAAGTTTAGAGCAAGCTTTTAGCAAAACACTTCCTCTGGTCCTTTCATCAGAAATCCATGCCAAGAGTAAAGCTCATTCAAAAGTCTGTCTCAAAACCTTTCGCCCTGGCCCTGCAAGAAGAACTGCTTGTACTGACATGGCAGGACTGTGAGCATTTCAGGAGATAGGAAAAGGATCAGGAAAAGATCATTTTAGCCATAGTTTGCGGCCAGAAGAAGCGAACACAGTGTTCTGCAGCTGCACGGAGAGGCAGACTTGCAAATCACCAATGCAGGCATGGAAAAGCTTTCTATGAGAGCCCAGAACTGAGATAAGGAAATTCTGTAACACAAAGTTACATTGTCTGTTCAACAGGATGACACCTGCACACAACGCACAGCTGGTTTTCACCAACATCAAAAGCAACCTGAAGAACAAGAGTAGCCAGGCTTGCTTTCTCTCCGAAACAGGGGTTTCTCGCGCTGCAGCAATGTGTGATCAGTGGCACACCCTGTAAACTGGTAGAGAGACATGCCAGACCCATCCCAAACTCTGGTGAGCAAGACTCGTATCACTTCCTTCTACCACCATCAGCAAAGCAGCATTCTAGACAACTAAGGTACTAAACCTCTGCTCAAAAGCTTCAAAGAAAGAAAAAAGAACAAAACCCATTCGAACCTAGAGAACAGCCTGGTTTCTAGACAGAGTAAACAGTGACACAAAAAGACCGGGAAGATACTAAATAAGGAAGATGAGAAGTAGCAAAGCATCTTAAAAGGGTGACAAGGTTTTCCTTTGCCAAATCTACAGCTGATCTCAAACAGAGGGTACTCCACATAAACCTGCCCAAAGCGTCTTCAGTGGGGACACACCATCTTACACCGACAGAGACCACGCAGGTACAGTAAGTCTTGTGGGGGTCAGCAGACAAGTTTGTCTCACACACCTCAAGCTTTTAACTGCAAAGCTGGTGCCAGTCAGTAATAACATAGTTAAGGCACTTGCTGGCCAGCCCTTGGACCAAGGTGCTAGATGCTATTTCAGTTTTAAAGACAACGGGCAGACACACCCAACCAGCTCCTTCCCTCGCTACCCCAGAGCTCCCTTTTGGCCAGCACGGCCTAGGCCTCACCTGTCAGGGGAAGTTTGGATCTCATCGTGTAGAGCTGCGCAGGACTCTGGTGAGGATTCATGCCGTACCTCAGGGGCAGCTGCGACACCCCCTTGCTGTACTCTTTCCTGAAGTAGTCAGAGATGGCTGCATCGTACTGCGCAGTGTGGGTGAAAGCCTGGGGACGGAATGGGGGACACCTGTCAGCTTACAAACACCAGCTTACAAAGGACTTGGTGTTTAAAGAAGGGAAGGAATGAAAGGCAAACGAGTCCGGCCTAGCCCTTCACTGCAAGCCAACAGGACCAACCTTCAGTGCAAGGTGACGCCTGGTTTCCATGGAAGTGTCTTTGTCCCTTGACGTCGACATCTCTTTAGCTACTGCAGAGTAGTCTGCAGGGTCACACACAACCGTCACGCGAGCATGGTTCTTGGCAGCTGCCCGCAGCAAGGCAACTCCTCCTGCAAGAGAAGCATCAAGGCATGAAGCACTTCCCTTCTGGACATGGCACAGCAGAGCTGCATCTGTAGCCATGAAGCGACGTGCACCGATCGATCGTTTGTGCCAGATGAACGTGTTCCCCTCTCTCCAGCAAGAGGGGACTGTAAGAGTGCTCTTCAAAATGCACAGGGCTGGTCAGTTTGACCCAACCCACTGGTGAAGGTGCACATCGAAAGGCCTTTGCAGGCACAGGCAGAGCTGCAGGGGCAAGAAAACAAGTCACACATGGGCTGTAATGAGCAACTGGGGCAAGAAGGCCTACAAGCAGCACAGACACATCCTGAAGAGGGTGGCTGTTTGCACATACCACTCAAGCGCTGTCCTCTGCAACACTGGGCCGGGAAGGGGTCTATGGGAAGATTTACTTCTATGCTGCCAAGCAACAGAGGTTCCCAAATCTCTCTGCAAATATTAATGAATTCTGCCCAGGTCCTCTGTGTAAGATAAAAGGCCACACTTCCCCCTTAACTCTGACTCTGCACAGCTATTACAGCACTTTAAAATCATACAAGATACTAGGCTGTTGCAAAGGAAAAGTAGAGGCTGGCACTGTGAGAGAGTATTACTCCATAAAACATTTAATAGAGAGCTCTGCTGGGCACCATTTGGACTAAACTACTGCAAGAAAATTCAATCCCAATCCTACCTCGTGGCACAAAACTGTGCCTGTGCTGTTCGCAAGCTGCCAAGCAGAGATGCTGCAGTGAAGGAAAGGCAAGCCTTCTGGGGTCAGCAGTTAGCAGGAAAGGCAAAACTGCTGAGGATACAGGCACCCATGCTTCCAAACTCAGGCCCTAACTACTCTCCCACATATGCAGACCAACCCCGTTCCTTGTAACGGCTTCCTGCAGTGAAATTTTCAGCAATCCCCAGAGCACTTTCAGTGGCTCAGCTTTTCCTCTCCAACGCTCAGGTTTTTTATTTTTATCACGCTGCCACAGGCTGCAAGAAAGGTTTCATCTTCTCTCCGTGTTTCAGGAGGAAGCACACTCCACCTGGCCCTTCACAGCACAGCCTTCTACTGCACATCAGGCTTCTTCCTTCGGGCAGTGCATGACTGGTCCACCTAAGCAGCACGGCTTGCCAGCCTGTTACAACTGCCACTTGACATTTTAATTGTAGCTCTTCCTAAAAGCAATGAGGTTTACCCAACTGTGCTTCCAGTCTGCTCCTTGTAACTCCTGAGCTCTTTAGCAGACTTCCTTTACAGGCGTGAGAGGCATCAAACAAAAAGAAAAGAACTGAGACCACTTAGAAACCAGAACCATCAAGTCTGCTGGGAGAATAGATTTGCTCTCCCTTTAACTTACCGATATCAATCTTTTCCACTGCCTCTTGTACAGTTACATCCGGAGAAGATACGGTCTTCACAAAGGGGTAGAGGTTGCACACTACAACTCTGAGAATTGAGGGGAAAAGCAGGGTTATTCAGTAGGAAGTAAAAATGCCAAACTGGGCTTGGCAAGCACAAGGTATCACCAGTGTTTTTACGGTCTTGTCTCACAGATCAGGGAGCAACAGAAAATCCTGTAGCCAAGGCTGCTTTCTCCAAAAGACTTAAGAGACAGCGGTGTTCGGCCAAAGGCTAAGTGATGGTACAATGCGTTATGAAATTTAAGTGAACTCTGTGCAGTAAACGATGTTACAGCAGACAGAACCACAATTTACAGAAGGTAAAGGAAGAGTTTCTTAAAATATCTGGGCCTGTATTTAAATGTTTAATGACTTTGGTGCATGACTTGAGCCATTTCAAAGGACTCCAAAACTGGCTGTCAGCAGTACTGACAATAAGCACCCACCAACTTTCCTAAGAGAGGAAGCACCCAGGGCAAGGTCCACTGCAAACAAAAGTACAATCAATCTCATTTTCCACAACTTTCCCAAGAGCAGAAAACAACCTACGTATCACCTTCTGGACTTTCAAAACACCAACGGCATATGCAATCTGAGTGCACAGCCTGCATCCCATAAAGCCTTGGCGGCACATGAAAGCAGGTGGGGAGAACTGGCTTTCCCCTCTCAAAGTAGCACTGGACCTTACTGGAATTAGTTTTTCTGACCTGATCTGGAAGAAGTTGCAGTCTGTATTTCAGAAAGCACAAAGTAATAGCTTGCCCTGTCCCATCCCACTGGTGTCACATGAACAGTATTGAAAGGAAGTATCTGTTTTGACCTTCGCTGAGTTTAATCCAAGAGAATTAATGTACTCTCTTGACCTGAATATATGAAGGTATCAAACTCCAATGCACGCCCAGTACTGGCAGCGAATTGCTGTGATGCATACGCTTGCACCCAACATTTAATATTCCTTTGCTTTCACACTGTCTGATGAGTGCAGGCGGAAGGGAAGATCAGCTTCCAGAACGGCTTTCAGAACTCCCTGTGTCTCTAAATTTCCTACCATGTCCTTAATTGTCTGTTCTGTTTCTAACACCCGCTTCCTGCCCAATCCACTCATGCCCCTGACCTGTTGCAAACCATCAGGAAATATGTGGACTTTAACATGCCGCACGCTTTTATCTGTGGAAATCAAGATAAGCAGTATCGAGGTTTCCTACCTTGACTTGGATATGTAAATCTTACGCAACTACGCAAAGACACTCCTGCTCCTCCTGCTTTACGTAAGACAACCCAAATCCAAATTATCACTCCAGATGCAAGCGCACTGTAAGTCACTCAGGTAAAGGCTTGTTACTTCCCCTGCAATTCAGCAGGGCCTGCTTTAATATGCAGCGTACTCTGAAGACCATCAAGTCAAATCCCAAATTCAGCCTGGAAATCCACCCATCCATCCTAGGCACATCAGTTTTTGAAAGCAGTTTTAAAAGCTCAGATGCATTCTGGCCCACAGTCCCCCTACACCTCACACCCCAGCTACACCTACAATTTCCTGTGCTCAATTCAACCATCCATTTCTAAACCAGGAGTTACCCACTGATGTAGTAGAATTGGCTACTCGCAATCCCTAGTTAGATGTTAAACCCAGTTATTTAAACAGTCCCCAGCTGCCCTGCGTGAGTGTACTGAGCAAATACATTCTAACAAAACCAGAACAAAATCTCTGGCACATTAGTGTGCAAGTTATGTTACTTCAATTTCTGGCTGCAGCTCACTTGCTCTCACAGCTCTCAAAGTAAGCATGCTGCCTGTTACCTGTGTGTTTTGTACAAACTATGCATGTTCCTGATCCACTTTTCACATCTACTCTTTATTTGTGTGTTGAAACTCAGTAAACATTATGTAAATATCAAAGGGTATATTTACTAAGCAAGTATTTCAAAATCAGGAACTGTCATCTGATCAGACACCCAGAGCCAAGTTGTGGGGAGATGCACCAGCTTCTAAAGCACCAAATTCAACTTTGCAAGAAGCGTGACATGGCCCAACACTGACTAAGCATAGAGCATCAAAATTCCCAGATAACCAGAAGAAATCAAAACCTCTGATCCCTGCAGAAACCACAATGTAACTTCCTTGTTTTAGTTTTCTCTTCCTACAAGTGATGAATATACATCTGTTGAAAATCTTATTTTTAAAGACATGGTATCTCCCAACAGGGAAAAGGGAGGAGATGGCAGATGTTACCATTGCTACTGCTCCCATTCACTGGTGTGGGCTGGTCTCCAATGTTCATTTCTGATTACTGGGGAATTGCATCATGCCCCCCAAAATTTACCTTACAAGGCTGAAATCCTGTTTGTTCATATCAGCTTGATCTTCTGGAATACTGCGAGCCAAGATGCCTAGTTACAAAAAACAACAGTACATCTTTATTAAAAGCGAATTAAATCACCAGTATTTTTTTTAATTCAACATCTTCCTTCAGACTGTGCTTTTCCTCAGAGACTTTCTATCAAACTTTCGGATTCCAGTTCAAATAACAGTCCTCAGCCCGTGGCTCCTCTACCTTTATTCCATTTACCTCACTCTTTGGCTGTTCAAATTCCATACTAACGGGTTTTGCGTTTTTTTCCCCAATGCTAAATGCTAGAGCATTCCAAGTTCTGAAGAGCAACCTCAAGAATGTACTTTAAGCATTCAGTTGCTACCCTTAAAACACTAAAGGTGTCATTAAGGAGTTTGTGGAGGGGGAAAGGTCACCTGCTGCTCATCAGCCAACAACAAACAGAACAACGGAAGGAAGAGAGGCTGTGGCTCTAGCCGAGCAGCGCAGGTGGCTGCCTTGGGCCCAGGAACTTGGAGAAACATGCCGGTGACTGCCTGGCCCAGTGTGAGCAACAGCGCAGTCCTGGGTTCGGGGCTGTCAGAGGAGATTGTCTCCAGCCCTCAAGTGTGATGGGCAGCAAGCTCCACTCGAGGGATCTTAACCACAAGAAGAGGAGATGGAAAAGAAAATGGGTTAACACACAGATTGACCAATTATCAGACATCTCCCTTGCTGAAGAGGAGCCAGGGAAGATGAGACACACAGAAATCACCCACTAAAGACTGTCATGTTCCTTATGCCGCACGCCAGATTCATCCGCGGGTTAAATGCAGCAGAGCTCTCTGCCTGAACAGCTCAGAAACTGACTCTGCAAAGCATGCACAAAGGCATTCACAGAGAAGCCCTGTTACTTTAGCCCTGGGGAGGAAAAGCTCTGCTAACTGCATAGATGCCAGCATAGCAACAGATGAAGTAATTCAGCCACCGTGTACGACTTCATCCCATGTTTTTCACCTCTCCTGCTGCTGCTAGAGCAAATCTCTTTTCATTACCCTCTTCTTCCACGCTACCCTTGAAAAAAGACATCTGTCAACCCCTTCCTCCCACCCTCACTGCCCATGGATTTCTCTTTTCGACTGAAAATATATTAGCAGAAACATACCAGCATGGACTGCAGGATGAAGGGTTTTCACACGTCCGCCTAACATCTCGGGGAACCCCGTCAGGTCCGAAACATCTCTGCTCAATGAGAAAACGCAGCATGATAATAGATGTGCCATACACTTAACCTATAGGTTGAATGTTTATTATGTCCACCACTGTAGTAACTTAGATCCACTGGCAATGTTGGTTTTACTGGAAGGAGATTTAAAACCTAGGACATTTGAAGGCAGCAAGGAGGGAAAATAAACTTAGTTTTCTTTTGGCCCACCTGTTTAAAAAAAAACAACCAACCCCCTGCAGCAAAAAGAAAACAACTGCTTTTCCATGAGAAGACACAAAGTTCATGGGTCAACCTCAACTAAGCAGTATGGTTCCTTCTCAAATACATTGAGGTAACCAAGATAAGCAAATCCCAGGTCAACACAATTTATAGAGAGAATGGAAAACATCCTCAAAAGAAGCAATATCTCAGTACACTTCTTCCAACCTTAGCCAAAACATTAAATTTCCACCACTCCCTGTGACTGCTTATGATCATAGGATCACAGACTGGTTAGGGTTGGAAGGGACCTCACAGCCCATCCAGTGCCACCCCCTGCCATGGGCAGGGACACCCCCCACCAGCCCAGGGGGCCCAAAGCCCCATCCAGCCTGGCCTTGGGCACTGCCAGGGAGCCAGGGCCTCAGCACCCTCCCAGGGAAGGATTTCTGCATCACAGCTCAGCTCCAGCTCCCCTCTGTTAATTCAAACCCATCCCCTTGGCCTGTCCCTCCCTGCCCTGGAACCAACCCCTCTCCAGCTTTCCTGCAGCCCCTGCAGGCACTGGGAGGCCACAGTTAGGTCTCCCTGGAGCCTTCTCTTCTCCAGGCTGAACAAGCCCAACTCCCTCAGCCTGTCCTCGCAGCAGAGGGGCTGCAGCCCTTGCATCATCTCCGTGGCCTCCTCTGGCCTTGCTCCAGCAGCTCCATGTCTTTCCTGTGCTGGGGACCCCCGAGCTGGACACAGCACTACAGGGGGGTCTCAGTAGAGCAGAGTGGCAGAATCCCCTCCCTCGCCCTGCTGGTTTGATGCAGCCCAGGACACAGTTCCATGGTAAAGAAAGGAACAATAAATCGAAGGGGAAATGGGAAATGTGACCATCCTTTGCTTCAGGCTTCACTGATAGCACAACCAAGCAAAGAAGTGGGAGAGACACCACCCAGTTCTGTGTAACAGTGGCTAACAGGACGTGGAGCTCTGGAATTGGTGTGTATTCATGTCAGTGTGTCCCAGGGCCTACAGCAGCATCCACCGGAAGCAAAAAAGGAGTCACAGTCACCCACTCTGCCGAGTAATTGACAGGTTTTTTTATTGCTATACTGGAAACAATCTTCATTTGTCCAGAACTGTTTTTTTAATTGCAGCATAGAAAAAGCTACAACAGATTTCCCCAGAATCATGGGACAAAACAGCTGGTGACTGTACATCACCCCTTCTCAAACAGTGGATGCAGGATACTTAAAGGTTCTGCCTGAAAAAGCTGCCCACCATGCTGGGCAAATTATTTGTGAAAAATTATCTTTAACGAGCTTCAACACATTCCTGACATGCCGCCTTTCTGTCCCAGGGCTGGGCACGGGTCAGCCTTCACCTGGCTGTGAAGGGCAGCACTAGTGGCAGATTAAGAATTCCAAGACAACGGATTGTCTCATGGAGGGGGAAAAGCTGGCTCGAGGCAGACAAGGCATCCCCAACACACCGCTCCCGACATCTCTGAGCGCTGACCTGCGCGGTGACACTCTTTGGCCTCATCCAACCAATTTCGGGCCAAGAAGATTCCAAGGTTTGCTCTGGGGCTTTTGGGGTGGTTTGCTGGATTTTGGGGGTTCTGTTGTTTTAGGGTGGTTTTTTTTTGGAAGGGAAGACTTGCTTTCAGACCAGTTTTCAATCATTTTTGCTCACAGACAGGGAAACCAATTTAAGCCGCCTCAGGACCCAAACGAGCATTTTTGGTGCTGTATGGGAATGCATCCGTACCTGACAGGCAAACCAGCATCTCTCAGGGATTTGGCCGTTCCTCCTGAGGCGATTAAACCCAGGCCAAGCGCATTCAGACTCTTCGCAAATTCCACCAGGCTGGTCTTGTCAGAGACACTGAGTAAAGCTAACAGGTGGGAAGAGCACAAATAATCCGGTTTTAAAAGCAGAACAGAGAACGAAAACAACAGGATTAAGGTATGGATGCTTTTATAAGTTCTGTAACTTCGGAATCTTCTCCGATGTGAGGGGGCTGGGCCGGGATGGAGCCGCCGACCACCGCTCCCTCACGCCTCCCCACATCCACACCGGTGCAGCCACCCCCGCCCCGGGGGCTCCCGCC
>VWZZ01006295.1:0-62055 GCA_013399095.1 Psophia crepitans | reverse complement strand
CCCCCGCCCCGGGGGCTCCCGCCTCAGGGCGCCAAGGGCGGGACATCCCCTCAGCGTCCTTCCTGCTTCTCTTCCTCGCCACGCCGCGGGAGTTTGAACCTTTCTCCCACACAGCGGCGGCTGCCGACCGGCTCGGATCCAAGCCCAGGTATAAGCGGCCCGGAGGGAAGGAAGCGCCATTACACACCCCCTCAGGGCTCGGCAACTACCGGGTTGGAAGCGGCGGCCCCGCTCTGAGGCGAGCGGCACCCGGCCGCCCCCCGCCTTCCGGGGCCGCCCTGTTCAGCTGAACCGGGCCGCCGGCAAACACGCCTCGGCCCGGCGGCTCCGGCCCACCCTCCCGGCGGCCATTTCGTNCCATGGTGTGCGTTGGTCGGTGGCGGCAACGGGGAGGCAGGAGGGCGGGGAGGAAAAGAGCGAGCGGGGGCGGCCCGGCGGGATTTGGGCGCCCGCTGCACCGGGGGGCGGGAGCCTGAGGGGCCGGGCCGGACGGGGCGGGGAGCGGCGAGGAGGAGAGGCGGCGGGGTGCTAACGTGGGCGTGCAACGCACGTGGCGCGTGTTTGTGTGTAAGGCACGTGTGTGCGTTCAGTGCAACGCCGGGTGGCCGGCGTGCAACGCGTGAGGAGGGGGTACCCCATGGCGGGCACGCCGGGGGCCACAAGCGCGGCGGTCCCTGCGCCTTGGGGCCACGGTGGGGACTCTCCGGTGGCAGGCAGGCAGGCGCCAGATGAGGTGTAGGTGAGGCGGTACGTCATGGCGGTGGGCGGTGGAACGTCATGGCGGTGAGCAGTAAGGACAGTTAATTTTTCACAGAAATACTCGCTGGAATTTCATCTGCAGAGAATCCTCTCGCAGAGCTTACAATCTACCGACGGGCGGGGGCAAAGGCAAAACGCTTGTTTACCAAGTCTGAGGTAAAAAAATAAGCTTGAAATAGTAAAATTATGTTTTTCTACCCTTTATCCTCATTTTATTTTTATTTTTCTCTGTAAGGGGAATTACCAGGGGGAGCTTTTGTCCCCTGCAGGCCTCCACATTTCTTGGAGCTCCTAGCAGAAGAGTTCTTCTCATTTTCATTCCGCTTGCGTTGACAGGGAGCGCTGACAGAACACGTTGGTTTCAACGCCACGGGTTAACGCTCCTGCTGTGCCGCTGTACGCCCCGGCGGGGTGAGAGCGCAGCGGTGGGACGGCAAGCAGCAGCCCGTGCCGCTTTGCAGGTAGAAAGCTCTGCGGTTAATTTGCAGCACAAGCCCCTGGCCGTCACGGTGTTCCTCTGCGTGGCTGGCCCTGCTCTTGAGCAGCACGCAGTCGGTGCTGTGGTGCCCAGGAAAATGGCAAATGTTTTGCAGGTATCAGGTCTGGCAAGGTGGGACCCGGTTGCTTTCGTAGAACATGCATATCCCTGACGTGTGTTACCTCTGGGCTGGTGGGGGCCTTGCACCAGGCCCTTAAGCAATAAAGCCAGCATGGGCAGGCTCCCGAGACATCCCTGCACGCTTCTCTTGTGTTTTCATCGTCCACGTAGGTGTTCACTGTACGCTTTCAGCTCCTGGAGCAGGCAGACTGTGTTATGCTCTCTGCTTTCATTAAAAGAACAACAAATAAATGTAAGTTTCTAGATCTTGCAGACAAAAAGCTGAGAAGTGCGAAACAAGTGCAGCTGGAAGGCCCAGAAAGTTGACTGGTTTGATTTGTGAATCTCTGGGCTTGGGCAGCATTGTCTGTGTAAGAAAGAGTCGAGCAAGAAATACTAAACACACTAAATAAACCCAGTATATGTATTACTCTTAGTAGCAGCTAGTGACAAGCAGTAATAAATTACGGTTCGGAAGTGTGGCTGGGGCCAAATGAAAATATACTGTTAAGCGGTACATGAGCACTATCATTATGAAAATACACACCTTTGAGAGAATAAAAGTTGTACAAAGAGTACAGATCTGCACAGCTGAGGTGGGCTTTGGGGATGATTAATGTACGTGAAAATGAAAAATTCGACAGAGCTCTGCGTATTTATCCAGTGTTGGAGAGCAATTGTGTATGCGGTGCAGCGCCTGAGAAGCTAAGCAACAGCACGCGTGCTGTTTGTGAAGCAGGGTGTTTTGTGGTGCTGTAGAAGCTACGTGTGAGAGGACGGCCGAGTCAGCCTAGCCACAAGAGGACAGGGCCGCTGCCGCTTTCAGACAGTCAGAGGGACGTTGTTGGCATAAATAGTGGCATTTGCTTTTTTAGCTTCTCCAGCAGTTTGATGTCCCCTGGCGCAGGAGACGAGGTTTCTGTTTGCACAGAGGTTTGCGTGGCAGGAGGGCGGTTTGGGTTTATGCCATGTCTTCTCTTGGATTGATGTCCGAGAAGGGGCGTTTCTGGCTGTGTGCTGGAGGGGCGCACGGATTCGGATGTGACAGCTAGGTTCTGGTTTTGGGATGGCCATGCAGGGAAAACAAGCAGTCTGCCTCCCCAAAGGTTTAGTTTTGCTTTATAGAGCTTAACTAATTAACTGGTCTTGGTGATATTCAGAGGATATTCAAATATCCTGGGCTCTGCTCATGTGCCATCATCTATTTAATAGGATTGAGGTCTCACTGGAGTTGTTTCCTGCTGTTTTAAACCATTGCAGCAGCTCTTCTAGAGCCAAGAATGCAGTAACATTATATTGGAAATGATGGGAAAAGTTAAACACTAGAATTACAAATACCAGATTAAGGTTATTTCTAAATCATACCAGGGACAACACCCAAGAAAGAAGCATCAGTCTTAATTAGCAATGTACTCTGCTGCGCTAATAAGGAGAAGTAAAAAGAGGATGAAGCTGAATAGAGACACACAAAAGAGATGGTGTTCCTGCTTTGGCTGTTGTCAGGACAATACTTTAGGTTCCCTTCTCTTGAGACTGTAGGGAGCAATAGCAATGCTTTTCTACTTGGCTCTGAGTCCCTCTTGTAAGTCTGCTCTCTATTGTTTTTTATCCCCCCATGTAGCACACCCAGAGGAATGTAGAGAAAACAGGTTAATTTGGCCAGGTATTAATTTGTTAGGGTAGGAAGCCAACAAGCTACGTTTCTCCGGCTAATACTGCAGCTGCCTGGGGGCTAGCAGAGGGCCTGGCAGCAGGATAAAGAAGATCCAGCCGAAATGTAGGAAAGCAAAGTGGAAGGCCCTGGGTGGTTTGGTGTGAGGCAACCCTGGCTTCAGGAACGAAGTGTTAGAGCAGTGGTCTGATCTGGATCTGCCCTACCCCAGTAACCGTGTCTCATTGCCATGAGGCCGCTTTGGAAACGCGTGGTGGTGTGGGCATCTCTGCCTACAGAGAAACAATCTTCAGCTTTGAAATTCTTCTTCATATAAAGTCTAATTTCCTTAACCAGGTCTTGCTTTCATTCGTACGCCTCTCCACGCCCTATTCACATACAAACACCCCTGGCCTCCTTTATGCTCTTTCTGAGCTGCCTTCAAGCAGAGGCTGTGCTCTCTCAGCACGGTGGTATTTATCACGATGTAAGACAAATCATACGTCTCTGTCCTACCCAAACTCCTGTTTTCTTTACTGACAGTTATTTAAGTGGTAAACAAGGAGGTGTGAGAAAGATGTTACATTCACAGAGGGCACTGCTATCATCTGCGTTGTTCTGGTATCTGCTGACACTGTTTGCCAGGCCTCAATTTCTCCAGTCTTACAAAGACCACAGTCTTGTGAGCACTTGTGTATACCCCTACGCTCAGTATTATGGGATTACTTCCCACAGACTTGAGTACTTTTGAAGGTGCATGCTCAAGCAGGCTTCAAATGCCCTGTCGTAGATCTTAACCAACAGTAGAGATGGGAGTGGAATTTAATACCGGCTGTTTCTCAATGGATAGTGCTATATCCAGTCTTCAGAGTTATCTGCCTTTTGCTTTAAGCTTTCGTGGGAACTGCGGGGAGGGGTGAAGTCTTTTTGGTGTATTCCAGGAGAAAAAGAGCTGCTAAGTATTGCTGGCATTGAATCCTGTTGGAAAGCTGCTCACACTGCCCGCGCCACTTGCCACCAGTTACCCAACCTCTGGGGTGCCTCCAGCAGCTAGGCTGATGAACAGGCTAGCCGGGAGCACTCCACAGTAACTGGGAGACGTGAGCTCTGATGCATCTGGAGTTTCTTTTTCAACCCTTATCAGCTTGGAGCAGCTTTTGTTTTACTGCGTTCCTTGGAGGTCCCATGTAAATCACGTACGTGGGACTGGCGTGCTGTCTGTCAGCTGCCCTTGTAAATCCGTGATCAGGGTCCCACGTAGGTGCAGAGATGGTGACTAGCCTGTTAGCTAACGTTCAGAGACGCCAGAGAGCTTTGTGTGTACAGTTTGACCTGGGGTTTGCAGGTTACGTCCCCTGTTGAAGCACCAGCATAAGTGGTCGGTTTTCCCAAACCTTTGATACCGCTGTCTAATGCTTTTCCTGTGAAGGAAACAATTTCCTTGTAATAGAATAAATATTGTAGATTTCAACCTGAGTTATTCTCGTAATACTCTGGATTATGAATGAGACCCAAAGGTGCATAAACAACAATTTATTCTCTGAATGTTCCCATTCCTTTCCTCACAGAGGCTTGTTCCTATCCAAGCATAGAAAGAATAACAATAATAAAAAGGTAAGAAATAGTTTCTCCTGTTGGTGAATTGGTGCCTACTCTATTGTCTGAAAACCCCTGTGCAGTGAGACAATGAATCTGAGAGCACGAAACCCGGCATCGGCGGGTGAGGAAGCAACCCGTGATGTGTAAGCAAAGGGGCAAAGCAATGTTTTACAGAAAGGTCGTGTGCCCTTGGAGCAGCCTCAGCTGAACCAGGTGGTGGTGGGACCTTACTGATGTACAGGCTGCAGGTCCGGGAGGAAGATGATGCTTGAAAGGTGTGACTGTGTGAAACTGCAAATATGGGGTTTGCAGGAAAAAAAATTCTCACCCACTTTTGAGTTTATCGGCGTGCCTCCTTGAGGGATTCACATGAAAGGAGGAATTCCCATTAAAAAGAAAGGGGAGGAGGAATGTTTTGAGATTATTTTTTTTTTTTTTTGGCTGTAGTTGCAAAGAAACAACATTATCCTCAAATAATCTCAGGCTGGTTTACCTTTTCTCTGATTTGAGGCTGAAAGCGCTGTCTGTTTCGGAGTGGGGCTGGTTTTGTAGCTGTCTCCCTTGGCCCCCAGCTCTTCGGACATAACCGTGTGTCCTTGGGCGAGAGGGCTGCTGCTGGGAGAGCAGCCCTGGCAGGGGTGCTGTGCAGGGAACGGGCTCCCACTAGAGCGCGCTAGGACAGCTAAAATGGGCATGATTTTCTGGCGTCGGAGTGGAACCATCAAAATGCCAATCTAAGACACGGCACCTTTGTGTTAGCCAGGGAATCTGGCTCGTTTCCCCATCTTTTGGCTGTAGCTTCCCCGGATGAGGCTGAAGCGTGCTGCAAAGCCAGCTGTAGCTGCCGGAGTGCACCAAGGCCTGGGCCGAGGCGAGTGCTGTGAAAGACGTTGTGGAAGACCCTGGCCTGTACACAGAGGGCAGGGAAAAGCTTTGTTCTCAAGCCTTTTATTTAACTTGTCTCATCTCACAGTCTTCAGCTTATTGCTCTGTATGACAGGGGAAGTGGCAAGCTGTAGGGCCCTGCGTTGTACTTCCTCAAGGGCAGGAGTCCATCTCAGGGTCCTGTTAATGACCTTCTACTATCCTTGGTGCATTTCAGAACCACCCCTAACAAACTTACCCATCATCACACAAGAATTTTCTGCCTCAGTACTTGAACACGGGCTCCAGGATCCTAGCCCTTTTCTGCTACCCTCATTTGCTTCACGCGTACTTAATTAGCCAGCTAGAGCCTAATTCCTTTCATGATCTGCAGCCTAATACATAAAGATGACAGTGACATGAATCTTGGCTTAGGATTCAATTTGCATGTTAATTCCATGTGGTTCCCCAGATATTTGGAATTTGCTCCGACAGGATCTGGGAGATGACGAAATGCTCCCTGGGTGGGGTGTCCTCCTGTCTCCCCGGGAGAACCTGGAGGGATAGGTGACATAGTTTTATTGTCCACCAGGCATCATCTGTTGTAGAGCACGGGGGATCGACAGCAAAAAGCGAAGCAGAAAGCATCACTGAGGAGTTGTTCTTAGTACACAATGCAAATACAGCCAAGGCTGATTGTAAGGAGTCAAGAAGCATCTGGAAATCAGTGAAGCCTGGCGAGAGAGCCTGCAACAGATTAAGGAGGAACGCAGGCGTTTCATACAGCAATCTTTGGTCCACAGAGTCCTTGCAACGCTTGTCTAGGGAAGAGAGAGATCTGAAAAATAATTTCCCCGAGTGGAAGACTAGCCCATACTGGCTTTTTAGGCACAAGCCCCATCACTCAGTTCCATCAAACTTTCCGCTCACCTTTCTCTCTAACATCCAGGAGCTGGCTTACAGGGAAGGGCAAATGCTGCGAGCCTGTATTCATTCCCAGCTCACTGGGGGACCCAGGAAACCCTGTCAGGTTGCTAACAACCTCACAGGAGACCTGACAGCAAACGCGGACCGAGCTGCCATTTTACAGCGTGCCTCAAAAAGCAGCAGCTTGCCAAAGATAGCACAAGGAGGCTCTCCTGGAAAGACAGTCATAGGTGGTTATTCACGTGTGTTACGTTAGAGCTCACCGTGATCCGGACCCCAGGGAGCTAGGATATAGGATAAAAACAGGTCTTGCTGCAAGACCTTGTGATCGGAATAGGAATCATGGCTAAATACGAGGGTGGGAAAAGACACAGAGCTGGATGAGGATGCAGGTCCAGCATCACGCAGCAGCCTGTGCCACAGCCAGCGCAGGCTGGGAGCAGCCTCTAACTGGCAGATGTTTTTATTCTAATAGACGATGTTCTTAGTTGCAGCAAATCACCCATTGTCATATTTTGCTGATTNAAAAAAGAAGAAGGAAAAAGAGTGAAATTTTTTTTTCATAAGTCACTCCCTTTCTTTTTCCTTCCCAAGAAACTGGACCAGGTCACTGTATTTTGGCCTTAGAAACACCGATAACATTTTAATGAAGAATTGTGGAGGAAAAAAAAAAGAGAAAATAGATGTTCTTTCTTTTCTATGTTCGAAACTCGATGGCTTTGGATTCCCCAGGAGTTTCTTATGCTTTCTGAAAGGCTGTTATCCTGTATGCCCTGCATTCATAATCAGTCATGGCTCCTTCTTTCTGTCCTGACCTTCCTTACTCAGAATCTCCAGTTGCAACAGGACAAACTCTGGCTTTTCAAAATCAGCTCACTGAAGTTTTATGGCTAGGAATGACTAGAAAAGGAAAGGGTGTATTCCCCAGAAAACATCATTAAACCAGACATTTTTATTTTTCACCTCAATCAAAGCCAAGTTTTTCAACTTTTCATTAATAAACAGATATTTGAAATCGACCAGGAGGCCTTAAATTGAACATTTCCAGGTTCTAGAATAAACAATGTCATTTTCCAGATAGCATTTTTTAGAAAAATAGGACTTAGTCATGTAGCTACTGCTCCATTAACCAGGATCTCCAGGAAAACTCTGGAGCAGGCTTTGCCCAGCTCCGGACTTGGGAAATAACAAGTTGCGCTTCCTGCATAATAATCCCGTGCAAATTAAGTGAGGGCTGTTTGTGTTTCCCAGCGTGCAAACAGGGGCCAACAACGCGCCCGCACTCGCAGCGCAGTTGAAATCTGTTGCTGGAAAGCCCCGGGCAGGACGGAGTTACATTCATCTTGGGCACAGGCTGCCTGTGGTCATGTGGCAAATCCATCCTCCTGTGAGAGGCAGGGACCCTTCAGCATGGGGGTGACAAATACCACCCCTCATTAGGCAGAGCTGAGGCAGTCTCTAATTACCTGTGAGCTGCAGAATCTCGATGCTCATGGTTCCTGCAAGCTGTGTCCTGACTTGCTTGATTCCTGCAGAGCAGCGGCAAAG
Source organism: Psophia crepitans (assembly GCA_013399095.1). Taxonomy (NCBI): domain Eukaryota; kingdom Metazoa; phylum Chordata; class Aves; order Gruiformes; family Psophiidae; genus Psophia; species Psophia crepitans. The sequence continues at coordinate 54,109 of VWZZ01006295.1, read as the reverse complement.
GCGGCTGCTGGGTCTGACCCCTCTGGGGTGAGAGCAGCATCGGTGTCAGTGTTGCAGCAGTGCGCCTTTCCTCCGCGCTAGCTTTTGGTTGTCCCTGTACATTGCAGGTATTGAAACTGTGACTCTGGCTATCTCTGCTCAGTGGCCCTTGTTCTGGAATCACTGGAATCATGCTTTAATTGTGTGGAGAGTTGACGGGGAGAAAAGCATTATAAAGTTCTTTTAAAGAGTATTTTTTTTGCTGGGTTTTTCAAAGTGAATTAGTCTTTGCTTTTCTAGCATCTGATTTCTGGTGGGATTTTAACCCTCTGTGCATCCACAGGTGGTTGTAGATCGAATGTTGTGGGCACAGGCGCTCGAAATTCCAGTGGCAATTTCTTGCTTCTCACAAGAGGGGGACGGTTTTGGCCCCGTATGAGTTCAGTGGTGAAAACTGAGCCTGGGACTCAGGCCAAGGCAGCAAGGCCAGAGGGAACTTAATGAGACTTCCTGCAAAACACAACTACAGGCTTCAACCATGTTCTTCAATTGACCTAACTAATGTTTTCTCTAGCCCCGGTCTTTAATTAATGATAATATCATTAATCACATAATTATGGCCTCATCCCATTGTCTTATAAGTCCTGGGTAACTAATAAGGACAGGGTAACACTTCAGTTTATTTTGCTGTGTTTTACTGACTAATTTAATGTAGTCGAAAAGAAGCAAACATGTTGGGGGCAGAATTCCCAAAACATAAAATTTTGCTGACAATATGCAACATTTAGCTATTTCTGGTGAGTTGGAGAGTAGAGTTGTTTGGTTGGTTGTTTTGTTGTTTTGTTTTTTTTTTGTTTTTTTTTTTAATTGACACTGTTTTTCACATAAATGCAGACCCTGTCAGAACCTGGAAAAGGGGTTGCTTGGGTCTGGTCACCTCCATTTAACTCATCTTGGCCCAACAAGCATACACTGGCATTATAACACACGGAGGAAGAACAATTTCTCCAGGCAAAAGGCAGTTTAATCATGATGGGTCAGCTAAAAATCCTTTGAGTAGATCATGGGGGGTTTCTTCATTTATAGATTAACTCCTGCAAGGGGCTGAAATCCCAGTGTTAGGCAGCATCACATGCCACTGGTGCCACAAATCATAGCAAGGAGCACACTGAGACTAGGAGTTAAGAACACGTGATTGAATCATGTGAAATGTTTTCTACTCCTGGCTTAATGTTAGAGACTCAGATCTAATGCCGCAGTTTGAGGAAAGGATGGTGAGTTCTTCACATCCTGCCTTTCTGTGCAGTTTTGATGTTTCTCTGCCAAAGTCATCCTTTACTGACCCACTGTTGGTAATTAATGATCATCAGTATCATCCCATCTGGAAAGAGGGCAGCTCTTTTCTTCAGAGACATTTTAAGCTATGGAGATCCTCTTCTAAGCCCCTTGGGCATAGAATCATTGAATGCTGAAATTCACGAGGTTCTTTGTATTCCCAAAGAAGCAGGGATAACGGACAAGGCTGTGGGAAGTCAAGCATTTCGGAGGGCTGGAGCACCTCTCCTGTGAAGAAAGGCTGAGGGAGCTGGGGATGTTCAGCCTGGAGAAGAGAAGAGTCCGGGGTGACCTCATTGCAGCCTTGCAGTACTTAAAGGGGTCTTATAAAAAGGATGGAGAGGGACTCTTTACTGGGGTAGATAATGATAGGACAAGGGGAAATGGGTTTAAACTATAAGAGGATAGATTTAGATTAGATATCAGGAAGAAATCCTTCCCTGTGAGGGTGCTGAGGCCCTGGCACAGGGTGCCCCGAGAAGCTGTGGCTGCCCCTGGATCCCTGGCAGTGTCCAAGGCCAGGCTGGATGGGGCACTGGCCAACCTGATCTAGTGGGTGGCATCCCTGCCCATGGCAGTGGGTTTGGAACCAAATGGTCTTTGAACGTCCCTTCCAACCCAAACCATTCTATGATTCTGTGCTACAATTCGAAGTCTGCTCTCCAGCTGTGTTTCAGACCTCCAGTGTGACTACTGGAGTAGATTCTACCCTTGTATGACAACAATAAGCCAGGGCTATAGTAGATTTAGCCTTCCCAGTTTCATCCGTAAAGAAGTTTCCACAAAAAGCCTGTGGTTCCCGCAGCTGCAGCCGGCATTGCCGACTGTGTCGCGCTGCTGTGTGTGCACGTGCCTGGCTCTTGCTGAATTCACCCCATCCATAGTAGCTGTATATGCATCTCCTTCTGAAATCAGCCCATCTTGAAGGTTGCTCAGCAAAATGTGGTCTAGGGTGTTTCTTCCCTGCAGGCCAGTCTACTATTCTGAGTTGTTTTAACTGGGCAGAAAGCACCCTGTGTAACATGGTGCCTTAAAGCTGCTGATCTCTGCTCATCTGGTCCAGCTGCCAAGAGATCAATCCCTTCCAGTCCTTTCCCATCTTGTGATTTCACCTTTTCACTGCCATCACTATTTTTATTTCTCTTCTGTCCAAAGACTCATTGTTGCTTGGGTTGCAGCTGGCTTTTGCTGATCGCATGATTTCACAGCAGATCTTGCAATAATTAGTGTTTGGATTTTTTCCCTGAGGATGAGACTCTTAGTAGTTTCTTTTTTGGTTTCTTGGGTTTTTGTTTCAGAAAATGAAGCTCTAGTTCAGTTACTGCAAGAAGGTTGCAGGAAGGTTGAAAACTAGAAGGCAAACATTCAGAATATGTGGAGTGTTTTTATCAGGCCGTCAATCTGCAAGCCAGTTCCACAGTTTCCCAGCCTAACTTGAAAGTTTTGAGTGTTTAGGGTAGGCAATACTACGCAAACAATATCCATTTCAAACGTGTGCATCCACAAGCCTCTTCTTGTTGGCAGTGTGAAAATCACAATGGTTTGGGTTGGAAGGGACCTCACAGCCCATCCAGTGCCACCCCCTGCCATGGGCAGGGACACCCCCCACCAGCCCAGGGAGCCCAAAGCCCCATCCAACCTGGCCTTGGACACTGCCAGGGATCCAGGGGCAGCCACAGCTTCTCGGGGCACCCTGTGCCAGGGCCTCAGCACCCTCCCAGGGAAGGATTGCTGCCTCCCAGCTCAGCTCCAGCTCCCCTCTGTCAGTTCAAACCCACCCCCTTGGCCTGTCCCTCCCTGCCCTGGAACCAGCCCCTCTCCAGCTTTCCTGCAGCCCCTGCAGGCACTGGGCGGCCACAATTAGNTGCAGCAGAGGGGCTCCAGCCCTCGCATCATCTCCGTGGCCTCCTCTGGCCTCACTCCAGCAGCTCCATGTCTTTCCTGTGCTGGGGCCCCCTGAGCTGGATGCAGCACTGCAGGGGGGTCTCAGCAAAGCGGGGCAGAGGGGCAGAATCCCCTCCCTGGCCCTGCTGCCCACACTGGGTTGGATGCAGCCCAGGACACAGGTGGCTTTCTGGGCTGCCAGCGCACACATTTCTGTTTCCTCTGCAAATAATACTATGTAGTGTTACTCATACGAGTTTGGTGTCCCAGTCTGAGTTGCATCGTGCGATGCACCAGTTTTGTTTGCGTCTTGCTGCTCACTTCTTTTACTTCCACCTGGTAGCTGAAATACCGCACCCCTCCGAGCTTGCTTTCCCGTTTTCCACTGATTCTCAGTTGTCCTCAGATTAGACCTTACTCGTTTTTGCAATCCTTGCCTTCCCCCCTTGTTCTTTTCTCTACGACATGATCAAAATCTGTTTGCACAGGATTTTTATGAACTTCTTCACTTGTTGATGGGCCAACTTGTCCTTGGAAATTTCCCCCGTCAGTTTTTCACTTCAACACGTCCTGCAACCTGCCATTCCTTGGCATTCATTTCTGTCACTTAGCCCGATTTTCCAGGCAAAAATTCTGATTGAGCAATAAATGCTGGGCAATCCATCATTGTATGCCAGTCACAGGTTACACGGTGCTTCTCAGCCTGTAAGGCACGGATCGTTCTCAATCAGCTGAAGTGAGCCACAGGTAAAAGAGCTAAAGACCTGATTTCCATCGCTATCCCCTCGCCATCCTGTCTAACGCCAGGGAAGTAAGGCAGAGGCATTGTAAGTGCCATGTAACGGCGCCGTACGGCTGATTAAAAACCTGCAAAGCTCAGATGGTTGCACAAAAGTCCTGTCAGTCAGCTTGCCTTTGATTTCAGGCCTTATTTTCATTTATTTACAGTATCGCCCATAATGTGTAGAATGTTTGCTAAACACCGAAGAATAATGGTCCTGTCCCACGCTTCTGACAGCAGAAGGGCTGACAAAGAGAAGGAATGCAGTAAAAGTTGTAATTTATGTATGAGTCATGCTTCCCAGCCAGCTGTGCTGATAAAAAATGGCCATTTTTATGAGAAGGCTGGAAAACAGCAACAACAAAATTACCTTTGTAAAAAAAAACCCCAAAATATTTGGACTGGCACTTGATTAAAGATGACTTGTTGCTGACAGCACGGGGAAGGGAGTCCTGGAGAGGCACTGAGATTTATCAGATGCAGGCCTGTGTAGGGGAAGGTGTTTCTGGCATGGACACCTGCACATAAGACAATATGGAAACAGCAACGGAAGATCTCCCCTGCAGCACAGAAAAAGCTGATAAGAAAGCAGGGAAAGAGAAGGTACTAAGTGTGACAGATGAGAACTGATAAGGCATCGGTGGAGTGAGGGCAGTTGGTGAGGCAGGAGAAGTGATTGGAGGTAGTTCTTCGGGAAATTGCCACGTAAAGAATCATAGAATTGTGGACTGGCTTGGGTTGGAAGGGACCTTAAAAGATCATCTGGTTCCGTCTAGATCAGGTTGGCCAGGGCCCCATCCAGCCTGGCCTTGGACACTGCCAGGGATCCAGGGGCAGCCACAGCTTCTCTGGGCACCCTGTGCCAGGGCCTCAGCACCCTCACAGGGAAGGATTTCATCCTAATATCTAATCTAAATCTCCTCTCTTTTAGTTTAAACCCATTGCCCCTTGTCCTGTCATTATCTACCCCAGTAAAGAGTCCCTCTCCATCCTTTTTATAAGACCCCTTTAAGTACTGCAAGGCTCCAATGAGGTCACCCCGGAGCCTTCTCTTCTCCAGGCTGAACTTCCCCACATCCACCTAATGCAGAGAATTCTGCAGGAAGTTTTGTCTTTTCATCCTCCAGCATGACTTGGGCTCTGACTTTGCTCTGCTTAGAGGCAATGACAGACTTATATTGATTCACAGAAGCCTTAGAAATGAAGGAGAACTTGCTGTGGCAACTGGCTAATTCAATAAAAACATTGATTTCTCTGGCTGGACAATTAAAGAGCATGAATGCAGTGTAGCTGATTGCTGTCTCTGAATTAATGTAACAAATGACCATTGATTCAAGTCAGAGGAAACCGTACCCCAAAGGAAAGGACCTTGCATATTAAAAAATCCCCCAGCCAATGTAAATTGGTCTTTAATGTGCCACAGATCGAGGTAGTTACCATTCACTGGGAACGCTTTGCCTGCATTTCCCTACCTGACCCGTCACTCAGTTGTAGAGCATGGCTGGGTTCTGCGTGGCCAGCCATGGACCAGTCGGGGCTTTGTCTGAAACACTGATTTTATCAGCCAGCGTTCCTATGGAGAGTTTGGGAGTCACTCTTTCGGACTGAGACTGAGTACCCGCGGAGAGAAAGGCAGCTTAGAGCTGTGCCTGTCTATACTTGGCACAGCCGAGCTGTCTGTGCCTGATGTTTACGGGAAAACAAAACCAGTCTTCATGGTCATGCTTTTCTTCCTTTAATTCTCCAGCAACTGAAAAAGGGTTTCCCTCAGCCACAGCACAGCGACGCCGGTTTGTAGGTTGTTTCAGCCACTTCAGAAAATGGGAGAAGAAAAATCTCTGCATCTTCTCTGTTTTTTCTTCTTAGACAGTTCCTGGTTTCTCATGGACACAAACCCAAATACCGTATCTGCAGCCCCACTGCAGCTAATGGGAGCAGGCACCTGGAGACACTTGTCCCAGGGCAAATCTGGAGGTGACTCCTCTCTGCTCTTCGCAGTACGTATCTGTGTTAGTTAGCAGGACTTAGGTGTTAGCTGGCTGGCTCCTCCTCACCTCACAGACCAGCCGAGGTAAAAGCAAGCACACAGGGACAGGGAAGAGCCCAGAAAAGGGATGCAGGAGCCCATGGGGTTCAAAATAGGTCGTGGGAGCACCTCATAGCATCACTTCAGAAGAACAGCACTGGTCTCCCCCTGGGTTTGAGACAGCTGTTTCTTCCCCCACAATGGGGAAGATGCTTTGAGCCCCACATCAAAGCCATAAAAAAGGAACTTTTCAAAGCACCCACGGTAGCTGAAAACGGGCCCTGATAATTTCAGGGATGCTGAGTAGTTACAGGCTTAGGTTATAGCTTCATGCTTTGCTGCACTGACTCAGGAGTCGGTGCGTGGCGCAGTATGATGACACTTATGAGGGCTGGAGCCCCTCTGCTCCAAGGACAGGCTGAGGGAGTTGGGCTTGTTCAGCCTGGAGAAGAGAAGGCTGGGGGGAGACCTAATTGTGGCCTTCCAGTACCTAAAGGGGCCCTACAGGAAAGCTGGAGAGGTGCTGGTTCCAGGGCAGGAGTGATAGGACAAGGTGAATGGGTTTAAACGAAAAGAAGGGAGACTGGGATGAGATATTAGGAAGAAATCCTTCCCTCTGAGGGGGTGCTGAGGCCCTGGCACAGGGTGCCCCGGGAAGCTGTGGCTGCCCCTGGATCCCTGGCAGTGCCCAAGGCCAGGTTGGATGGGGCTTTGGGCAGCCTGGGCTGGTGGGGGGTGTCCCTGCCCGTGGCAGGGCGTTGGAACTAGATGGGCTTTGAGGTCCCTTCCAACCCAAACCATTCTACGATTCTATGATTCTTTCACAGGCAACTGGGTTGCCACTGCCCATTTGTAAACCCTTTTTGCCTGTTGAGATCAGCTTTAATGGTCTTGAGGCATGTGGCTAAACCTTGAGCTAACTGCACGTGACTGAGTGCACCACAGAAGCCCTTGGCAGATCAGCCTGGGGGAGTCCCAGCTGCGGGCACGACCAGCCACCAAGGGTGATGGTAACTTGGAGCGCAGGGGCAGGACAGGCGGTGACATTTTAACAGCTACTCCTGTTTGCGTCAGTGTACAGACGTCAGGGCACTGACCTGGGGGATGTCTCCTGTTCACATTGATCCGTGGGCTTTGACGCAGAGCAGACCTGCCTCGATAACGGATGGGACATCCCAACACACCCTGACCTGCCAGAGATAACCATCTCCTATCAGCACCTTGCAACAGTAAGCTGCTGCTGCTGTGCTTGATGCCTTTATTTTTTTTTTTCTTTGTTTCTTTTCTAGTAGCCCACACCTGCAATAGAGATGCTCTGAGAGGCCCCAGAAGCCACAGTGCTCCTGCTCTTCATCCCAGGAGCAGGTGTGATAAGAGCTGCGGAGCATTGACGGAGCAGGACGCTCAGTGCTGGAGGGGAGGAAGGAAATTTTGATCAGCCACCAGGATAAAAGCTAAGCAGCTTTACAACATAGCCTGATAGAAAGCAGCTGTTAGAAAAATGTGTCTGGTAAAAGATCAGGTGTGGTCTTGCGTTCTGGACTGATGCTTGCACAGGCTGGTAAATGATACAGAATGAATACCTTATTAGGTTAATTTTGTCTATTTGGGGTTGCCGTGAACAGCCCATTAGAAAATAACAGTTTCCTCAGAGGATGCCAAATTGCTGGTTGTTATTATTTCTGCAAATAATACCGAATGTGTAACTTGTTTGAGAGCAGCTTATTGCAATATTCGGTGGTCAAATTTGGAGCGTTAACTGGATAGATAGCTGCTTACGGTGCTTCACTTCACTGATCATCAGAGCATAACTCTTAGAACCTAATTTTTCATGTGCAGTGGGCAGAGGGACAACCCCAAGTTCAGTTTCGCTACCCCAAAACATTAAAAAATGGTGACATCTTTGCATGCAGTGGTCTTTCTGATGTCCATTTAGAGTTTGTGTTGGTCAGCATTTCTTGCAGTAGTGGGGGCTGTAAGGAAAGATAGTACTCTCACTTAGACCCCAGATCCCAGAACCAGGAATTTTAGGGGAAAATTAAATACCTGAGAAGAGTAAACCACAAATGTGGTTTCAGAATAGAACACGGGATTTGCTCCCAGTAAACTGTCGGTGCTCCTGCTGGAAGTCTAGAGTGCTCACTGTGAAAAGCGCCAAACAGACTTGTTTAAAAATTCAGATACACATTTACAGACTTAGAACTTTTTCCCCAGTAGTTACAAAGCTCCACTCTTGTAACTGCTGGTAGCTGTCACAGAAGCTTTTTGTTTTCCCAGCAAAAAGTACCAGAGGCAACAGTGGTACGTTCAGGAGAGCTTTGATGCAGAATGTTCAAAAGCATGATTTCAATTCCCTCTCCAAAGCCTGGCCCTCAGAAACCTTCCCTGACCTCTTCCAGGTATGAAACAGCCCCGCGTGGGCTTTGGTGCTCTTCTTCATAAGATCCTTCCATGTCCTCCCCACATGCATCTTGCCAAACAGACAGCTGAAATGTTACCAGCCACGCTTTGTTCTGTGGATGGATTTTGATTATTAATAAGACGCTCGGGAAGAATGGGGCTATTTCATGTCTTGTCAAAGCAGCACGAGTAGGATGCTGCTTTTATGAGACTTGCCACTGCTCCTCCCTCCTCTAGATCATCTCTTTCATGTGCCTGAGCAGGACCGAGGTGACAGACTGCTTCATGAAGAGCTGTAACAGCATGGGAAACAGCTCAGGAAGTAGTTTACGAACAGCAAAGGGAAAAGTCAGAGACAAAATGAAAAAGAGCAAAAAAAGAAAGATCTGACTGCAGTTTTTGGTTGAATTTCCACTACCTTCCAAGCAGGCATTCCAGTGTGAGTACATTAAATTCACGTATTACTCAACAGCCGGGGCTATTTAGCAATAAAGACCTCTGGCACTGAAGGAGGCTCCAAACAAATCTTTCCAGCCAGCAATAAAACGTAAGGAGTGTCATGCTGAAGATCCCTGGGTCACACAGCTTGTTAAGGCAAGAGGCTGGAGGCTGATTTGCGCAATCGCTGCCAGTGATGTTGTCCTGTGACACACTCACTGTCACAGATAACTGCCCCGGAGATTGGAAAAGCAAAGCGTGGTCCTACAAGTGTCGTTCTGTAGCCACAGCATATTAAATTGTGCACGCGCAGATAACACGAGGGCTTTCGGAAACTTGATCCAGGCTTCGCTTGGAATTGGTTCTATAGCTGCTGATTGTTGTCTGTGGGAAAAAATAACTGCGAGCGACGCTGCTTGTGCGTCCCAAAAAGGAGGGAAAAACATAAAAAATGCGTGCAGCAGAGTCTTGTCTGGAAGTCCCCAACTTTCAGTCCCGGGCAAAGGAATAAGGCAGTGCGGCGTTTTCACATTTTCTCTTGAAAAAAAGTCAAGATTCCTGACTCCACAGCTTTCTTGAGCATCGAATAATGAAATAGTTCTAACTAATGTTTATATTAATGCTTGACTTCAGGGGTGCTTTGCATTGCATCCACCGCATGCAAAGTGCCTTCCTGCCATCAAGTAGAGGCCTCTGGCTCCCACAGTCTGGAGCCCCAGTCCTGCCAGGATGCCGTCACAGGCTTTTCTGCCCATACGTGGGTAGCTGTTCCACATTAAAGTCATCTGTGGAGTTAAGCATGTGTATAAATGATTGTAGAGTGGGGCTTTGGGATATTTAAGGGCTATAAATTTCAAGATGGTTTCTTCTGGGGATTTTTCAGGCAGGGAAAACCTCAGCTGTGGAAATGTGTCTACAGTTAGCTGGTAGAATCACAGAATCACAGAATCTCCCGAGCTGGAAGGGCCCCCTAAGGCCCACCAGCCCAACTCCTGGCCTCACACAGGCCCAGCCCCATCACAGCAGATGACTGAGAGCGTTGGGCAGACGCTGCTTGAACTCAGCCCAGCTCAGGGCGGTGACCACTGCCCTGGGGAGCCTGTGCCAGGGCCCCACCACCCTCTGGGGGAAGAACCTTCTCCTGATCTCCACCCTAACCCTCCCCTGGGGCAGCTCCAGGCCGTTCCCTGGGGTTCTGTCGCTGGGCCCCAGAGGGAGGAGATCAGCGCCTGCCCCTTGGCTCCCCCTCGGGAGGAAGCTGGAGGCCGCCATGAGCTCTGCCCTCAGCCTCCTCTTCTCCAGGCTGAACAAGCCCAGGGCCTTCAGCCTCTCCTCACATGCCTTCCCCTCCAGACCCTTCCCCACCTTTGTTGCCCTCCTCTGGACACTCCCCAACAGTTTTATGCCCTTTTTGTGCTCTGGCACCCAAACCTGCCCCAGCACTCGAGGTGAGGCCGCCCCAGCGCAGGGCAGAGTGGGACCATCCCGTCCCTGGCCCGGCTGACAATGCCGGGCTTGGTGCCCCCCAGGACGCGGTTGCCCTTTCTTGCAGCCTGGGCACGCTGTTGGCTCGTGTTCCACTTGCTGTTGCCCAGGACCCCCCAGTCCCTCCCGGCACGGCTGCTCTCCAGCGTCTCACCCCCCAGCCTGTATGTATAGCCAGGGTTGCCACTTCCCAGGTGCAGGACCTGCCACTTGCTCCTGTGATACACCATGCCTCTCACCATGGCTGCATTTACATTGCTCCTGCTCAGCTCAGAGCTGAAGGAGAGGTGGCATCTGTGTTATTGATCATGGCTGAACTACTGTGATGGGAGTCCCAGCTTGGGTCTCTCTTCAGCAGCAGGGAGAAGGGTGATTGGAGAGGGACTCGGTGCACCTAAGTTGGCTGCATGCGTGGAAACAGTCTACAAAGCTCACTGCAACGAGAAAGCACTGCTGCAACTACCTACGCTCTCACCCCCGAGCGTGTGTGTGTGTGGGGGGGAATTACTCCATCTTCTCACATGCATGACAGTTTTTTGTCAAAATCTATCTCCCTTCCCAAAAACATTGTTTAACCAATGTTTGATAAAGATTTTTTTTAATTAAGATTTTAATCAACTTTTTTCATGAAATTTGAGATACTTCACTGTCAAAAACCATCCATTTGGACCACTTGTAAAAATTGCATCAAAGTGGCATTAATATATGGGACTGAGCGAGTCTCTGTAAATACCAGCGGTGTAGGAACACAATGTTTTGCATTAATGGAGCCCCAAGGCTCTTGCCTGTGTCAAAATGATGCATTCTTGGGCAACCTTTGTGCCCAAAGCGATCTGGAAATAGTCCTGCAGCTCAGAACTGCTTGCAATATTGTATTCCATTGCTAGCCTCGCCTTTTTCCCAATTAATCCGTGCTTAACTCCCTTCCTGTAAATGCAGGAGACAAAATGTTGGTTCTACAGTAGCTGGAGCAGTCATGCAAGCCGGGGTCTAGATATCACAGACTCCTCAATACTGCTGTTCTTTTGCTGAGAGGAGAAGTTCTTCCTACGGTTGATCTGTTGGTTGATGATTTCTGCTGTTACATGCTGTGTTATTTGCGCACTCTAGGTTTCTTCATACAAGTTAAACAGCCTGCGCTGGTGAGAAGGTTGATGCCTTGCTACGACATCTGACTGTCACTGGATATTATCTCCACATTTATCCTCTGGTTTAACTTCATAGAAGTTATAGTCCCAGATAAACATCACAATCCCATTGCCCTTACTTTGAATTATCAGAATGGCACAAACTGAGGCTTGTTCACCCATTTCTAGTGAAACGCATGTATTATATCATGGTCTGTTTTGAAACTAGTTTTGGAAAAGAAGGCCTCGGTTAGTTGCTTTCAAGGGGTTGCGTAGATCAGAGTCTGCACAGAGTGCACCCTTTCATGGTATTTTTTCCTCAAGCAGCCATCTGGTGCTACTTCTGTTTTCTTGGAGGCAATGAATGTTGCTTCCAGTGCATCACCAAGTGTCTCGTTATTATGTAATTAGAGAATGGTTTTTATAAGCATTTTGACTGGAAAGAGCCCCAGTTACTGTTATTACCACTACCTTCTGGCAATGGAGAGGAAGACACTGATGAATCCTCCTTTGATGTCTGTTGAAACAAGCTGAAGAAAAAGGGCAGTCCTTTGGACTCTCAGTGACACTATCCATAAATAATAGAGTTCTTCAGGCCTTTTGTAGACAGACACTAACTTCCTGCCGAAAGGTATTCATCTTCACGCACCGGCACAGTGTCCAGCCCGTGCTCCTCTCTCACCACTGGTCCAGCTGCATTTCATGGCTATAAATTTCTTACCAAACATATCCCTCATTGTGGTAGGTGTAATGGCGTCCAGAAGGACACATATCTACGGTGGTTTGTTTTCTTTTTTTTTTGATATTTTAGTCCAGACAGATTTTTTTGGGGGCAAGAAAAAAAACAACAACAAAAACCAAGGTCATTTGTTTGAGATTTCCAGACATCCAGACTGGAGGTGACTAGATTTCTGGCCAGTTCTGCAACTTGGTAGCTGCAAATCCAGCCAGTCATTTGGGATGCCTTGGACTTTGGACCAAGGAGCCCAGAATATAGTCACCAAACCACCTTGCTAACAGTCAGGGGGATCTGCCAGAGCTCCTGGACTAATGGCTCAGCTGTAACTTCTCAGCTTTGCAGTGCAGATATAGTAGGACCAGTAAAACCAGGACCCGTCTGACCTGCTGAGGAGGTCCTGCATGGTGGATCTCTATATGCCCACCTAGCGTGGCTTGTTTTGGGTGTGATTGACTATCTGTGGCTGTCCAGAAGGTGCTGGCCTTGCTGTGCTCTTAGTGCCAGTCTATCCAACAGTATTTGAGTTTAACTTCTCCTCTTTCTCTGTTCCACACCCAAGAAAGCTTCCATATGATGACAACATCACGGATCAACTCCAGATTTTGTCTTGCTGTCATTTCTGTTTGAAAAATAAAACTGCAGCATGCTGTTAGATAAGTCCAGCAGTAACACGTCTCAGAGGTATAAATCTTGTGTGGGGTCTTGCCCATGTGGTCATCCAGGGATGGGCATAGCATAGCTAAAGAGCTCTGTGTGTATCAAGGGCAGCTCCCAAGGTAAGGGCACATCGTGCGCCCGCTAGTGAGGGCATGATTGCAGACTCTAGGTCTGCAGTCGGGTCCCAGGTCCATGCAGCACGTTGTACAGCAACTCCCAGGGAGCCGCTGTCTTGCCCAGCACGTGTACCACACCTGCTCCCAACTCTCCGAGGTACACGCTGCGTGCCTTGTCCTCGGGCACGTGCAGATTTTGAAATACAGGCCATGAATTCAGAGCATGCCTTACAATAAGCCCTTCTAATGTGCGCTGCGCTGCCTTCAGCTCAGTGAATCGCATCAGAAGCCTTCTTGAAGGACCAGACTGTTTTCTCTCGGGAAGGGTGCTAGGGTGCTAGTCATTAGGGAAAGGAGGGGTGAGCACTCTCTCCCAGGCTGATTACTGAGCCGCAGGTTGAGCTACCCTCCCTCGCCCATTCAGCGCAGATCGCCCGTCTCCATTTTATGAGTCAGAGAATCAAACCCTCTTGTGGGACATCTGTCTTTTATCAGTGACCTCAAGAGGGAAAAAGATTGTTTAACCTTTCCTTTGCTACAAATTAAGAAGCTTTCCAAAACTGAGTCTGTAGGTGAGCAAGCCCTTCTCTGCTTCTGTCTGCGCTCCTCCATCTCCATAGTGCTTGTGCGAGATTATTACAACACATATTTTTCTCCTACAGCAAGTTCCCAGCTATAGGAGGCTGACAGGCCTTGTGTAACGTGTCATTACTCACCAGCACTCCCTATGCTCGTTTAGATCTCAAGGTGTGGTTTTAATTAGCTGATTTTGTAATAACACCCAGGTGACTTGGTGATGGATAGGCACCCTAGAAACCTATTAAATAGAAGTGCAGTGACTCCCTGTCCTTAGAGTACTCTCTCAGATTGTTGTTTGCTTCTAGAAATTGAGTCTGTGGGGTTGTTTGTCCATCCTTCCCCATACCTTCCAAACCTGTTAGTTGAATTCGGCTAGGTTATGCCGGTGGGTAAATCCTGTAGGAATGATCGGGCTTGTATTATTTCATAGAAATAATTCATTTCATATAAATGTGCAAGTAGGTAGGAGAGAAAGAATATGTGAAGTGCATGGACTGAGAATCCTCTTTACCTCTTTAGGTAACAAAATCCATGTGGGAAGGAACATGTATGAATGCCCCAGTTATGGAGGAAGAAACATTGCTTGCAACTCAGTTACTAACTCTGAGCAAAGTGGACTTTAAGTAAGTGTCTTATCATCCTAGTGTAACTTTGTGTTTTTTTCTTCCTGTTGTTGCTCTTAAGTTCTCTTATCTCAGCAGCTTAGTGATGTCTTCCATTTTGCTAGGCTTCTGTGGTCTTCAGTGTGTGTCAACCAAGCCTCATGGGCTGTTGCTGAGGCTGCTTGGGGCTGTGAAATGGTCTGCCATCAAGGTATGTGCTTGGCCAAGGACTTTGTAGTATTTCAGGTCAGAGACAGCCAGCCTTGTGTATCCAAAGACTCTATATTGTTTGGAACTAAACAAAGCTTCGCTGTGGTTGTCTTTGTAACACTGAGCAGGTTTTTGGTTTAACTGGTTGCCTTTTGAATAGCTCAATAACAATGTTGGTGGGGTTTCATCAGACTTATGTTTCAGTAGCATCCTTAGATCTGAAATGCCAAGTTATTTTCTTAAACTTATGCAGTCAAGACCATTAAATACCTTCCTGAGAATGCCTTGCCCTGTGTTCTGCAGGTTACAGCTGTGTGGTCATCTGCCCTCCTCTATCCTTGACCCAGACACGGGTCTTTCATTCCATTGTTTCGAGCTCAGGGGAGGGGTGCCTGTCCCTACATACGCATACTTGCTAGCTAGTCCCATTTTTATATGGGAGAAGCAAGGTGAGCGTTCCTTTTCAGTGCTAGTCATCACTGCTCTGTTGATACTGGCTTCATGTTCTGGGTTGCAGTATCAGGGCACTCTTGGTGTTACTACTTTCTACTTTTTCAAGCCAACCAGCTCTGAAGCCAATCTTATGGAACAAAGAAAAAGAAATCTTCTTTTCTAAAGCCACATGACTGAGGGCTGATTTTCCCATCATGTGTGGATGACTGTAGTTAATTTTGACCTCGATACAATTTTAATCTTTCAGGAGATGTGTGTTTCCATTGCATACAGAACAGCACACTCATGACACAGCTCTCATCACACGCGCATCTTGCCACTGCTGTTTCCTTATCCTTGCAGTCTGTCTTTAGGCCTTTCAGTTTGGAAGCTGGTTTGTTGGAGGTTTTTTGGCAGCTTTGCTGACACGTTCATTTGGAAAGCACGGTTGTCCCCAGCCTTGGAAATACCCACTGTTCTTTGCAAAGTCAAATCCATTTTTCAGTGACCTTGCTTTGACCTTGTTATCAGTCTTAACCATAAATAACGTGATCTCTAATTAGTCAATCTGTCAGCTGCCCAGGTTCATGTGACAGGACACGAGCGTTGCCCCGCAGATTGGAAACTAGCTGAATGCACAAAGAATGATAAATGAGAAGTGTCAGAGGATTTGGATGCTGGTAGCTGTCTAATATCTTGTTGCAAGCCTTGGCATTAGATCCGGTCTTAACATTAATAATCTGGAGGAAGGGTTAAAGGACATACTAATGAAACAGGCAATGATATCATCCGCTTGCTCTCACAAAGCAAGGCTCTTGAGCAAAGCTTGTGTTGAAGCAGGCGTGCCAGTTGTTGTGTCAGGTAATCCCACTTACAAGCCTTGAGATTGACTGGGTTTGTGAAGATGGAAAGTGAGACCCCGGCCCTGAGAATGAGAAGTGGGGAAAGGGATTTAAATAAAGAGGCACCACACGTAACAGTGCACAGTGGACCCCAAGTTAGTGAGCTTGAATGTGTAGTCCGAAGAGCTATACATTGCCAGGCTCATTTGGTGAGTAGCAGGGTGGACTAGAAGGGGTGCTTGGCTCTGGTGAACTTTTACCGTACCAGGGAGAGACTAAACCAGGGTTATTGGTGACTGTCAGCATCTATGAGGAGTAGCTGCCTTTCACTGCCCATTGCTCGTGCCCACAACTCTTTTCTGATCTTAATCCCAATTCGGTGTTGTGTGTGAGTGGTATCACAGGAGTTTGATGGAAAATGGGCAGCGTGAAGCCTGCAAGCAGCCTGTAACAAGGTAGGTGTGCATGTGGCAGCCTCACAAATAAAGCCCTTGGCTGCTGGGCATGGTGGGAAATGATTCATGGACCTGTAGGTTTGCTAGGACCACATATAGATGAAGGTGACCTTAGGAGCAAATGAGTAGGGTAAAGGGCTGGCTGGTAACACTGCACTTCTGGACAGAGGCACCATGGATCTAAAGCCTAAAGTTGTGTGTGTCTCTGCCCTTCCTTAAATCTGCTCCTGCAGAAAGTTGTTGACATAAGAGGAAAAAAACAATTATGAGCTCTTCTGAAAATCCTGTTCCAAACATTTGCAGCCTGTGGCACCTCTAATTCACCTGCAGAAAGCTCAGACATTTTGATTTTGGTGCTTAGCTGCTTTGATATCAGAGTATCCCAAAACTTGCATTGGTTTGAAAGCTTGTTCTTGGAAACAAGGCTGCTCTGTAGAAAGCAGCAGTTAATATCCAAGGGCTTTGAGCCAATATCTGCAGCGCAGTTCTCCTTGAACTCTTTGGACTGGGTCCTGTGGGACAACATCCTTGTTTTTCCAAGCTAATTGATGACTGTGGACCATTGGAGGGAAGACTGCTTCCAGGAGGGGCTGTTTTGCAAATGCATTTTAGTGGGGATGGGAATCACCAGTAAGTTGTGGAAATGTCTTTGCTGGTGGTCCTGTGGTGGTGCCGCATCACATGCAGTTTCCATAGCGGCTAAAAACAGTGCTTCCTACTTGAGTTTCTCTGAGGGCTCTGGGTTTGGTTTGGATTTTGGGGGTTTTTTTTGGTGGGGTTTTTTTTTGGTTTTTTTTTGGTTTTTTTCTTCTCCAGAAATGCTGAGCATGCATCTCTCTACAAGCCATGCCTTGTTCAGGTGCCTGAAATTAGGCACCCAAGAAGTGTGGAGGAATTTACATTTTGAGGCTCTTGCCGTGCCTTTGGAAGGAATTTGGAGTGACCCAGACAGTATGTGCAGTCTCCCACTGGGGAATGTTGTGGGCTGCTCAATAAAAGCCTTTTTTATTATTTAGCAAATGGTGTTCCAGTTAGCAGAAGCGTCTTATGCTCTTTCAGCAGCGTCCGACGCTGTGCACTGGGCTGCGTAGTGCTATCGGGTCCTCAGGCAGCTGCTTCTCTGCCTGAGAGAAAGGCAGTGTTTGAAGTTGGCCATAGACTTTTAACTTTTACCTTCCTGGGTGCTGCGAGGGCGTGTGATGTTCTTTGACTCCTACTCATGCTTGTTTCAGAGCATCCTAAAATTTAGACTTGGTTTGAAGGCCTGCCCTTTGATAGGCTCCATGAAAATGGGCAGCCAAGGGCTTTGAGCTGACAATTGTACCCATTGCATGAAGGCTTTTCTTCCTCTGTCCTGCATCTGTGTCTCTGTTCTAGTAGAAACTGTATTTCGTGGAGCATGGGACCTTAGCAAAGTGCTGTCTAGAAGGACACCCCAGCGTGCGCTTACCTTTGAGCAGATGGGTGTGCTCAGCAGTGGTCTGCGAGCGCCCTACAGCTTGCGGGTAGGAGCGTGGGGCTGACGGCTCCTCGCTCAGCAGTCCTTGGCCTGCCTGGGTGTGTGGGTAAGAGATCGTGGCTGAAGTCTACGCACGGCATCTCTGAGATCTCGAAGGAGAGTGTGTCAAACGTTTGGTCAATATTAGCTTACACAAGCCATGAGGAAAGCCCATCTGTTGCACAGTCTGGGCTTGTTCCTGAGCTAAGTGCAGTAACTAAAGACACTGCAAACTCGGAATTCGGTACTTTCCTCTTCCAGAGTGCTGCCACTTCGTGAGTCACAGCATTACCCCATTCCTCCCCTTGCAGATCTCCTTCGGTTCACTCTGCGTTGGGTGTATTTCCCTGGCGTGGTAGTTAATCTGGTTATGCTTCTTCACTTGCTGCTGGCGTGATCTGTCCTCCTCCAGACCTAGCCTTGGTTAGGGCACCTAACCACTGTTCACCTGCGTGCCTCTGGAAGCCTTTGCTGTGGGTTAGCTGTGGCATGCACAGTCATGGCAAGATTAGGGTTTTGTTTGGGGGGGGGAGGTTCCTGGTAGCCAGCAGAATAGGTTTTTTTCTTTCTTGTCTGACACTGACTTCAAGGGGGTAAATATTCTGCCCTTCAGATTTGCTCCAGCTACCCACATTTAAAAGGCAAGGCAAGAGTGTTAATGAGTAGACAGCTCGTTATGTTTGGTGCTGTTAGCCTTCTGGTGTGTGGACCTGTTGTTTTGACCAAGCAGCTAGTGAAACATTAACAAGACTGGCTGTTTCTTCTCATCCTCCCAGTAGGTTAGATCTGAGAGAGCCCCCCACACCCTCGGTGTGGCCCTGCGCAGCAGCTCTTCCAGAGGACGGTTTTCTCTATTCGTGGATCCCTCCCTTGCATTGCACAGTGCTGCTGCCTGTGGCACAGCAGGACCCACGAGGGCATGTTCTCCTGCAAGTGTTTCCAGTACTTTTGTAGATGCTTCTCTCATGGACTTTATCCTTTTCCCAGTTCTGTCTTGCGTCACTTCCCTAAGCTTTCACTTCTCGTGGAGCGAACTCGGCACACCTGGGAAGCACCGGAGCATTCATTTTTACTGCAGTAAAAACTCCTCTACCTGAAAGAACATCCCAAGGGAAGGCCTCGGAGTTTGTGAGTTGCTGGTCTGCGGGGAGAGTCTTTTTGCCCTGGAGGCTACACCCCCTGCATGGCCTTGTGAGCCGCAGCCACCACTGCAGTACATGTGATGAATCACGTCACCCAAGACCTGCATTGCACGAAATCACACTTCAGCGCTCCCCTGAGGGATTCCTCACTCGGCTTCATGGGCATGGAAGCAGATTCTGCTTCTCTTCCCTGTGATCTGAACCAGCAATTTGCCCCTCGGCCCAGAGGAGCCCTTGTTCTTTAACCAGAGGAATAAACCAGCTGAGGATTTCTTGGGAGAAGGAGGATTTTGGCCTTTCCCTCCCCCCCCAGCCTGTACGCACAATTGCGTTGCCGCTGGGACATCTGTCTGCTCTGGTCACTTTGGCCAGGAGCGGCCCTGTAGTTGTACAGGCTCCCGTGCCATCTGCAGGAACTGTTCAATAAAGGAATTAAAAAGCCAAAAGATATGATGGCTTACTGAAGTCCCTGTGTTCTCAAACTGGAACAGTATGGTGTTTGGGGAACTGAGTGCAGGTGCTCTGAGAACCAATCGACACTGAGTTGCTCTGGTTTTACAGTGGTGAACTCGAACAAATTACCCTTTGGGTACTTCCCAAGGGGAGTGTTTGTTGACTCAGTTCACAAAGAAAGTTAGGATGTGCATTTGCTTGGGAAAATGATTACCCAAATCACAGCGTTCTTTTGAAACAGTTGTTTGACTGAATATCAAAAAGCAGCAATCAGACACTTGCCTTAAAAGACCTTTGGCAAAGCAGTGAATGGTGAAATTATAAATTTCTTCTCTCTCACCCCCTCAGAGCAGAATTATCTATATTTGGATTTCTTTTTTCAGCCCCAGAGAGGAAGTAAATCAAGTTTGCAAGTGGTGTTTGGACCAAATACAATGAATTTGACTGTGCATTTTACATGTAGCTGAACTAGAAGAGTGTCCTGAGGAGCAGTGCTTGTTCTCGACTCACCGACCCAAACGACATCCCCCTCTCTCCTAAGGACATCTGGGAGAAAAAAATGTGAATATAGAGCTGGGAGGTTAGACACTTGGGTTCCTTCCCATCACTATTGGAACTATACCGGGAAGCCTTTTAGGCTCGTTTTAGCTCCAGCTCCACTCCCACCATTGGAATGTTCAATCTGTTTAGACTGAAGGCATGTGAGCCAGTGACTGTTCCATCTCTGTTGCTATTCCCACCTTTGAAGTATTTCCTAACTGATCCCAAGAAGCTATTTCTCTTCACTGAGTACCACAACTCTCTCTTCCCCTTTCTCTTACTCTCAGCACTTTTTGCAACCCTTAGATCAAAGCTTCAAGATCATTCTGGGTGGCAGGGCTGCCGCCTCCACTTTTGTCCCTGGGTGAAGTTTGGGAAGGGCTTGTCCAAGATGGTTTTTCATTTTTGAGGCACAAAGTTGGTTTGTGGCTAGAAGAAATGCCATGTAGGAGAATCTTTTTTGATCTAGCATGAAATATGCTGAGAGCAGTGAAGTCTTCCATGGCTTGCCGAGGTACTTTGAGGATCATCTCAGTGTTAAGCAGATGGGATACTTGAGTGTATGAACTCCCAGAGGGTACCAGAGCTCATCAAACCAGTCTGCACCTGGTTTCAAAACTCGGATTTGTTATAGTCCTTGGTGCAATGAGCAGTTCCCCGTGCTGTCATTGCTTCCCTCTGTACCTGCAGTTTACTCTTTCCTTTCATCTCTAGCTGGTTTTTTAGATATCTTACTACTAGCTTGAAAAATTCAGTGGTCTGTTGAATAATAACAGCGTTGAAGCCATGCTAGTGCTCTGAAATCTTTGTGGGGTCTGGTTCCACAACCCCGTTCTTAGCGGGTTGAATCAGTGAGAACCCCGGGACTGATCTCCCGGCGGAAAGGACAGGTGGAAGAAGCTGAGCAATGCCATCAGTCCCTGGGATTTTCATTTATATATGTGTTTAACTCTTTCATGTAATTTATCTGGATAGGTAGGTTTAATTGAGACATTCAAAAGTATTAAAAAAATAGAATAAAAAAATTCCAAATCAGCAATGCCAAGAAGTTGCGTGCTGTGGATATTTTCTTCTTCCCAGCTGTGAACTGGGGGAAGCTGGGCTGGCCTGGCAAGCGGCCTAACTCTTTGCTGTTGATGACACCTCTCCAGCAGAAGCGGTGTGTGGGCAGACAGGTAGTTTCATCATGGGGAGGAGGAGGAGGCGGCGTGCATCACCTTTTGTTTAAGCAGAAGCATCTTTTTGGAATGCTATCCATTTTATCGGTTAGGGCTTGAACAACCAGCAGCCAGGAGAGGCTGGATATTGTAATTAGCACAAGTGGAGACAGGCTGCTGTGCCTGCCTGCCTGGAGAAGAATAACCTGTTGAATTTGCTAGGAGCTATTGCTGTGAGGACAGGAGCCACAGTTACTGGGAGTACAGCAGCCACAAGTGGATGAAGTAGCTGCTTCAGAGCTATGCTGTGGGGAAGAGGCAGGGGCTTGGATATCGGACACTGGATGCCCGTTTGGGTTAGAGCCTCTGCTTTTGCCTCCTGAGCCTGAGGAGGAAGAATACGCAGCCCGTTCGCTTTTGGTTGGGTCAGCCAAGGATGGCTGCACTCTCTCAGCACTTGAGGATCCTGCTGTGGAAGAACTGGCTGAGTGTCAAGAGGCAGCCGGTGAGTGTGAAAATGAAGTAGTAGAGGAGAGGGACCTGGAAATCCCAGGAGCCGAGGAGCAAGGGAGGCACTGCAGGAGAGGAAGGTCACAGTATTAAAATAGAAATATTTTGAAAGGCTGGTGATAGTCAGAGGGAGGGAAGGGAATGGCATGGAAGTGAAGGTGAGTCTTGCGTTGGAGGTCATGTGTGAGGGCTCGGCAGTCCAGACTGGGTACGACTGGTGCCTCTGTTGTTTCCTCAGGGCTGTGCAGACAATCGTGGGCAAACTCATGGGCAGACCTGAATTAAGGCTGCAGTTCTGCACCCGCTCCTGTGTGAGCAGGCCCCACTCTGTGCATACAGCCCCCAAGGAGTCCCTGGGGTTTGGCGACGATGGTGGGTGCTCTTATATAGAGCCATTTGTAAAGGATGGACAAAGAAAAAAGTAGCACTGTGAGATGTAGGTAGGACAGATTTCCTGTGCAGTACAGTGTGTTGCAAATCAAACACCCCAAATAGTCTGTCTTTCCAAAAGATAAACCATTTCCAGCAATGCTCAGAGAGCAATCTGAGCTGCAGCAGCGTCGGAAGCAGATGTTCCTTTGGGTGGCATTGCATATCCAGGCAAGGTCTGCTTGGTAGTTTTGTCCCAGGCTGGCTTCAATACTGCTGCACTGTAATTTCAGCAGAAGCATGCTGCAGTTCATGGGCTTGTATTGCAACCCGTCCTCCTGCTAGTAATCCAAATGTGGCGGGTTTTCAACTTTCTGGTTGACTGGAGGCCTTGGCAGGTGCAGAAGATGCTGACAGAAGAGAAAGGCCTATAGACGGTGTGATATGAGGATGGAACAAAAGGCCTCGTATCACCGTGCGCTTCTGCAAGGGCTGTTCTTGCCTGTCCTGTCCTGCCTTTCAGTTGTGGAGCCTGATTCAGAGAGGTGCTGAGCTCGTTTGACTCCTTGTGATCCTCTGCAGGAGCTGCGGACATGCTGTGCACCATACAATAATGTATCCTTCGCTGGTGCTGAGGATATAGGAGACTCTTTCTGGGATGCAGAGGAATTCCGATAAATTACGTCCAATTTCTCAAGAGAAATTGTGACAACCTTAATAAAAGCAGAAGGCATGGGGATCTCTTTCGGCTCCTGTGTACCCAGAGTAAATGCTAACCAAGCCCTACCTGCACTGCTGGCCACACAGTCTCACTTGCTTGAATTCTGGCTTCTTGTGGAGCTGACATATCAATTCTGTAGAATTGAAATGTCAGAATAAAAATCTGGCCACTCCTGATTATTATATGGCAGGCATTCCCTTCAGTCCTCCTCCTTTTCCCGAGCTTGCTCCAAATGAGGGAGCTTGCTCAGACTGGAGAGGGTGTGAGGAGGTAAGGAGGTAGACCCAGATCTCTGCTTCCAAACACATCCTGATTGCTCTGTCCTCCTGCTTGTGTTTTTCAACCTGTGTAATCTGGCTTCACTTACAGACCAGGCTTTTAGAAAGCTTTTTTTTAGTGTGTTTATTTGGCACGGGAAGCATTCTGCTAGGCTTCCCAGTTTCTGATGACCTGTGAAGGCTGTTCCCGTCGCTGCAGTGGCCGGGGCTGACTGGTATGTCAGGGAACGGTCTGACACCAGGCAGCCCCCGTCCTCCCTCTGCAGACTCAAGTGCTTTCCTGCTCTGGTTATCAGCCTCTCCAGGGCTGGCAAACACATTTGCTTCTGCCTCTTGCTTTACCCTTTATTTCCTCTGTGAGGTCTCTCTGCAGAGCCCCTGGACAGACTGCCTCTACGCGTGCGGTGTGGGGAGAGCTACAGCTTGCCTGAGTGTCAATTTGTTGGAATCAGCTGACGTTCTGCATCCATGGCCAGGGAGTGCCTCCATACCAGTTGCTCCTGCTGAGGAAGGAATGGTCATGACTTTAGGTGGCAGCCTTCTCAGGAGCAAGGCTTGGCCTGCAGACCAAGGGGAGCTGGAGGAATTGGTGCCTTATCCGTGCCTCTTGCACTTCTGTTGCTTTCCATGTATCACTTCCAGGCAGCTTGGCTGTTTAAACAGAGGCAGGAGGGAGAGAAAGTGTGCCTGCACCCAGAGATACTAAGTAAGGTCTGAGCAATTAAATCTACTTTTAGCTGCGAAATAATCCGGCCACCGAAGGATTATGCGACCTACATAGCAGTGCTTAATGTCCCAAGAGCCAAACTGAGGTTGGTTTTGGCTCCTTTCAAGTCCACACGTTCCACCTGCAATCAGTTTAGCCAGGGTGGCTGTCTTGTTTTTGTTAACTAGAAATGCCTGGGACAGTGGGAATGCTGCTATGTTACAACTGATGTACCCAGCCACTGTTAAATCCAATTAAGTCAAAGGATGGAGATACTCAGGGAAGAGCTGTCTGGAAAGTGGGAAGTAGAAGCACCATTTTAGAGCCAGAGCACTGGAAAAATTTCCCTGAGTAGACACAATCAGTATTCATTTCTTCCCTCAAGAATACGGGAGATCTCTTGCCCTTCCTATAGGCAGCCTGTGACTAATATCAGTTTCTGTGCTGTTACCCCATAATTTTACTTTAGCCTACGTGGTACTAAACAAGGAGGATACGCTAATAATACCGTTTGCATGTGAATTAATCAGAGTTAAACAGCATGTTTGGGGACTGATTATAGGGAAAGCAAGTGATATAAAAAAAAATTACAAAAAGGTGTTTGTTTCAGTGATGAATCTTGTTCTAAGTTGGCAGTGTATATATAAAAGGCAGGAAGAGTGCTGTCTGTAGAAGCTAAAATGCTGAAATTATAGGAGTACCCTCTCCGAAGGGATGTGTGGGGAGGTACCGTGTGGTTTGGTGTCTGTCAGTTCCCTGTTTTGGGGCGTGAATCTTGGTCTGACTTTCATGGCTGTTGTCATCTCATCAGGGATGATAGGGATGGTGTTGCTGTAAGAGAGCCATCTTTAAGCTGAATTGCTCCCCAGGATTTGTTTGTCTGTCTGTTTGGTTGGTTTTATGTTCCAGTAAGTGTTACGGGAAATGAAAACACTGTTATGGGCTTGGAATTACTTTGGAAAAACAGTTTTGGGTAATATGTGCTGATCTGAAAAAAATAGCAACACAATGATGAAGAATGGGATGATTTTGAAGAAAGACTTCTTTGCAGTTTGAAAAATTGGCATGAAGATAGCACAGCAATTTTGCAGCACAGAGTAGCTGGAGCTTAACTACTGATGGATGGAAGACTCTAATCGAGTAAGCATGGTAGTGAGCTGGCCAACTACTACAAGTGCAGTTGATTATTAGAATAATTGCATTTTCCTAGCTTACAAAACTCCAAGGCTTGTAGTTTTAAGACTGACTTCAGACTTCCTACCTAGATCGGTTTACTACGCTTGATTAGCAGACTGTATTTTCTTCATTCTCATCTGTTGAAACAGCCAACCCTCATATCAGAGACAAGCTCTATAAATGTTCATGTTTCTTCCACCGTACTAAGCCAATTTTACATCACCTCTCTTCCATCTCAGCTCATCTACATGGCCTGCTGCAATCTGGAAGTGGAAAGGTGCCAGGGAATTAGGTTGCTGGGGTCAGAAGCTCACGTGAGGGGTCCTGGTGACTGGTGTTCAGATCTGACTTCTCCAGCTGACTGGTTCCACAGCTCCATAAATCCCTTCACCATGCCTGAGCTCCACAGCTTGTAAATGATTACTATGAAAATCCTTTTATTTTGCTCTACTGAAATACTGTTTGTGAAGAATAGTGAAACTTTTGGGGGAAAAAAGTGCTGTAGACGTGTCAATTCCCTTATCAAACACACTAATTTTGGGGTAGAACTAAATCAGCCACCTTCACCCCTCATTTGAGCAGTGCCGTTCACTGAAAGTGAAACCAACCTTTCCCACTTTTGTCTTGCCGTCAGCGTGTCCAAAAGTCTCATCCTTCTCAGCGTGCTTTTACGTAGCGGTGTCTCAAAGGCTGCGTGAACACTGTCCCCTGTAATTATCAGCCGAACTGAAACACGGGAAGGTTTGTTGTTTTCTGGCTTGTTGTTTGCCCTTAAAATCTTACGTAGTCTTTCTTCCTGCGTAGACAATACTGGGGGTTTAATAGCACGCATACCAAGCCAGGCCTGATTTACAATGCATCTTATAACTCATTTAGGGTAGTGCTTGTACGTTCCAGACAAGCTCTGGGACACATCAATACGACAAACGTAACCGATATATTTTCATTGCTGTTTTATAGGTATGGTCGTTCATTTTAATTTCCTGGCCTGTGGTTGTTTTCATAATCTTGGCCATTATCCGTCTCAAATTCCCTCCAGAACCGCAGCCAAACTGTAAGTAACTGGTTTGTTTTACGTCTTTGGGGTTTAGTTCTCATTTCAGTGACTGATGTGTTAATTTGATGTGTTTTGTTACTTTTACAAATTTGGTTCTTTTGAGTTTCCAGTGGAGATTTCCTGGGTTGCGGCATGCTGTAAATAAAACGTCTGTGTTCCTCTGAGGTTGTTTCTGCTTATGTTGTTTTTTTTCAGATTAGTTTTATAATTAGAAAACAACTTTAAAGAATTGTCTTATCAAAGGAATGTAGTATCAATTTATATGATAAACTGAGGGATGAGACGGCAGCTGCAGGAGATCTTAGTCAGTAAAATGAGTAAGGGCATAGTTTTCGAGTGGGACTGTGAAGGTGAGGTAACGAACATGAGGTTGGTCAACACAGAAGATTTTTTCCTTGTGTGTGCTACAGCAAAAAAGCACCGATTCAGGCAGCTACTACTGAGGCTGAGCTGAAGAGCATTAACTTGTTTGGCTCCTGTGACCTGATGGTGTATGTGAGCCCTTTCTAGCAAGTCAACGAGCGGCTCTTTGGGTGGGTGAATATTTGGTGGTGGTTAAATGGGTGAAGAGTTTGCACAAGCTGGCATTCAAGCCTTGCTTACTGGGTCAGGAGAGCAAGTCTGCATCTCAGAGCATGGGTGTGCTTGAACCTGCTCTAAAAAACCTAGATTGATTTAGTGAGTCCTTCTCACCATCAGAAGCAGCATGCCCCCAACCCTGGCCATGTTTGCATGTTTGTGCATGAAGTGATATGGTAAAAAAGAGCAAGGAGTTCATCCAGTCAGAAGCCTTTTTCCTTTCCACAGGGTTAATTTTGAGTTGGGTAAAAGCCCTGATTCTGCTCTCTGTGGCCTCACAACTGCAGTCACAAGGGAAGGGAGTGGGTGATGAGATGGGCTCCTTTCTTCAGCAATAGCCTACCTGTGTGTTGGGAGAAAGCAACCACAGAGCTAATCTTTATCTGCTCAGTTAGAGGAGTTCCTCAGTCTTATTGTATGGACCTTGATAGTATATGCACGATTCTTGCTTCATGTTGCACACCCAGTCTGCTGAATTACAGACACGTGCTGCAGCACAAAGGTGTGCAGAGAACTGTTATTGAGAGCCAGAGATTCCTAGCACAGGGTAGGAACAGGACCTCAAAAATTACCTTCCTAGAAGATTTGCAACATCTGATTCATAGGAGAGGTGTGGATAACCTGCATCAGGCTGCCATCGACTTGACGAGGACAAAGCCCTGGCACGGGCAATGTTGGATTTTTGTATTTGGAGCAGGGGGAGAGGACACGGACTCTGGCAGCAGTGAGGACAAGCAGTTGGCTTCCAGTGTTTGTAGCTATCAGATGTGTAAAATGCAGCCATGAGGTATCTGTACTGATGATGTGCGTGTGTACTGGAAATGTTCAACCCAGTTAGCAGCGTGTGTGATTCCCTGATTAAAAAGAAAAGCATTATTTGTGTATAACATGTGAGAAAGGACCACATTGTGACAAATACTAGATACACAATTAGGAAAGCTCTTACCCCAGAAAGCTTGCAGTCTGATCTGACTGAAGGTTTGTGTACCGCATTTTGTAGACAGGGATGGGAACCCAGAGTAAGTGACTTTCTGATAGTATCATAGGGAGTCTTTAACAGAGAAGGATGGTTTTGGTGTGTTAGGGTGGTCTTTTAACCCCAAGCCCATCTACTATCAGCGAAAGGCCTCTTGGGGCATGTTACAGATTTTAGGTTCTGCCCAAATTCCCTGGAACCAGCTGGAGCAGGCAAGCCAGGACATGTTGTGTTTTGTGAAAACCCCAGATTTTGCCAAGTGTGGAAATGGTGTTCCTCCCACGCTGCTCCATCGGTTGTACTTCCTGCGCCTGATAAATCAGATAAGATGAATGTCAAGAGAGCCAGCTGGATGGTAAAATATTTATTCTTTTACTCCACATGGCTATTAGTATGAATGTATATTCATTTGGAGCACGTTTGCTCTGGATGGTTGTGTGTCTGAATTAATGGATTGGGTAATAGGTGGTGGGGGGATGGTTGGACTAGATGATCCTTGAGGTCACTTCCAACCTTAATGATTCTATTCTATTCTATTCAATTAAGGAAGGAATGTTTTTAGGAAGAGCTCCGTCAGTTGGGCTTTGCAGGAAAGGAGAAAACTGGGCAGTATCTTTGGACTAGTTCTCTCTTCTTCCATAGATGAATTCTGTTTTGGACAAGTCCCAGTAAGTATGTGAGTAGTCTGTCTCAGGGTGGTAGGAACTCTGTATTGCAAGAGAGGTTTTATGCTGGGAAATAATGATGGTGGTGTATTCTTGTGATCCACGTGTTCAGAGACCACCTAAGAATCCCACGGGGATGGAGAATGTTAACCAGAGCATCAAACAGCTGGTTTCTGCGGCTTTCTAGTTAAGTAAGAATAGCCACTTGATAAATATCCTCTTTTTTTGACAACTGGAAAAATCTATCAACTTTTTGCTTGAAAAGCAGAAGAGAAATAATTTGGGAAGTTTCTGATAGAAAAAAAAAAAGGGCGGGTGGACATACCTAGGAAAAGTATTACAAGAGGGTTTTTTGTGTGTTTTGAACAGGAATAAAACCCACTTTATGCTGAGTTCCAGTGCCTGCCTTAAAAGACAGAATCGTTAAGTAGTGACAGGAAGCTGTTTCCAGTTCTGCTCTCAAGAGATTATTGCAGGTAGACAAAAGTCGGGAAGCACAGAATCAATGGCACAGAGACAGAAAAAGCTACTCAGGTGCTGAGTTTGGAAGCCTTAGAGATAACCCCGTAGAAGATCTCAGTCTGTAAGCTTATCTCATGTCTTCAGGGTCACAGAAATATCACAAAATCTATTATTTGCTCAATTAAAACAGCTCAAATTCAAGACAGTAGGTTCTTCTGAAGTACGTGTACTACACACTCAATAGATTGAGGATTATGTAGAGAAATTACCTAGCAAATACCAGTCAAGGAAGAACAAGTGGCAAGAGCTTCCTGCAGGAGCAAGTTGCTCGCTTTGAATTATGTTGTGTCGCACCTGATGCAGTGGGAGCTCGTGCCAGACTGAACTCCGAAGGGAAATGACATGCCAAATAAGTGTCACCAGTCAAGAGGATGCTCATAGGAAAACTAAGAACTGAGGAAAACAAGGAGCTGAAATTCATCTGATACACAATTTTCTTCACAACTAAAGCGTCTAGTATGTAAGAGGGGAAAAAACCAAACCAAAAACCAAAACGCTCCTTTCTTCCAGGCATCTGTTTGACGATGTATTTCCAGGTCAGCAGAGACTATTGTCAGGAGAAATGAAAAAGAGATTTCTCTTTCTCTGCATTCCCAGTTCCTGTGATGATCTGAGAGCCTAACCACACAAAATCCCCATTCAATTTACTATGCACATCACAGTTGTGGCTTTTGACCTTTATATTACAGCTCTTCTATTTGCTAGAAGGTATCGGGATGTGTTTTGTGGTGTACATGTGGAATAGGAATCTCTGGATTAGAAACCTACAGCGTGAAAGCCAATGAGCTGGGTTTGATGGCATCTTTTTTTTTGTGCCTGTATCACCTGTTTTCTAGAGTGAGTAGGGACAAAAGTCCCTTTCCACCACTGCAGGTTTTTTGCAAGGTATGGGAATTGCGTACAAGATACAATCTGTCCCTCAGGGCTCAACCCACTCAGTCTAGAGAAGCCCAATTACACTCCTTGCTTTAACTAGCACTGTCACACCCTGTCACACCCTCCTCCACCCGCTTTCTTCCTCCTGTTCTCCTTCCCTCCTGTCAGTTTGACCTCATCATTGTTCTCCATAGAAGCTCCCTTGGGTGTGGTTACTCTGCCACTCATTCAGAAACCCTGCTCTTTAGTGCTGTGGAGAAGATGCTGTAGAAACCTTGCTCTCCTGTTGGACCTGGGGCTCTGCTCCCCATGGCTTTCCAAGGGACAGCCAGTGGGCTGCACAAGCCATGTCACATTCACAGATATTTCTCCTTTTTCATGGAAAGAAACTGTGATTATGGGTCTGGTCTTTAAATACACCAGATTCTTTCTGCCAGGGACCTTGTTGCTTGAACTCCTCTCAGTGAAGCACATCTTACCCTTCACCTCTGCCCAGGATTTCCACGTGGCTTTCATAACCCCTGTGGAGATACCTGCAGGGTGTATTGCATTCACTCAGGTATTAGTAGCAGAGTACTTGTCAAGACTGCTCTTTGCAGCCAGTATTCTGGGGAAATATCGTAATAGTTGAGCACTAGACCGGTTGTCAGTGCCAACATAGCTGGTTAAGTCTAGTTTAGACCCAGAGCTGCGTGGCACAGCACTACATAGGAGCAGATACTCATACTCTGCTCTTATTCTGGTCTCCACTGCTCCTGGGAGAGGGCCCAGTAGAGGAGGGTCTCTGCCCGATACCTCAGTCTCACTGTCATCAGTAGCTTGGATTTGAACAGGTCCAGAATTGGTTGGAAAAATCAGTGTGAATCATGGAGCGCGGATCTGAGATGCGTTACAAGGGAATGTTAACTTGGCTGTAGCTTGTTGTACCTGCAGACAAAGCTTTCCTGCGACTTGTGCGCTGAGCACCGTGTGAGAGGTAACTGAGGCACGAGTGACCCTGGTTAGGGCAGTGTCACAGTGCCAGGAACAGGCAGGATGCTCTGTATGGCTTAGAGAAGGATAAATGCAGCTGGTTGGGATGGGTGCGAGGTGACAAGCGCACGGCAGACATTGCCTGTCACCCTCCGTCCTTACCACCCACGTGTGCCTGCCCCTCTGGCTGCTGCAGCAGCGTGCGGGTAGATGAGTTCAGGAGGCTCCTGCCCTGTGGGGCTGCGTAACTAAGGACATCAAACCACTTTTAGCTCTGACAGTTCCCTGCCTCAATCCCAGGGTGTTGCTCTGATGCAGAAACCCTTAAGCTTTGTCCCACAGTTAACAGAAGAACCTTGAGCCGGGTTAATTCTCAGTGTGAGTGATGGCTGTGGCTGCCGGGACACGTGTGAGGGCAGATGGCATGGAGCACGGTGGGCTGCAGCACTGCCCTGTCTCATCTCCTGGATTGTATCTCAGAGGAAGCTCTGAAAAGACACTTGCACTTTAAAGGAACTTGCTTCGTAGTTGGAGGGACCTGAACTCATCTCTTTTTGCAGTAGTGTGGAAAAAATAATAGGTTCCCATGGTAATTACAGGGAGTTGAGGTGGTGGCTCAGCTACGCGGGCCACTCCATTCATTTGGATAAGTCATGGGTATTTATGCAATGCATAATCCACCCCAAGGCTTCATCCTGCTCTGTGTACAGACAAACACACATCAGACTGCCGGCTCTCCTTCACCATTTGCCTCTGGTGGAGCAGCCCCACTCCTTTTCCTTTACATTGCTTCGTTTTCCTCCCCTTTTCTGTCAGTTTGCTCCCCTTGTCCAGGCAGCCCAGCAGCAGATTTTTATCTGTGCTCAACTGCTGTGTGATTAGCAAAACAGCCTCAGCAGGTCCCTCCCTTGGTGTGAACTTCGTTTGGTTTTGTTGTGCTGCTGTTGTGTCAGGGAGCAGACTGGCGTATAACTGAAACAGTGCTGAAGTGGGTATGGATTATATCAATTATCCCCACATTTACTGGAGTAGACACATACATTGATCTCCTTACGTATATAAGCAGTGCCCAGCCCTGCAGCTCCCTGCGAGCTGCCCAAGCTTCCACTTAGCACAGAGACCCATTGCCTAAACGGGGTGCTGTAGCGTCTCCCTGTTCATAAATCTCCACGACTCCATCTCTTTAGAGACTCTTCCGCCTTTGAGGTGTGACTGAAGGATGTTTGGAGGCAGAGATGGGAACTCCTGAGTTTACCAGTATGTTTTTCCTCCCCACTGAATTACAAAAGGGCCTTGGGGCAGTCACTTAATTCTAATTGACTTCCTGGAGCATCTGAGTCTGGATGCTGCGACCTGGAAGCGCAGAAGTATTTTTCCAGATGTGCTGAGCAGTTCGGCTCGGACTGCAGTCAGCACTTTCCTCCTGGAAAGGAGGTCGCTCTTGTTTAAAATGCTGGAGACCTACCTGGAGAACACTCAGCATTGAGACATTGGTTTAGTAAACACAGCTTGTGTGCAGGTTTGTTGGGTTTTTTCCCCAAAGTCTAAATATGGGTTTGGGCTTTTAGGTTCCAGCGTCTAGCTGGGAGATGTTCTGACTCTCTTTTTAG
Source organism: Psophia crepitans (assembly GCA_013399095.1). NCBI lineage: Eukaryota > Metazoa > Chordata > Aves > Gruiformes > Psophiidae > Psophia > Psophia crepitans. The sequence goes on along the minus strand of VWZZ01006295.1, from coordinate 22,215 downwards.
CTCCTGTTTGTGCAGTGCCCTGCTGCTCGTACAGACAAGTTGGCTGTATTACAAGACCAAGTTAGCCTTGTCTGCATTAAATATTGCTTAAAAAAAGCCCTGTAAGAAAAGGGCTGGTGTGGAGTTCCCACTCTGGCTTGGTGTGTTTGTGCTTCAGGCAGGAGAGCATCCCTCCACAACTCAACTGCCAGTGCAATCCCTCCCCATCAGCTCTTTCATTTCCCCATCTTGACCTGAATTTGCAATACCTCTTAGAAGGTTTCCATCTCCCCTCCTTTGTTCTCTGTGTTTGGCTCGGGGGTTCTTTCTCCTCTCCTTACACCAGCTTTTTCTCCCCTTCCATTACAATTTTTATGCTCCCTGGCCTTTATGATCTGTCTCCCTGATCGGTACGTGAACACAATGCATTCGAATCCCAGTGCTGGTTTTTGATTTATTAAATAAGGGGGTGGAAGGTGAAGGTTTGTGAGCGAGCAAAACTAGCTTGCCTAGTCTTAATAAGCGTGGAAGTAGATGCTGTCTCCTCTGGGCTGGTTGTCTTTATTAGCGGAGCCAGAAATGCTCGAGGGAAGAATTAGGCAATGAAATGCTTCCTCCACTGAGGCCACCAGCACAGGGAGGAGTCTCGTAGTGAGTTGTCTGCTGCTTCAATCTCCCTGTCGTAGGCAGACGACTGAGGACATCGTGTTATTGGGACATTCGAGAAAACAAGGATGCTGTTGCTGTAAAGACGAAAAATGCAAGCTCTCAAACCTCACCCAGCCACCCTGGGCACCTGGGGCTTTGGATGGAGTTATCTGGGGTCCTGCTGAGCTTTCGTTTTGAAAAATGAACTAGTGCTCAGTAATGGGTGTATGGCTCACAGATCGGGGCAGGCTGTGTGGTACGCGGGTGAACTGACGTGTGTGTAATAGCTGCTCACAACATCTTTTTGTTATCTAATGATTTGCAAGGGGGAAATTAAAAAAAAAAAACCAAAAAAAAAACCCCAAAACAAATTGGAGTTGAGGGAAAGACTCAGAATCATTAAGGTTGGAAAAGACCTCCAAGATCATCTAGAGAGCCAGCAGAATAGGTTCAACAAGTCCAAGTGCAGGCTGCTGCACCTGGATCGGGGCGATCCCAGACGTGAGCACAGCCTGGGAGAAGAAGGCACCGAGAGCAGCCCTGCGGGGGGAGACTGGGGGGTTCTGGTGGACGAAAGGCTCGACATGAGCCGGCAGCGTGTGCTGGCAGCGTTGAAAGGGCAACGGTGTCCTGGGCTGCATCAAACAGGCATGACCAGCAGGGCGAGGGAGGGGATTGTCCCCTCTACTCTGCCCTTGTGAGACCCCCCTGCAGTGCTGTATCCAGCTCTGGGGCCCCCAGCACAGGAAGGATGTGAACCTGTTAGAGTGAGTCCAGAGGAGGCCACAAGGGTGATCAGAGGGCTGGAGCACCTCTGCTGTGAAGAAAGGCTGAGGGAGCTGGGGATATTCAGCCTGGAGAAGAGAAGGCTCTGGGATGACCTCATCGCGGCCTTTCAATACTTAAAGGGGTCTTATAAAAAGGATGGAAAGGGACTCTTTACTCGGGTAGATATTGGTAGGACAAGGGGCAATGGGTTTAAACTAAAAGAGGATAGATTTAGATGAGATATTAGGAAGAAATCCTTCCATGTGAGGGTGCTGAGGCCCTGGCACAGGGTGCCCCAAGAAGCTGTGGCTGCCCCTGGATCCCTGGCAGTGCCCAAGGCCAGGCTGGATGGGGCTTTGGGCAGCCTGGGCTGGTGGGGGGTGTCCCTGCCCATGGCAGGGGGTGGCACTGGATGGGCTGTGAGGCCTTTTCCAACCCAAACCATTCAATCACTAACAATGCGGTGGGGGGATGTGTGTGCTCCAGGGACAGTGAGACTTGGGCTAACACCAGATCGACACAACGGGGGTGCGTGGCACAGGGCCCAGCCGGCAGGTTTCCCCATGCTGCCTGCCCTCCGGACCTGTGCTGGGGTGCACCCGGAGTGTCTGAGCGTGCCGCGTGCCACCTCGCAGCATGAACCCCAACCTAAGATACAGCAGTGGTGGAGCATGAACAAAAATTACTCTGATACAACAGATACTGGGACTCTTTAATGTACTGGCATCTTGTGGGTAGGCTCAGGGAATCTCTTTTTTCAGTGTGGTCTGGCCAACAGGTGAAATTGCAGAGGTAAGCAGCTGGCTGCCGGCAGGGCGAAAATAGGGTGAAAGGAAATCGCCTGCTAGCTCCGGAGTGGTTTGAAAAATCAACTTTGTGATATGAGAGGCACCAGCGCAGGGACAGCGCAAGACCGAACCGTTAGCTCGCGTCCGCCACAGCGCTTTAGTAGGTGTTTAACTTGGAGGAATCCCATTAAATTCCACAGGGCTGATCGTTGCTGCGCGATGGGCTTTGGTCACATTCAACAAGGTTTGGGCTGTGCTGCCAGGAACTGTAACACTTACTGTCCTTGCCTTCCCCCCCTTTTCTGTTTTTAATCTTTGCAACAAATGTGGGGCTGGGGTGTGGGCATTGATCTTGCAGCTGTGAAAAATGTAAAGGTAAGTAAATGTCAAGCTGGTATTTCCCTCCTGGTCCTGCTCCCACTGAAGACCGAATTCCCAGGTAACTAGGAACAAGCAGGTCCTTTTCTCCAGGTTCAAGGCCAGGTGTGAGTTTCAGGGTGGGTGAATGTCACAGCGATACAAATACCATGGCAATGGAATCTTTTTTTCATAAATGAGGAATAGGCTAGCTGGCTATTTGAACCATTCTCCAGGTATGTTAAAAAAATCAAAATAAAAACAAATACCCTGCTTCAGAATTAATCTTACCCCATAGATCTGATGATCAGGTTTAGTTTTTGAAGAGACACCTAAAGTCCTAGCGTTATTATAAAGCTTTCTACCAAAAAAAAAAAGGCAGTGTAAGTTGTTATTCATAAGTAGATGTGAACAAAGCTGGAAATGGGCAGTTGTGTGTGGCTGAAGAGAAAGAATATCGTCCTCATGTTTGTATTTTGGAGAATATTTAACAAAGCAACAGAATAAAGTTTAAAGCAATGCTGTGTGACCATAGGAAAGACTGGAAAGGAAGCAAGAAGGTTGTATGTGCACAACATAGTTAAACGTTTTGCTTAGAAAGTTGGGAGGAGATCACCGTAGCAGTAAATATTTTCGTTATATATTTTGCGACTTCTTAGATAAATATAAATCGCGGCTGATAAACAGAATTACTGCTCTGGGTTAGACCCCCGGCTGCTGCCCAGTGAGCGTGGAGGCGCACAAAGCACAGGCTGTTCCCTCTGCTACAAAAATCCTCAAAGGTTTTAGCTTTTTTCAGCCAGAGGCTGAAGGGGTTGAATCCAAGTGATTGTATTTAATAGCCACTGACAAATCTATTTTTGTGGATTTGTCCCTTTTTTTTTTAAATGAGCGTCAACTATTCAGCATCCACCACCCTGTGGCAGTGAGTTCCACAACATTTTGGTGTTAAAAAAGGTGCTTTCTGTCCCTTTTGCCTGCTACCTCACGGTGTTGTCATGCTGCTTTGTCCCTGTGCTGCGAGGGATGGTCCTTTACTCACCCTTTTCATCGCTGATCACTATTTTATTTATTTCTCTATCAAACCACTTTTTGGCCACCTTTTTCTTTGCTAAAGAGTCCCAGTTATTAAGTCTCTTTGTATGATGTAGCAATGATTGAACGCATTTCCAATTAAACACAATACTTCCTAATGAAGTCATTTGCTCATTAATGCCTTTAATTCATGAGTTAGATTCATACGGATTTTTTATGAACTACGGAAGGACTTAATGCAGAAGGTATATGCGGTATCGGAGTGTGTGAAATCTGAAGCCAAGAGAATAATTTCATGCCCAAGGAGTGGTAGTGGGTGGATAGAAAACAGAAAAACTCAGTGTGCCTTTTAACAGTAAAGGAGGAAGATAATACAGTTAATATACCTAAATTTATTGCAGAAGTAGTTATTCATAATGGAGATCTTGTGTCTTTGATATGGATAAAATGGAATATAGATTTTGTTCTGGTTTTGCAGGATGGATTGCAGAACTAGGAAGGAAGCCCTGAAACCAGAAACACGGTGTGGGCAGGAAAGGGAGCAGGAACGCTTGGCTGATATTTTAAAAGCAAAAGATCTGGTCTGTGTAGCTCCGTTGTGTTTAAGGGGATTCGCATGTTCGAGTGATGGGGCTGCAGGACAGTTAGTGTCTCTCGGGGTAGCAGGGCTGAGGGAATTGAGGGGAAGGAAAGTTTTGGCAGCGCACTTGGTAAACTGATTGTGAATTTACACAGGGCACCACTAGCTGATGTAAACCAGAGTGTAACCTATACCGAGTGCAGAGGCAGTCCTGTCTTTATACCCACTTCATGCACAGTAGTAATCACAGAATGGTTTGGGTTGGAAGGGACCTTGCAGCCCATCCAGTGCCACCCCCTGCCATGGGCAGGGACACCCTCCACCAGCCCAGGCTGCCCAAAGCCCCATCCAACCTGGCCTTGGGCACTGCCAGGGATCCAGGGGCAGCCACAGCTTCTCGGGGCACCCTGTGCCAGGGCCTCAGCACCCTCCCAGGGAAGGATTGCTGCCTCACAGCTCAGCTCCAGCTCCCCTCTTGCACTTTAACCCCATCCCCCTTGGCCTGTCCCTGCACCCCCTGATAACCAGCCCCTCTCCAGCTTTCCTGCAGCCCCTGCAGGCACTGGGAGGCGACAATTAGGTCTCCCTGGAGCCTTCTCTTCTCCAGGCTGAACAAGCCCAACTCCCTCAGCCTGTCCTCGCAGCAGAGGAGCTCCATCCCTCTGATCAACTTTGTGGCCTCCTCTGGCCTCGCTCCAGCAGCTCCATGTCTCTCCTGTGCTGGGGCCCCCTGAGCTGGATGCAGCACTGCAGGGGGGTCTCAGCAAAGCGGGGCAGAGGGGCAGAATCCCCTCCCTCCCCCTGCTGGCCACACTGGGTTGGATGCAGCCCAGGACACGGGTGGCTTTCTGGGCTGCCAGCGCACAGTGCCGGCTCATGGTGAGTTTTTCATCAGTCAGCACCCCCAAGTCCTTCTCCTCAGGGCTGCTCTCCATCCATTCTTTGCCCAGCCTGTAATAATAAATACAAGAAGTGATAACCTTAAAATACTACATATTTACAGTCCTTAGCACCATTACCATCCTCCCAGTGCATGCTGCCATTGGGGCAGGCAGCCTCGCTGTGTCAGGCTGAAGGGGTGACATCGGGGGCTGCTCTGTTCATGGTGCTGGACCTGCAGTCTGCTGAAATGCCCAATGCCTCGACGTGGACGGTGGGACTCAGCTAATGCAACTGCCTGAAACCTCCGTGCGATGGAAGCAGCAAAATCAATGTGGGAACGTAAAACATGGTCCATTTAGATTTAAACATTTCAGTCAATTTCAATTAATCTTATAGATTGTAGTGATATAGCAATTTTCATCTTTCTTTTATGACATTTATTATTACCCTGACTTTTTGCGTCATTATTATACCAAGCACCTTTACCTGCAAGCAGTGTTTTGTTTGTGTTGAAGGGAAGCAGGTTGGAATTTACAACATGCAGGAGAGTAAAAGAAATTAATTTTCTTCATTTTATTCCAAATGAAAGCGAATGTGGAAATGGCAGAATTTCCAGTGGCGTGCATGCATTTATCACCTGTATCTTGAGTTAATTGTTACTGCCGTGCATGCCTTAGTTCTTTCCAGCTTTTGGAGATGTGACTGGCCTAGCTAGGTGGTTCTGAGCAGGGAGGACCAGGCAGCCCATGCGGTGCTGAGCCCTTCGCCCCTTCTGCCCTCTGGGATGCCTGTCGTGTTTTCCTCAGGTTCACTGCCCTTCTTTCAGCGGTGACAGAAAATCAAAGCTCTCAGTGAGAGGGGACAGCAAAAGCCTCTATGCTTGGTATTCTACTGCTGGCAAGCCCAGAAGTCAGTCTGTACTAACGTGATACGGACCTGGGCTTGGATTTTGGTTGCAGATGAGTCAATTAGACAAGAAATGTGCTAGTGCCTTCTCGGCTCAGACATGGGCGAGGAGTGGGTGCCGTGATCTTTCCCTCTTAGCTCGTAGGCAGTGTAGTGAGACCCTCCAGAGGTAATTGTAGTTTGAGGAAATTAAGAGATTTTAAAACTAAAGGCAGTGAAGAGAATGAAAACTAGTGTCGTGGGTTGTGGATCTGCTGTATTGTGTCACATAGCATCATAAAGTTGGGGACTACAGGGTCGGGGATTTTCCTTGGCTATGGCATTGCAATAGACTTTGGGAGGAGGAACTGCCTTCTGCTGCGTGTGTAAGACTGAAAGGATTCCCAACAACAGAAATACTACAGAAGTCACTAAGGGTGGTAAGTGTTATGTTTCTGACCGCAAAACTGTCTCCATCGAAAGACTGTCCTTTAAAATCTGCAGAGTGTTTACAGGTTTCCTTCAATAATGGCTTTAAGCTGGTGCTTCTGTTGTGTGCCAATGTGTGGGATAAATCTCAGCCAAGGGAGGGACAGGTGGCTGTCCTGAAGCAAGAAGGGACTCGGGACCCCGCTTCCCTCCCGCCCATCCCCGCAGAGGCGTGCAGGGCTGACACAGGCAGTGGGTCGGTACGTGTGAGCAGAGCAGCCTGTGTGGCTCCGTGGAGTCAAGTCTCCTTACCACGAGCAAGCGAATGGAGGGCAGGAGGATGGGGCAGCGAGCGCGTTGATCTCTTGACTCATCAGTAAATTCCTACCTTTGCAGGGTGAGATGGAGAACTCTGCACAGTTTGTCTGGGGCTTAGACTCCCAAATCAGCCACGCTTCCTGCACGGTGCCTGACGCTCTGGCTCTGCTCTCAGGCACACCAGCCAGAGGCAGCACAGTCTGAAGCTGAGCTTCATGCGCTGCTCAGCTTTTATTAAATTAAGTTATTGGCCTCTCTGGCCCGTGAAGGACGTGATTTTCCAGGCAGCATGAACAGGGTGATAAGTGCTTGGTGGTTCTGATGGTGGTGGGGTTGACTGCTTGTTGTCTGGGAGTGACAGACCTGTCACACCAGCCTGCCCGCTGTGTGCTTGGCTCGATGGGACCATTGCACGGGGAAGGCAGGGTGCACGGTGTGGCTCCTTCAGCACCATCAGCTTGCTTCTTCAGCACCATCAGCGAGAAAGCAAGGGTAGGATTCAACTCCCAGGCCTAAGAGTCTGTGGAAGAGGTGCCTGCATCTGAAGTTGGTCTCTAACCTTTCTTTGGAGTTGTTGGAGATCTCATCAATGCAGGCAGCAGAGCCAGCATAACAATTTTATCCTGTGTTATGTGCTTGACACAGCATGGTTGTGCTAAATAGAACCATAGACTGATTAGGACTGGAAGGGGCCTCAAAGCCCATCCAGTTCCAGCCCCTGCCATGGGCAGGGACACCCCCCACAAGCCCAGAGTGCCCAAAGCCCCATCCAGCCTGGCCTCGAACACTGCCAGGGATCCAGGGGCAGCCACAGTTTCCCTGGGGACCCTGTGCCAGGGCCTCAGCACCCTCACAGGGAAGAACTTCTTCACTCTGGGTTAAAAACCAACATAGGTCTAACTTATACCAAATGGGAATTTGGCCCAGACATTTCAGATTTTTCTGTGTTGTGGTTCTCTTTGAAAAACTTCCTTAATTCTCTAATTGCTGTCAGAGTCCAAACCTCTTCCAGAAAAGTCCTCTCTGGCATCTCCACTGCTTTTGTGCCAAGAACATCGTGAGGTTACACCAGTTCACACCCCGAGCAGTGGCTCAGGGATGGATCAGGCCCCATGGTTGTAACCAGGTGCCAGCGAACTGCTCAACATCTGATGCGAGTTGGCAGAGCCTCACCGAATACCTCAGTCGCATTGGGCCAGCGATGTCTCCACAGGCGTCGTGCCACCAGCATGAGTAGCAGCACTTGCAAACTTCAGGTCAGGAATTCCTGTCTCACTATTTTTCAGGCTGTTGTTTCAAAAGAAAAGAAAGAGCTGATCCCATCACCTTGTTCTTACACCGTACGCCTCGCTTGTGATACGGCAACTCATTGTTGACGTGCCCACTTAGTTCAAAGTCTGCCACATTTGAGTCCAGCTGTAAAATGTGTTATTGCTACTTACGTCTCAAGGAGGTGTCTTCCCTGCTCTGGATTCAGCAGGATCTCTTGCATAATTGTCTCTGCCAACATCTCATATTTCTCCAGAGAAGAACAGCGCTCCCCAAGCTCTCAGCCCCATCTTTGAGTTCCCCGTTCTGCTGTTTATTAGTAGTGACATAGCTTTAGCTGCTTCAGGTCTCCGAAGAGACGTGAGCTTGGTTCCTGGCCCTGCTTGTTGTTGGTAGATGTGGATGGCTGCAGAGGGTGTAGTCATTTCCCTCCTAGCTCTTACCTGTCCCACTTCGTTGTGGTTATGCTCTCCATCCTGAACCTTGTGGCTTCCAATGTCTTTGAAGCTGTGTTTTGGAGGAGACACTGATAAAGTGAGGTCTGTGGTGTGCGTTTTGGGATGGGGCGGTGAGTCAGTTTCCTGCATGGGAATAAGGGTGCCGGAGATCAGAAGGAAGATGAGAGAAAAATGCTGGTGTGTGCAGAACACCGCTGAGCAGGGTTGTAATTGGTGATCTCAAAGGGCAAACGTCCCAGACATGGCAAGGATATTTACACAAAGATGCTTCCAGACTGAAGTGCCCTACTCTAGAGTTTCCCTCATGGACAGCAGACTTAATTACACTTCAAAACCTTTAGAGTGGTGTATGTTTGGTCCTTTGGCCCCAGCGTCAGGAGGACTGCCTGTAGGGACAAGAGACTCTCCTTGGTGCCCTGTGATTACCAGGAGCTGGCTCAGCCTGCCACGTAACTCCAGATGCCCTGGGGGATGCCGTGAGTGTTGGGGGAGCTGCCCACAGCAAGTGGAGATCTAGCCTTCTCCTCTGGCAGGGTATCTCCTTTAATTTGCAAGGGCAGTGCTCTGCTGAGCTATCACGACGCCACTCGGAATGGGCGCTTTTGACCCTGCGGCTCTCAGCAGTCCTCTGTGCCAGTTGTTACCCGGCCCACAGCAGTGGGAACTCCCATGCTAAACCATGAGCTTTTGCATTTTGACCCAAAAACGCAGTGCGTGCTCGTGGGCTGTGACCAGCTGTGCTGAGGAAAGCTCAGGACGGTCAACTATCCCTCAAGGAGACTGACAGCTACATACTCCACCTAGCACTGCCATCCTCTTTGGGAACATCTGGGTTTTGACCAACCACTGCTATAATTAATAAATGTAGTACAAATATAGTACAGTGTCCTTGCTGAAGAGGTTAGAGATAAAGCTGTGCCTGGGCAAGAGTCACAGGTCGTCTTTGGAGACCAAAGAGCAAGGTAATCAATTACCACAAGCCAGCCTGCGGGCCTTTTGTAAATCTGGCTCCTTTCCGTGGTAGAAATAATAGCAATCTCCTTTGCCAGGTAATTTTCCAAATGATTATTTTAAATAATATGTTGCTGTGATCCAGCAAAAGAGTTTTGAGATTTATTAGAGCGTTTGTCATGGAGAGGAAAAGCAGCCGGTGAACTCTGCGGGCTGGCAGTAAGCAGCACCGGGCAAGTGGCACATAAAATACTGGAGCCTCTAATTGCTCAGGTCCACTTTGTGTTTGCAGAAATGGGAGACAGGGACATACATCTCACCCCTCAGCGCTGGCTGCCAGCATCACAGGTCACCAAGCAGATGGTTCGGGAGCTGCTCTGGGACGGCAGGAGGCATGGAGGGGGGAGGTGGTGATAGATTGCTTCTCTCCCTTCGCTGGGCAGGTCTGCACAAAAAGCCAAGGAGGTTGTCTGCTCCTGGATCCATTGCCCCTTCCTGTGGTAAAAGCTGAGACAGAGCCCTGCTTTAACAGCCTGGCTTCAAACTGAAGATTGTGGCTTTGCATAGAAACTGATCCAACCAAGCCTTGGAGAATATGCTCTTGTGGGTGCTTCAGGTTACTCTGGCCGTGCGCCTGCTCTTATTTTCTTTTATTTTTTAAAGGCAGAATGAGGATACAATAAATCTAGGGTGCTTTTGCCTTTCTTGCGTTTTGGAGCGGAGGGGGGAAATCTGCAGTTGCATCGGGACCGACAGATATCTTATAAACAAACAGTTTGAGTAGCCTTCCTGTTAAATAGCCTTTCATGGCCTTGTTGGTGTTGAGGAGGCGCTTCTAGTGGGATCTGGCAGATAACGCTGCCAGGGCGCAGTACGAGAGCCTCAGTGAAACTGAGAATCAGCCCTATGGTTTGGGAAGAGAAAATAGCACGTACTGACAGAAACTGTGGCAAAAACATACATGTCTGCATCGTAATAATGGCATTTTTTTCTCCTCCACCCTCCAGGTTATCTTGCACCCCGAAACCTTCCCAGTGCAGGTTTCTTCCCGTTCCTGCAAACGGTGCTGTGTGATTCAGATGCCAGATGTAAAGGCACGCCGTACACGCCAGAAGATCTGCTGCCAAGACTTAATGACATCTCATCCCTCAGACTGTAAGGGAACTTGAATATATCTGGGTGTTACACGCTGTAAAGCAAAACTTGATTCGGGATGGAGGGAGCAGCCTCGCATTTGTGTACATGTGTCTGCAACAGATACATCTCAAATACGTGTTATAGCAGATACAGTCTCAGATATCTCAACACTTAGAAATGAGCTCGAGAAAGAATATGGGCTGCAACATGGGACACTTTAAAAATACTCATTTTGGGGACAGCTATCAGTAACGTGTCAGTTGATCCAGGCTAGACAGTAGAAGAGAATTTTACTCCCTGAGAAAAATTGCTTCTGCTCATCCAGAGCAAAGAAACTTTTTTGTGTGATAATGAGTCAAGTCCTGCAGAGTGTTGGTAGATAAGACTGGTGCTAAGAGCAGCCCGGCATGCCGATCTCCCACTGCAGTGATCAGGTCAGGACGCTTTGGGTAGAAGTGGCAAATGTTCCCCGACAGCTCTGGTTTGAGGTACACTTGTTCCGGAGCAACTGCTTTTTCAGTAGGTCCTCCAGGTGTCAGCCAGAATGAGCATCCTCTCTGCAAGTCATCAAACATATGAAGAAACAGATGGAAATGAAGAAGCAATCTTTGTCCACAAAAGCATATGGATTTGCAGCGTGGAGCTAGCTGGGCACGTTTTGTGGGAATGATGGTTTGCTGAAATTGAAACGTTCAGTAGAGGCATTTCAATTTCATTGATGTTCCAGTTGAAGCCAAGTAGCATTTGCTTTGAGATGTGTCAGCCAAGGTTGTTTCTACATCTTGGCTGCCCGGTTCTGGCACACCCCTGGGGAACATGCCACTCTGAGCACTGGCTGGTTCATGGATAACTGAAAATCTGGGCATCTCGCATACAAGGTCCCTGGTTGCTCATCTTTTCAGGTGAGAGGCTGCTCCATATGTCAGAGCCTCAAGACCCTCCTTGGCCGGAGCTTGAGAGTCTGAAGAGCTAAGGTGGGCCCCATGCCTTTCACCAGAGAGCCCAGCAGGCAGGATGGGAGATCATGGATTTAGTGGCTCCTCAAGGGTCCTCCTTGGTCCATGCAGAAAGACTGACATTTCCTGAGCCAAGTCAATGGTCAGGATCTCTCCAGTGGTTAGAAGGAGTCTGGATAACTAAATATGTGGATGACTGAAGTTACGCAAGGTGAATCCTCCTAACCAAATTCAAGGTCACACAGCAGAAAAGGGTAGAGCTGTGCAGAGACTGGCTGCCGGGATTCGTAGCTCATCAGTTGCTTCCTCAAGTGTCATTGTTTTTCCCTGGGCTTGTTGAACAATGGTTAATTTGGGGCATTGAAAGGAAGAAATGGGAACTTCTGGTGCCAAAGCTGGAGGTCTTCAATGGGTTTCAATAGCTACAAATCCTCCTTGCTTTCTGCTTTTGGTTTGTGTACAGATGTTTAGGAAATAACTGTTTTTTCCTGCCAACTGAAAATCAAAGGATTTGGCCAAACTTATAGCTCAAGTCACATGAGTCATTAATAAGCATCTTGACCACTATTGATGCTACAAGTTTGCTGTGTGAAGTATCGTACAGCTTTGTGGGTGTACCTGTCCTTGTGTGGTCAATGTCAGCCTTAGAAACATGGTGTACTCTGCAACAAAAAACACTGTTGAGTAGCGACAGCCAAACCAGCAGGATACAGCAGGATGTAAAACCTCAGCTGAGGGTTGCCTGGGCAGGGAAGAGCTCCACAAGCCAACATACATAGATGCACCTCTGCCTCAGGAGCAGAGTCACTGTGGATGAGTTTGTCACGAAGGCACAGTGTTTCAGCTGTGACCCTTTGCTGTCTGGATGTATTATTGTGTAACATTCAGGAGTTTGTAATGTTCAGCCAATCCGGGCTGGTGGTTTTTCCCCTCCCATTGTGCAACTCGCTGAAGTTCTTACTAACATGTTTTGTAACTTGCTGTAAAACTGTGTCTTACCAGTGGCCAGCAGAGAAAATGGGCACGGTTTTCATCTTTGATTCTGTTCCTTAAAAGCATTTGCCAAGATGTGCGAGACGTGGCTGCTTGCGATTTCCCTTAATAAAAGAGAGCTAAGTACAAAAACTGAGTTCAGCACCAACATCTTCCACTCTTTCTTTTCCCATGTAGTAAAATGTTTGGGAAGGATGAAGTCAGTTCCTGATGTCTTGAAGGATTTCTTGGTAGGGACATGCGACTTGCTGTTATAGCGTAGAGCTGTTCCAGCTTACATCAAGGCTTCTCTGTTCAGTCTGAGTGTCATTAATGGTGCCATGAAATTCTGCACTGTTGCTTCTACTGAGCATACGTTGGTGGAGGATGGAGTAGGACTTGATACAATGAGGCCTTCTTTCCAGAGGTGGGAGCTTGTTTAAGATTAGCCCGGATACGTATGTCAAGCCTTGCCTGTCCTCGGTGTCCTGGCAGAACAGGCATGAATGCAGTCCTCTCCAACTGTCTCGTGTCTGAGCACGCTACCTCCCCAAAATACATGCTGGGCCTCTAGAAGGAAGCAGAATTTTGCACAACCCAGATTTCAACACAGCTACCATGAACTAAAAGAGGGGAGATTTAGACTGGGCATTAGAAAGAAATCTTTCCCTGTGAGGGTGGTGAGGCCCTGGCACAGGGTGCCCAGAGAAGCTGTGGAGGCCCCATCCCTGGCAGTGTTCAAGGCCAGGTTGGATGGGGCTTTGGGCACCCTGGTCTAGTGTAGGGTCTCCCTGCCCGTGGCAGGGGGGTTGGAACTAGATGATCTTTGAGGTCCCTTCCACCTCTAACCATTCTATGATCCTATGAAATCCAGCTATAGACCCATTCTGTGTCACGCAGTAGTTAAGTGGAAGCTTAATCGTAAGAAACTCTGTGAATTATTACACGTGTTGTCTTTTTTTTCCCCCCTTCCTTCCCCCAGTAAGCGGAGGAGCTCATCCGGTGTGGCCAAGGACAACCATTCATCACCATGGAGTGCAGAGGTTCCTGAAAGCAGGAACGCTTCACTGGGTAGGTTATTCACTGCTGAGCAAAGCTCTGGTCTTTACTGGCTGATCTTTCGAAGCTCTCTGGGCAGAGATGCAATTCTTAGAGCACTGCTAAAATGATTTATATATTCTGTACAGGCACGTGACCATGACCACGACATTAGTGTAAATTCTTGGGAATAATTGCAAGTAGCTGTCTGTAGAAAAGACTTGGAATTTGGCCAAGAAACCAGGATGAAATTGTTGTGCTTCACAGGAGCGGCCTGAGATCGCAGACTGTTTGGACATTAATTAAAGACCTGGCCATTTACGGAATATTGCCCTTTTACTGCCCACAAATTGTCCATAAACAGCTTCTGATTTCTTTTTTTTAAATGTATTTCTTATTCACAGTTATCGGGCAAGTAAGTCGCCCTCTGTGCCACAGTGGATGTTTATTGTTGGTGATGTTCTCCTCTGCTGTGATTCTCTTTCCTGAAGGAACTTTCAGACTTACATTTTCCATAAAATCATTACAATTATCTTTTATTGATGGTAATGGCTAGTACTACCCACAGGCTATCATGATGGATAGTCCTTTCTCCAGGGAGCTCCCGATCAAATGAGTGGTTACAGATTTGCATTCGGTGACTGTTCGGCTCCAGCCCTTCGCCGTTCCAATTAGCATTCCTGCCAACGCACTCGCTCTTTGGAGTACGGGCAGAAAAAGGCACAACATGAAAGGGACTGAACGCAGAGGCGTGGGGGGGGGAAACAATCAGTGAGCAGTTATGAGATGAGTTGAGCTCATGTTGTTGGCCGTGGATGGTCAGAGAGGAGCTCGGTTCTACATCTTATTTAACAAATGAAATAGAAATAATAGGTCGTGGCTTCTGCTGGCGTAAACTGGCAGAGCCCCTTTGGTTTCAGTGAGCTGTGTTGTTTTGGGAGCGCAGCTCGGTGCAGGCGTTGGCGTTGGTGTGCGTCAGCTGGGGACCTGGCGATGTGCCACCACGTATAGCGGGCAGCGCGGCTCCAAATCCGTGTTGGAGCTGTTTCTGAATAGCGAGAACAGCTCACTGGTGCCAAAGACCCCAGGAGAGCGTTCCCTTACAGGGCTACTGGCCTGTGCTGGTGTGGGCTTGCCTCCTGGTAAGTCCTAGTCTCTCTTCCTGCATGGGGGAGCTGCAGGACAGGAGGAAAGAGGTGGGAATGAATGTTGAACTGCAAGCAGGTAGTTAAATGCATTTGATTTAAAGTTACAGAAGGAAATAGTGTAATCCAGGATTTAATTACAACAGAAGAAACCCTTAAGTAATTACAGGATGCCATTGGCTGTATCTTTGGAAACAGATGAATAACCACGGCATGCCCAAAGCTGTAGTCGGCCACCCCGTGTCATGGTTTGATGTAGCAAAGAGGTTAAAAGACACTTAAGTAAAATACAGTGTTTCAAACTGTTATTGCAGCATTCGGGGATTTGGTATCACATGGAGAAAAAGCCCTTTGGAATATTTCATCACCATCCAACGTGACTTCCAGCATCAACATGTTCAACAAAATCCTCAGTTTTGGGAAGGTAAGTCTGGATTTGCATAATAGCTGAGTGTGAGCATCTATGTATAGTCATGTTGCTGAGAGAAGCTGTGGCTGCCCCTGGATCCCTGGCAGTGCCCAAGGCCAGGTTGGATGGGGCTTTGGGCCCCCTGGGCTGGTGGGGTGTGTCCCTGCCCATGGCAGGGTTGGAACTGTATGGGCTGTGGGGTCCCTTCCAACCCAAACCAGTCTATGATTCTGTGATATTTAAAGAGTTAGAAGCTCGAAGTACCAACGTACAGCTTGTATTGCTTTTGAATCTCCCCTATTATGTGAATGTGCTTTATTTTGGGAAGAGGAAGACAGTTACTGTGGGTGAGCTTTTGAGTTCTGTGGTAAATTTATTATCTTCTAAGCAGAAAACAGAACAGACACCTTGGGACATTACCATGAATTACCAAATACGGCCACACGCAGTACCCTGAGATATTTTGCTCAAATCTTCTGTGAGTTCAGGTGTTCAGAGCGCGTTTTCTTTCACATTAAAGATATGATGTTACAGGCTTTGGCATTGAATTCGTTATTTGCCCACAATACTGCAGTGGCATCAGAGACACAGTGTTTATGAGGTAGGTATTGACTGTGTCTAGGAACAACTCCTTTGTAACAGACCCTTGGTACCATGTAATGGACACCAGTCTGCTTGTGGTTTTGTGTTAAGGCCTACAGACACTTACACACGCATTTCTCTTTATATCAGGAGTTTCAATGACACTGTTCACGTGTTAGAATTCTCTGTGTGGGTGTGTAAGTGCTTGTAATGACAACGCTTTTCAGATGTCACTACTACGCCTTAAAGTCTCATCGCTGGTTTAAAACTATCCCAAACAGAGTATTGCTTTAAACCTACCTTTAACATTACATCTTGCTTTTAGAGCCAGCCCCAATATTCAACTGCAGCAAATCTCAAAGTCATTCTCTGCGAGGTCTTGTTGCGATACGTAGCGCGTCCCGGTCTCACCGAAGAGAAGATGGCAGCCAATATCCACCGGATGTTCTGCTTTACCAACTCATCGCTTTTGGAGTCGTTCACCCAAGAGTTCAGAATTCAGCTCTCTTGGGTGAGTGCCTGGGACCTTTCCTAGTGTTTGCAGCTAGCTGTGTTAGTTCACCCACGTTATTGCAGCATTTTGGAGATAGAACCTGACCCCACTTGGCTAGGAATTGCTCATCTCGATACCCAAGTGGTGCATGACAAGGCTGAGCGAATTCTTGTGAATGGAATTGGCCCAAAGACCTTAGAATTGAGTATGCAGCTCAGAACGGCAAGGACACGCAGCCATTGGCTAGTGGCCGCTACGGGCTCTCATTATGCTTTGGTCTTCTTTCTCCTCTATTTGCCCTGCCGCAGCAACAGGCAGATAGAACAGTGAGAGAATGTAGGGTAAATAAGAATATTTAAAGCTAGGGGAGGCAATAAATTTAATCCTGTATTACCTCAGCTGTATAACTTCATCCAATAACTCCTGCATCTGATCCAACAATTTATGATTGAAGAAGTACATGTCTTTGGAAAAGCTATATAATTAAAGCAAATGAATCTTTTAAAGGTAATGCCTTCTTTTTTGCCAGGGTGAGAACTGATATTCATTTTTCGTGTTTTCTCAGTCTTTGGACTGTTTGGGACACTGTGAATCGTAGGGGTTGTCTGAACAGAGAATTTATTGTACAATCTGGGGTGTGAAGGTAAAGCAGTCACTCTCTCAGTCATTGCCTGTCACTGGAGTCCTGTGAATGTATTGTTTTGTAGAGTTGCGTACAAGCGCAGAGCAAGCTGAAAAACATAAAAAGACCCACCGGCAGCAAGGGTTCTTGTTCTTAAATAACTTCTTGCATTGTTATTTGTTAAGGTGCAACACAACCCACGGTACCAGGCAGCATTCGTCAATGAAATGGTCTCGTTCCTAACGCTCATCTCCCAAGTGCAGAATGACACCTCCCTCTGGCATCTCCTTTTGCTGGCTCCAGATGTGTTTCAGGGCAGCATGCAACTGCAAGACATAATTGATTTCTTTCAGAATGCAAGCAGGTAAAAGTACAGAAAATGGCAGGACAGGCACTGGAAGTTGGTGGTTTGTGTACTGAACTCTAAGGACACGCCACCTCTCACCCTGAAGAAAGGGTGTTAGCTTAAAAGCGTGATTTGTTTGGGGGATGGTATGGCTCCATGCTAATGGATCTCTGAAGGTCTCTATGGTCGGTGAGCGGTGTTTTGATTTTTCAATGACTCTTGTGTCACTGTTTAAATTGGCACTTGATATGAACACGTAGTTTTCTTCCAGCACTCTCAATTCCATGTGCAGATAGAGAAGGTGATAAGTAACAGCCACTATCTTTGGTTGAAGAAAAGCCCTCCTGGCTAGATAGTTGTTCTGCCGAAGCCAGTAACTTGCTGCTTCTTTTCCAGAAAAGCACAGAGCCAAATTCAAGCTGCTTTGCAACACCTCGAGCATTTGTAGGGGAACCATAAATTAATTTTAAAGAACAACAGCAAAGCCACCCACAAAACCCCACAAAGTTACTAGAATTACTGCTGGTTTATCTCTCACGATTGGTCCCAAGAAAGGAAAGAAGAGAGGGAGCCTGGTTCTTAGGATATCAGGCATTGAATATGTGTGACTGCAATGTGTCCGTTATGTTCTTGCTCAATGGTTATATGAAAGCCAGAGCTGGTCTAACTGCATTAACTGTGCTGAAATATTTGATGCTGTGTGCAGCTAGGGCAACGACACCTCTTCTGAAATGGGCTTAGCCTTGAAATCCCTTTCCTGGTCAATAGTTCTACTAAACTCTCACTGATCTCTAGAAGACTTGAGTTACTTGAGTCCGCTTGCTGTCCTCCACGTGCTGTAACGAGTGTCTTCAGACTTTGTTTCCTTGGATACATCAGCAGTTGGGTAAAGACGCCAAAAAGAGGTTGTAGAAACTCTGCCACTTTGCACCCAGGCTTAGAGGGATTCACTTTGCATCGCTGGCATGTTTCCATGGCACTTAAAAACCTGTACATTTAATATCTAGGTAATTTGCCATACTGTGTTGTGAGAACTATTTGTAAGTCGTAATGTCCTTATCCTTAAAGGAGTCAGTAGCAGGGCGGCAAGAACAGTAATTTTATTCAGAGCTGTTTTGTCCAGGCTGCTGTTTCAGCCACAGGATTACCGCATTTGTTTGCCTTTACTGGCTTGCAGAATCAAGCCTTAGAACCAGCACTCTCTGAGTGCCCAGGAAGAATTAATATTTACTGTGCTGCTCTGCTTTGCTCTACAGCTGCAGAGCTGGGCAAAGCTATCACAGGCACGACAAAGAGGCACAGAGTGTTTCATCACCAGAACCGTGCCGTGCTTTTATGCCTAGCATCTGGCAGTGTAAGTGCATGAGTAAAGAGTTACTGCAAAGAGATTGCACAACTAGTATTTTTCACGATGCTTGCAAAAGCACATCTCAGCTAGGCTGGCCGTGTCTTTTACTCTGGTGGTACTGACCTCCTAAAGAAATGCTGCAGAGGGAAATTTTTTTTGTAGCATAAATATGAAGATACAGAAGAAAAGACCTCTTGGTCGTAGTGGCATCTGTATTAACCGTGTGGTGAACACCACCACTGTGAAACAGTAACTTCAAAGCTGTGACTTCTGTAGAAAGTTTAGGAGAACATTTTTACCCACACAAACCTGATTTACAGGCTGAATTCACAAATGCTCGTTTGTTGCTTTAAGATAGTGAAAAACTAAGCATGTAAGCTGAGCTTTTTCTCTAAAGCAAATGTCTGCAAAAGCCCTGCGAGACAGGGATAAAAGGACAGCAACAGCACTTGTTTCCATGTTTGCAACCTTCTGATCTGCATGATGTCCCCACTTTTGGGATGCCTCTGCCTCCTTCCTTGGCTCTGCCATTGCTCAGCTAGATATGTCATTCATGACTGCAGATTCTTCCCCCTCCTCCCCCTCCAAGACTCTTGCTAACAAGCACCTCTGCGGAATGGAAATGGTGAGCACCAAGCCCACGAAACCTGCATGGAGACATAATGTTAAATGAGGAGAAAAGAGATCCCTGGTGCTCTGCACTCACTAGCAGTCTGTTCCCACAAATCAGTATGTATTTATTCATGCCACTGAAATCAGCTCAGTTAGGATCTTTGTGTATCACCTGCAGAAATTCAGGCAGGTGAGAGATTGTGCGTTTCACAGTGACCCCATACCTACCGTGAAGAGCTACTCTTCGTACAGAAGAAGCAAAAGGGACTAATAATCACCGTGAAGTTGTCAGTAACCTGCACACATTGAACAGAGTGTCTTTTAAATGACTTCCTCTGTGATACAATATGCCTGATTACCAGCTTGTTCTTTCCTGAGACTGAAAAGCATTCTTTGCTTCCCTGTCGGCCTGGTTATTACAGTATAAAAGAGGAAAGAAGGAGAATTGGAAAAGGTGACAGTTCTTTGTGATTGCTTCTTCCATGCACAGATGATGTCCCCTAGGGATCCCTGCCCTCCTGTCTGCTTGCTTCTCGGATTCGTTTAGGAGATTCACCCGCAGCAGTGAATCCCTGGGCTGGCATATCACCTGAATGTTTTCTGAGTCCTGTTGTGAGGATTTAAGTTGTCTATCGATTCTGCATAACCCTTTGAATAAGTACATCTAATGAGTGCAACACATGTTTGTGCTAATATACAGCTATGGCTTTCCCATTTAAGCCCTTTGTATTTGTATTTTGTGCATGATCAAACAAATAATTAAAAGTGGGGGCAATGCCTTGTCTGTCAGACATTTTAAGAATGATAGGCTGTACTCCAGCTGTTTCCTATTTGAACACTTGTTTTATTTCCTCTCATAAACCTGTAACCACAATTTATTTTCCTCGGTGTTTTTTTTGTTTGTTTTTTTTTTTTCCCCTGTAGTGTTGTGCTGGCAGCTCAGAATGTCTCTGCCTCGCTTGTGACTGGTGATAGATTCAAAGCTGTTCAGAATGAGGTTACAGATCCTCCATATTCCCTNCCCCCCCCCCAGTCAAAATTTACCTCTAGCTGTGGGCTCTATCAAACTCACCTGTGTGTATCAAGGTAGGGGCTGGGGCTGGGGCTGGGCTGCACAGCAAGCTGTATATGGCAAGATTAGCTGTTCCTCTAAAGCCCTGGCCTCTTAGGGCAGAGTCAGAGTCCTCGACATCCACCTCTGAGGTTATGTGAACGGGAAAGGGAAAAGCACGGCATGTAAATCCTACAGGGGAGAGACTGGTTAATGCCGGCTATTCTCTGTATTGATGGAAATTGTGGAAGTTGGGGCATATAAGGAGAAAGCAGTTGACTGCAGTGCAGGTAGGATAGACATGGATGTGTGGCTAGTGAAAGGACTGGACACATGGGGCCATTAATACGGGTGTAAATGGCTATGGGAGACACAAACGATGCTATTGTCAAAGCTTATGTTCGAATTGTAAAAACGCCTTCCTAAACGAAGGGAGAGAAACAATAATAAATATTAGGCCAGCTTGTGCTGTGTCAGTGACGATGAAGTGCTCCTAAAGTGGGAGAGCTCTGTTAATGCCCAAATCACAGGGGCATTGAGCTGTTCCTGGGAGGAAAAATAACTTCTGTGACGACACATAGCATCCTGACTTCCTCTGGAAGAGCTGCACCCCAAAAGAGAAGTCAAATTCCTAACCTCATGTCTTCTTGTAGGAGCCTAACTTTCATATATGCATGTTATCCTTGACAGATTTGCCATACAGGTCTTCTCAGTTTCCAAACTAATGTGATCTTTACTAATATAGTCTTGACATGTTTGTTGTAGATAAAGAAAAAAGTTTGGTGACCAGATATATTTGTAATCACTTTGTTAACTGGGAAGACAATCGGAGTTTAATATCTGAATTGGAAGAAGTTCTGAGGTAAGACATTAGCTAAAGGGCTGTTACTAACAGTATAATTCAAATCTTTGCTCTAAATCACTTTACACTTCCACTTGCATTGATTTCATATTCACTAAAATGCTTTTTTTTTTCCCCTCCAGAAAAATAAAGTCACCAGAGATTGGTGGAAAAGACTCCAAGAGGTCCATTAATTCTGATGATTTAGAAGCCATACAAAAGTCTCTACATCGTTTAAAAGGCTTTGAGAAAAAAATGAATAGAAGTGAATTAAAAAGCTTAAATCTATTCAGAAATTTGAAGAATGAAACATTACAGAAATTGTATGCAATTCTTGAGCTGGGAATGAATCCACATCATGATTATAAATTAAAGGAACCATATAATAAGGAAATAATTGATGAAATCTATAACTTCACATCACTGCAATTACAGAGTGACTTTAATGGGACTTCCATTTTCAATATAATGACCCAGTGGAAAGAAATTCAGACTGCTTTAAAATTAGCTACAATGATTAGGAATCCAGTTCTGTTAAATAATTCTAATTTTAGTACGGCGCAAACTAAGGATGCTCTC
The DNA here is from genome assembly GCA_013399095.1 of Psophia crepitans. NCBI lineage: Eukaryota > Metazoa > Chordata > Aves > Gruiformes > Psophiidae > Psophia > Psophia crepitans. The sequence goes on along the minus strand of VWZZ01006295.1, from coordinate 737 downwards.
AAAACGTTGCTCTTCACTAGCATGCCATCATCTCTGGAAGACTTAAGAGACCGTTTAAATGGAATGCAAGAAATGCCATCTTTGTTTTCCGATTATCTGCTTAAGCCTGTGTCCTACAGAAACTTTCCAGACCAGCTCTTAGCTCTCCAGAAGATGTTTTTTATCATGACAGACACCAGCCTAGGTTATCAGTACCTCCTGATGCCTGTGTTTGAACTGATGCGGAAAGTGGAAAGCTCCATGGGTGAAACCCGGTGGCATGAGTTGAATGCCTACTGGCGCCTTGGGGAAAAACTGAGATCGATGAAGTGGAATGACACGGGCATCGTAGCCTATGGGCAGTTTTTAGAGGTATTAAACAGCTGTTTGCAAAAGCTGAATAATAATTCAAATAGTGTCTTCAGTGAACAGTTGGATCAGCTGTCAGAATTTATAACAGCCGTCTTCAAAGAGTTTGGGGAAAACGCTCAAGTAGCCAATATCTCACTAGTCACTCAAGCCATTCAAAAGACCTTGTACATATTAAAAGACTTACAGGTGAATTATAATGTGAGTAAATTGAAATCTATAGATCTTTTCTTTAATTTTGACAATAAAACCTTTGAGAGCTTGTCTGAACTTCTGAGGACAGGAAGGAAAATCCTTCATTATACAACTGCCAGTGAAGAAGTAATTAATTCCGTCTATAACTTAACACGTCTCTTACTGCAGGACTTCAGCCAGTCTTCCCTGCAGCA
>VWZZ01006294.1:665363-680759 GCA_013399095.1 Psophia crepitans | reverse complement strand
GCCCCGGGGAGGGCGGCCAGCCGCTGCCGGGCATCCTGGCGCGGGCTGGTGGCTGGGGCCAGGCTGGCACGGGGGTCCCGCGGGCAGCGTTGGTACTGGGGCTGGGGGCTTTGCCGCTGCCCACGAGGGGCCCGGCGGTGGCGGGCGGCTGGCCTGGCGTGGTGGCCCTCTCCCCGGGTATCTCAGGCCATGAGCTCAGCCCGGTGGCATCCGGCCACCCCGGCCATCCCTCTGCTCCAGATCAGGTTTCCCCAGGCAGCTGCCCGTGTGCCGGGCCCGGCGCTGCTCCGGCAAAGCCGGATGAGGGAGAAGTGTCCCAGCAGGTGGGGGAGCCCACTGGGACAGCTCTGCCGCGCGTGGGGAGAAGCCCCCGCGCACGGGGCAGGACAGGTCCCGGTGGCGCTGATGGACGGGACAGCCCTCGTGCGGGCACCCCCGTCCCAGCGCCTCGGCCGAATGGCAGGCAGCGGCCTGCCGGCCCCTGCGGCGGGCTGGGTCCCCTCCCGGCCCGGTTTTGGCGTGGTGGGGGTCCCGAGGCGGAATGCCGCCCGGGTCGAAGCGCACGGCTCTGCCCTGCAGCTCTTGTGCCACCAGATGTGGGGTCCCTCCCTGGCCCACGCGTCCCTCCACAGCCCCGGCCGAGCGTCCTCTGGGTTTTCACCTCTTTCTAACTAACACCCGGGCGCAGGCGGGCCGGGGAGCGCCTGTAACCCCCACGCGGCCATGCCGGGGCTCGTTAACCCCGGAGACGCCACTGCCCGGGCTGACCAGGCAGCAGGCACCGCCTGGCCTCCCCGCACGGCGCTGCCGTCGGGTTTCTGCGCTCCCTGTCCTGAAACGCACGGAGCGGGTGGGAGACGCAAGGAGGGGTGACGGCTCTGCAGCCGGTGAGCGGTGGCGTCGGCATCATGGACCTCCACGTGCTTGGTGCCACCGTGCTGGAGGTGCTGGCAGACAAGGAGCTCCAGGTGAAGAGTGAAAGTCTGTTTTTTTCTCGATCTGCCGGTAAACCACTGCTGAAATCTTCCTCCGAGGCGGCGCTGGAGCACGCTGGGGGCCGAGCTGCGAGCCGCTGCCCTCGGCAGAGGAGCAGGGTGCCTCCGCGCAGGGCGGAGGAGGTGCAGGGTGGCTTTGCTGCGTGCCAGCCGGGTGCCTGGGAGCGCACGGTGGAAATGTTCTGTGTTCCAGGACAGGGGATTAGCTGCTGCCCTCGGGGACGCGGGAGGCTTACGGCGTTAGCAGAGGGACGCGGAGCTGCGGCTGGGAGGCAGCAAGGACAAACGCTGGCTAAGCCGGGGAGCCCAAGCCGGTGAATGATATCCTTCCCTCACATCTGGGCTTAACCGCCCGCGTCGCGGGCTTCAAACGGGGTCGGGGACCATCCTGACTCTGGAGCTGAGGTTTACAGCGAAGCCTTTTGTAGGGTAGAACGCATTCTCCCTGGCAGGACAGCCTGGCCCCAGGACAGACGGACGCGAGGAGTGCAGTGTCCAGCAGCGGCCAGCAACGCCTGGGGATGGCTGAAGCAGCCCAGCCTGGCTGGAGGCCAGGAGATGGACAGGATGACCCTTCAGACTCTCTTCCAGCCCCACGTTCTCTGCTTCAGCACCCAAAAAAACCCTCTAGAATTTTCTCTTGGCCATTTTGGGGCAGCCTGGCTTTACTGGTGACCTTACTGCTCTGCCTCTATGACACAGGGTCACCGCCCTGCTCCGGGAAGGCTGCTGGCTGCACGCATAACACAAGACAGTCGCAACGATGCGCAGGCAGTTGTGAAGCACAGATGGTGCCCCAGAGGCACCCGAAGCCAGAACGAGAGCTTGGCGGGTGTCTCACCTGGGTGCGGGTGGCGCTGAAGGCAGAGGTGTTCAAGAAAAAGCTGGCAGCAGCAGCAACGCCCCCCTTCCTCCCCACTTAATGATAGATCTGGAACCACAGAACCTCCTGAGCTGGCAGGGCCCCCCCAGGCCCCCCAGTCCAACCCCTGGCCCCACACAGGCCCAGCCCCATCACAGCAGATGGCTGAGAGCGTTGGCCAGACGCTGCTTGAACTCAGCCCAGCTCGGGGCGGTGACCACTGCCCTGGGGAGCCGGTGCCAGGGCCCCACCACCCTCTGGGGGAAGAACCTTCTCCTGATCCCCACCCTAACCCTCCCCTGGGGCAGCTCCAGGCCGTTCCCTGGGGTTCTGTCGCTGGGCCCCAGAGGGAGGAGATCAGCGCCTGCCCCTTGGCTCCCCCTCGGGAGGAAGCTGGAGGCCCCATGAGCTCTGCCCTCAGCCTCCCCTTCTCCAGGCTGAATCCCACTTCAACAAGTCTCCATTCACTTCCACATCCACAAAGCCCTGGTCTCCCCATCCTGGGATGCAGCCAGTGGTGCCCTCCACGGCCGGCACACAAGAGCCAGACACCTGCAGGACCTGCAGCACCGTTGTTCCCTGTAGGGAAAGTCTGGTGTGCAGCTGCAAAGCTGGAGAAGCGCGGGGTGGGATGACTCTGCAGTCACTAACCGCACCCTTCTCTGGTCAGAGATCCACTCTGAGAATCACCAGGGCCCCAGGTGGTCATGCAGCACACAGGGCTCCTCCAAGAGATCTGCCATGTCTCTGTGATACCCACACACCCAACCAGCTCTGTCAGTCCCTTCAACGTTTCTGTTTTCCGAGAGGAACTTCTTACATGTGCTTGAGGAGTCAGGTCTTAGCTCTGTTTGTAGAAGGTTCCTGGGGAACAGGAACACCCGCAAAGGAAGGCAAGGTGCTCTGTCACCCACCACAGTGATCACCTGAGCTGTGCTGAGACCTGCAGAGAGCTAGTTTGCAGGTTGCTCGCTGTGGGTGTGGAGGAGTGCTCCCGAGGTGCCATTGGTAGGGTACGCAGTCACAGCACCACAGGGTCGTTTTGGTTGGCAAAGACCCTGAAGATCACTGAGTCCAACCGTTACCCCAGCACTGCCCAGCCCAACCCTACCCCATGTCCCCAGGCACCAGCTCTACAGGGCTTTTAAATCCCCCCAGGGACGGTGACTCCACCACTCCCTGGCAGCCTGTTCAGGCACTGACAGCCCTTTCAGGAAGGAATGTTTCCTCATCTCCCACCCAAACCTCCCCTGGCACAACCTGAGGCTGTTTCCCCTTGTCCCATCGCTTGTTAGCTGGGAGAAGAGACCAACACCGACCTGGTTTGATCCCCTTCCACCAGCTGGGGCTGTGGGACCCCCTCCTGCTGACCCAGGGGCCGTGGGACCTTCCACACACATGCCAGCCTGGCGCCCCCCACCCCCCCGAGACAGGTCTGTTACCACCACTCAAGACAGAGCTGCTGGAGCTGAAAACTTCACGCTGTGATAATTAGAATTAACGCGTGACCTGCTGCTGAGCGACACCAAAGTGTGCCCAGACCAGGCTTCTAGTTTGTAACGACATGACGACCTCGCCGCAATGACCCAAACCAACAGCAGGCTTCCTCTCATTGCTCCCACCTTGACCTCCCAGCCCACCGGCAATACGTGGGGCTCTTCCTGAGGAGCTCACCGCCCACCCACATAACCACGGATCTCCCAAGGGAGGCCAAGGCACCTTCCAAAAAAGGCTCGGGGCAATCGGGGGGGAAGAGAAAGGCTCAGACAGTGGAGAGCAGGACATCCTTGGGTCTCTCCCAACCGTGGTGCCAGCGCCTGCGCTGTTCCTGCGCTCTCTGGAATGCAGCAGATGACTGGACTTGGGGCTGCTGTCTCAAAACCCAAAGCCATATCCCAGTTAGGAAAAACAAACGTTGGTAACGCTCCAAACACCCTGACTCACAGCGACTTTCTGTCCCGCGTTATAAGCACAGTTTGTGCTGCAATAAAACAACACTCGCTGAACACGTGATGGTTTCAGAGCTGCTGTCGGGACCCTGATCCAAACGACATGTGAAAACCAACTGCACAACTTAAACTGCGTTGATTTTATTTATAGTAAACCCGCTACCCGCTGCTCGTATCACTAATGCCCCGCGCTTCCAGCGTCAGAGACTTCATGCTCCGCCCCGCTCCGAAGAAGAGTTTATTTTCCACGCTCTGGCGTGGGTCTGGAAGAACTGCCATTGGCTTTCCCTTGGTTTCTTGCCAAGAGGTCACAAGGGCTCGTTTGGACTCAGAGCAGCAGTGTTACTCTTACTTCATGTTCAGAAACATCGGGTCTCACCCCAAAAAGAGAGCTGATGGTTCAGAGCCTGTGGATGCTGAAGAGTTTGTACTTGTGGATGAGCTGCTGCCCAAAGCTGGTGATGGGTGGGATCGTGGGGCTCGACCCAGCCATGGGTGCTCGCCAGAGACATGGAGTGGCCATGTGGGGACCCGCTCCCCACAGCGGCGTCTAACTCCACATGTCCCCATGCCATGGGTCTTGGTTGCCTTGGAGCAGAAGCAGCTGGAGATGTAGATGGCAAGAGTGTCCATCATGGGGATGTGCAGGTACTCTGTGTTGGGACAGAGAGTCTCCATCACCTCCTGGGAGGCACCGACAATGGTGCTGGTAAGGTGGGGAGGAGCAGGGGCCAGCTGTGAGCAGCCACCGTGTCGCCGAGGTGGAGGTTGGAGGTGATCTGCGCCGGGCTGCCGGGCTGGGGGCCTGGGGCAGAGCCAGGAGGGACCCCAGAGCCGCTGCCATCGGGGCATCCTGGTCGTGCCTAGAAATACATGTAGAAATACACCCAGCCCTGTCCTTCGCCTGCTCCGCTGCCTGGGAGCCCTGGGGGGGTCGGGCAAGGCTCCCCATGGCAACCACAGCACAACGGCGGGGGGCAGCAGGGCCATGGGGGAGCGTAGTGGTGCGCGGCCCCGGGTCACCTTCTTCCCACCGCCCCAGAGCCGGCAGCTCAGCGGGCCACGGTGCGGGGGTGGGGGGCCTCACACCTCTGGAGCTGGGGGACCCTCACACTGTCCTGGGGCTGTGGGCCCCTCACACCCTCCTGGGGCCTGGGGGACCCTCACACTATTCTGGGGGACCCTCAGACCTCTGGGGCTGTGGGAACAGGTCAGTGGGGTATGACTCAGCACCCCCTGACCCCACCCCCTGTGACACGAAGCCCCCCTCTCACCCGGGACAGCTCTGCAGACCTGGACCTGGACAGCCATTTGCCCAGCAGCGCCCTGCCCACCTCTGCCAGCCGCGCCAGCCGCCATGCCCTGCTGCTCATGGAGAAGAAGGTGATGGTCTCAACTCCCCCTCACCCCTCCAGGCCCCGCCGGTGCTGCCCCTGGCATGGGGTTCACAGTCCCCTCTGGCACCAGGGGAGGGTTTGTCCTGCGTTTGGCTGCCGGTGGATGCCTTGTGGAAAAGCGGAGGGAGATGTTCCTCCTTGGAAGCGGTTGGCAGCAAGACCCACAGGTGACATGAGACGGAGGAACATCTTGTGCACACGATTGGGTCTTGGTTCCTCAGAGCCCTTAAACCACCACTTGAGTCCTCAGCCCTTAGTTCTTCATCCCGCTGGATCGGGATGTGGGTGCCAGGGCTCTGTCCAGGGGAGTGGGAAGCAAACGGTCAGGGGGAGGTAGCTATTGGTTCTTGGACCACCTTTGACGTGAATGGTTGCACCTCCATCCTGGCCTCAGGACATGGGATGATAAGCTACAGGCATTGTCAGCCATGGTCTTAACCTGGACTTAGATGCCATTCCTATGATATCTAGGGAGACCAAGGGTAAATGATTAGAAATGGGTGAAACGCTGACGTGTGGCCTCCGAGCAGGGGTGACAAGGCAAAGGTTTTGCAACCTCAGCAGTCAGATTTCCCCTTCAGCACCTCTCATTGAAAGTCCAGCAGTAACGGGTTCATTAGCAGGTGAGATGGTGGCTCCGGCAGGAATGCACGGGGTGCCAGGTTGAGTCTATAAGCTCAGAATTAGGATTTAGGGCGGCATTAGACATACCTGGACCTTCACGCACTGAGTAGTTCCCTTCAGCTCTCCTCTCTTCTCCTGTGCAGCCAGGCTTTTTGTCCTCAGTACCCAGCCAGCACCACCTGAATCCTCTCCCCTCACCTTACTTTGGTCAGAAAACCCAAGCATCATGATTCCAGCAGTTTTTCAGTTCAAAGCAAAGGTTTATAACATGGGGCTGCAAAGTCCACCCTCTTGCCGTGCCTGTTTCTGGCAGAACGGTAAAGCCCTGCCCGGGGTCCGGCTGTGGTCTGGGTGAGCCCGCTCGGGCAACAAACTGTGCGGCCCCATAGCAGTTATTGGTGAGAACAGGGGAAAAAGCTGACCCGCCTTCACCTCGCAGGTGGGGTTTGCTTAAAAAAGGAAGTCTAACAGAGAAATCCATGTCTGCTGGTTTCAGTTGTCAGTGTCCCTCACTGAAATATGGACTTGAGGCATGAGCTGGTGATGCTAACAGGTCCCGACTGAAGGCTTCCTTCTGCCACCGTGGGGACAACAGCCTTACGAGGCAGAGCTGAGGCATCTTCTTGCTCTGCCGTTCCCTAATCCCTGAACTCCCTGGGCTGGCGGTGACCTCTCGGTACCTGTGTGCTGAGGAGATCCTCCTCGCCTGCAAACGTTTGTGATGGGCGAGTGTCCAGACCCTGGGGCAGTGCAGTGACTGTGAGTGAATTATCTGTAACCCACACCATCCAAACCCCGAGCTGTGCTGAGATGCTGCCCGGGTGTGCCCTGGGCTTGTGCCACGCACACCGACAGGTTTCTGTTCACAGCCAAGAGACCCAGGGGGGTGCAGACCCCTTACAGGGTCTGAGACACAAGGATGTGCAGGAGTGTGACTGCTGTCCTCAGGACCTGCTTCGTGCAGTGGTACGAAATGAATTACAGTCAAGGAGGCAGGATGACTGGAGTAATCTTCTTCAGATCGATGTTTAGAGTGATACTTAAAAATTTTGGAGCTTCTCTGCTTGGAGGTCACCTTGACCACAGTGAGGGTTGTGGCAGGATGTCTCTCTTCCCGAAGACAAGCATTGCTTTGGAGTTCTTTATTGCATGGGTAGGATAGCAGCTATAAGGTCTTACGTTTGCTTTCGTAAAGATGAAACACTTTGAAGAGGCCAAAAAGAAGACGGAATGTTTCCACAAACATTTAAAGCAGCAGTTTCTGCAAGAACAGGAGAGAAAGGTGGCGCGGTGGGAGAAGGCGTCTGAGAGGTTTGAAAAGTCACTGGAAGTGTTCAGTCGCAGAAGCGGGAAGCCATCCGTCCCTTCCACCGACGGTCTGCCTGCGAGTGAAGCGACGCCCTTGGAACACGGAGAAGGGACTAAGAGACGCGTCTAGAGAGCTCCTCCTGCAGGCCTGCCCAGGGCTCTGGACAGCCTTCCACCAACCGGCTCCAATTTTCACCTCCTCCTCCTCGAAAGCTAACGCTCGGTCCTGTTGCAGCAATAAACCCGCACTATTGCTCACTCTCTCTCGTGTTTACCTTTTACATCGGTGGGTTAGAGGGTCACGGGCTGGGGACAAGGCAGGGAGTGGTGCGGCAGCCGCAGAGGTAAAACACCTCTTCAAAGGACTGGTTTGCGTTGAGGCAGCACAGAAGTGATGTGAAAGGGCCAGAGATGGTTTCTTGGCTTGTGCCTTTAGAGATGGTTCGAACATGTTTCACAGCTAGTTGGATTTCTGAAAATGTTATCAGAGGTTCAGGGGGGGTGAACGAATCCGTTGCTGGGGAAAAAGAAGAAGGATTGGTAACTTCAGAAGCTTAGGAGAAAAAAAGCAAGGAATGGAATATTGAAGGAGAGTGCCTTGAGGCACTGAAGGAGGGAGCAAGTGTCAGCGCCACATGGAGAAGGTGGCTGTAGGCAAGTAGAACCGATCAACTTTCCCCGTCCTTCCTCCCAAACCAAAGACATTCAGCCTGTTGATTCCCCCCGCAGCGTGGGATAGAGCTCAGCGCCGGAGTGCGGGGCTGGAGAGGCGACAGCGATCTTCCAGCACCCACTCCGGCCCCTGCGGTGCTGCAGCGTTAAGTGCGTGTTGACTGTTCTTACAAAACGTTCAGCTGACCTGTTTTTAAGACCCTCGCAGTAAGGGAGATGCTGCGGTTTCTCCGGGTGATCTGGTTTTCCAGCCAGCGTTGCAGTGTTGGGGTTTTCATAACACAAACCTTTTATTCTCGAAATGAAGCTGATCATTTTTTATGCTTCCCAGTGGCCTTGAGGGAATAATTGGATGTTGCAAGATTGCTGTCATGTCCTCACTTGTTTTTTTCTTCACCGGTTGAAAAAAAACGCTCAGTACCTTCAGGCTGTCCCCCTCAGTTGGGATTTTGAAAGAGACCTCTCATGACTAATGCGAAAGGCGTACTTCAGAGGTCAGGACAGCACGCCTGGCAAGGTACACTCCAGAGCTCAAAAATCTGGAGGCATCAGGCCTCGATGATGAAGTACTGCTGCTCAGCTTACTGTAAGACTGCTATTTTAAAAAGAAACAACAAACTTTTCCCTCACCTCTGGCTCTGGAAAACAGTGAAATCTTTCTGTTTCTTCTTCCTTAGAGCTTTTCTAATAATTCAGCTGCACTCAGCCTCCTGGCAACATCACATCTGATGATACTAGAAACCTTAGGTCGGAAGGTGCCCAGCGAGCCTTTAGGGACAGCACTCTCCATCTCTGGGACGTCCCGGCAGTGAGAGGCCACCTGCTATAGCCTTGCCCTACGAGGGCTTGCAGCTAGCTGAAGGTATCCTCTCAAACTATCTCCAGGGGATGCTTCAGAGACATGATTCACATGCTGAAAGGTTCTAGAAACAATAGAAAATCGGTGTTTGGCACCTGAATTGGCTTCAAACCATGGATCTAAAAAGTCTTGGATTTTCCCCAAGTGCTTACGGCATTTTCTTGTCGTCTTTCCTTTTCACACCTGTGGTAAATCCACCCTGCATACCCTCCTCTCTGTGATCCTTCCTTCCTGACCTCACTCACGGACAGCCTGCCTCCACCACGCTGCCGCCCGGATCCCGCACCAGACCTTAGCGAACGACATTCAGCTGGAAAAAGAAATCACCAGCAGAGTTAACTGCCTAACAGCCCCGCATCAGCTGGGAAGACGGGGATCTGTTGTTCACCGTGACAGCCGCTGGACAGGACGGACAGGAAACATCGTTGGTCACGCTGGCACCAGTGACAGGCTGGTGTCTCCCTACATCAGCTGGCTCGAGTGGCACTGAAAGGAATGCGTTGAGGTGAAAAGCAAGGAAATGCCAACAAGCCAATAATGCCACAAATTTTTCGAGAGGAGGTTGTCCCCCAGGGGGGACCTGTGTCAGCCACCCCCAGGGTTTTCCTTGTGGGAAGATGCTGTGAGAAAAAGGCTGGTTTAAAAACCGAGTGAGAGCTTCTGGGTTTGGTCCAGACATTTGCGTGTTACCACGCAACACTTCAGCTATTGTTTGGATACTGCCGGCAGCTCTTGGCTCCGCCGGCTGCGAAATGCGCCATGCAGCCAAACGCGCACCCAGGCTCCTGCAGCCCGTCCATCTCCCCTCCGGCTCTCAGCAGTCTGGGCTGCAGCGGACCTGCCCTCCTGGCCTTCGGACTCTCCCACACGTGTCCAGCCTCCACAGCGTCCTGGGGCAGCGAGTCTCAGCGTTTAATAACGCAGTGTGAAGAAACAGCCCCTTTAGTTTGTTTAAAACCTGCTGTCTGGGTAAATTCACCGTGCACCCCCGGTTCCTGTGGTACGAGAAGAGTGAGGGATTGCTCATTCACTGCCTCTCCAGTTTGTGATTTCAGAGGCCTCAGCTTTGACCCTTCTCCATCAACCTCCTGTCTGGCATCGGGTGGTTTCAGCGTGGCTCCGCTGTGCAGCCAGCCCAGGAGCGGTTCATCCCTGTTGTTATGGTAACAGCTCCATCCATCATCCATCCATCCATCCATCCATCCATCCATCCATCCATCCATCCATCCATCCATCCCTCCCCCAAACAGCACCCACGCTGTGTGCAGGGGTCCCCAGGCGGTGCCTGGCACCCTGCAGGGAGCAGGGGATGTCCCTCCTCCCTTGCCATGGAAGCAGAAGGGCCGCAGGGCTCTGTCTAACACTGCTCCTCTGTGCGGAGGTTACGGGGCCAGGGCTCAGCCCCTGTGAGCATCTCCCCCCCTCCCCGTGCTGGGAGAGGCCAGCCACCAGTCATTATTTGTCCAGCCCACCGCTTCTTGGCAGCAGGAGCAGCCTTCCTCTGTTCCGCGCTCGGTGCTGTCCTCAATCCCACGGTCCCCGTGGCAGGAGCCTGCCCTTGGCCGGGTCCTTGCCCTGCCGTCTCCGGTGTGAGGAGCACGAGATGTGGGGCGATGTCTGGCCCCGTTTGCCCTCACCTCCTCAGCCCCGCGGCTGTGAAACCAGGGGAGCTGTGGGAGCTGTACCGTTTGCCACGGTGGGCTGTGGGAGCTAGCGGGTGCCTGGACCTGGCTCTGCAGGGGCTGGGTGCCTGGGCTGGTCCAGCCCTGGGTGGGCCAGGACCTCCCATCTTCCGGCTGGAAGATGTTTGCCTGGCAGAACGGAGGTTGGGACTTGCTGCAGACTCAACAGGCAGATGCTGATCAGAATCACACCCTGAGGTCAGTGCCCCCCATGCCCCCAGGGAGATTTTCCTCTCCAAGCACCAGTCTTATCGCTGCCCACAGCTGACTGCAGAGGGTGCTGCTGGCTGAGCCTGTGTCCTTCACCCACCCAGCGCCCAGCCTGGTGCTCTCAACCCTGTGCTTTGCACAGCCAGCTCAGCACCTCCAGCCCTCCCCTGCCTTCCTCCCCGTAAAGAGTCAGTTTGCGCAGAGTCCACAATACCCCGCAACACTTGTGTGTTCAGCAGGCTCCCCACGGTAGGGACTCACTGGTTCCTCTGTTCAGGTAGAGCAGAGGGGGAGGCACCAGCGGCTTGATCAGGGAAGACTCCGCACCGTGAGGGGTGACCTCTCGCCTTCCAGGGTTTGACAGGCCGCTCCAAGAGGGAGAGGACCCTTCAGCTTGGCACAGACCGGTGAGGTCTGTGTTTTCAGCCAGAGCTGGGAGGAATGCAGAAGTGCACAATGCCAATCACTCGGAACAGGCACTGCTCGGAGCAGAGGGGGACAGTACTGGCTGCCCAGACCGTCCTCAGGAGAGCAGCGGAAGCCAGAGCCCAAGGGCAGGTCCCAGCCGTGAGCAGATGAATTATCAAAGCAGCACAGGGCACCAGCACTGAGGTATAACCCACTCCGATCTCGTTGGGTTGAAGCAAGCAGACAGGATCTGGGCCGAGCTCTGGGCCCTTTCCTCACCGAAGAGGCCCCAAGGAGAGAAGGAGATGGTACACCCCACGTCGGCACGCTGTACAGAGCGTCAGAGGTGCCCTGAGGCAGCATTACAACAGGCAGGTGACACGACCGCAGTCCTACGCAGGCAAGACCTAGCACAGACGGTGCGACAGACCGGCGGGAGCGGTTTGATTCAGCCCCATCGCAGGGCAGCGCTGCCTGCCTCTGGCTTAGCAGGCAGCTCCCTCGCCTGCCCACGTGCTCGAGCTGGGACTGTAAATATAATTATCACCAGTGTACGTTCGCTGAACGGTAAATCACGGGAGCTCGCACTGACCCGGAAAGCCTGGAGATGGATGCGCAGCTGAGCAGCAAGAGTGGCTCCTGTGCACCTCTCCTGCGACCAGCGCTGCAGCTTCACTGGGCTTGTTTTACGGGCGTGCTGCATCGTTATTATCCTCCACAGCAGCAAGAGGCTGGTAGGAAACACAGCCTGAGAAGCAAAATGTTAGATGCTGCCTGCTGTCTGCACGGCTTCCCAGCGGCAGCAGCTCCTTCGAGATGACTCCGGCACCAGAGCTGTCTTCCTGCCTGGAGCCGTGGAGCAGGCAAAGGGCTCAGTCTCTTCTGCAGGGAGCAGCACACGGCGTGTTCCCCAGCTCCGCAGCATCCCCCCCCCTGGCAGGGGACAGGACTGGGTGTCCCGTTTGTCCCCTGGGGAGAGGCAGAGTCAGCAGGGCCCTGCCCTGGAGCTGACTGCGGGCTGGTGGGATCGGCTCCTCCCAGCCCGGCTCTGGGGAGCAGTGGGCAACGCACGCAGCCGCATGGGCCAGCGATACCTCCCTGCCTGGCCCTGCAGGTCCTCCCCTGTCCTGCGGCTAGGAAATCACCCCTCCTTACTGTTTGCTCCTTGGTTAAATTCCCACGAAGGCTGGACAGGGCCCCTCTCCAGCTCAGCCAGTTTTGCTGTGCTGCCGTGAGCAGCTCCACCGCTTCACCCCAGCAGTGCCCCTCGGTGTGATGAGTCTCGTGCCCGGTGTGTAACCAAGGACCCCTGTGGGAGCAGCAGCTCTCACCCCCAAGCTTGTTGTGTCACCCCTGCCCCTAATTGCATCAGGGCAGGTTCAGACTGGATATTAGGAAGAACTTCTTCATGGAAAGAGTAGTGAGGCATTGGAACAGGCTCCCCAGGGAGGTGGTTGAATTGTCGTCCCTGGAGATCTTCAAAAAACGCATAGATGCGGCGCTCCAGGACATGGTCTGGCAGGCACGGTGCTGTTAGGTTGACAGTTGGACTTGATGATCTCAGAGGTCCTTTCCAACCTTAGTGATTCTACAGTTCTGTGATTCTAAGCAGTGCTTGGGAAGCCCTGCTGTGCTTTAGCTAACTACCCCGCATTCAACCCTGAATTAGCTGGCGAGGGAGCCAGGGGACGTGGGTCACAGACAATCCTGTATGGAGCAAGAGTAGATCTGTTCCCTCTCCCTCTGCCAGGAAATCAGCACCAAGAAGAGGGCCCGATGTTATTGCTAATGCTGTTTGCAGAGCCTCGCTTGAGCCTTCCTAACAGGCTCTGGGGGCCAGGGGAGGTGCAGGCCCTTCCCACCAGTTCACACTATGGATGAGGAAGATGTCATCATCCACTGAGGGCGAGACGTGGGACTGAGTGAACACAAGCCGTGGCCAGGGATCATTTCACCCCGCAGGTTTCCCCAGGGCTTGGTGTGATGCCAGAGCTCCACGTTCCCAGCGGAGCATGACGCAAGGCTTGGCGCAGCACAGCAACCGGCACAACTGGCTCCCGCGAGGGTCTCCTGAGGACGCAGCTCCTCAGGCAGAGCTCTGTGCCAGGGTGGTGGCAGCCTGCGAGGTGCTCGCGTGCCTCCAGATGCAGCCTGCTCCATCTCAGCTGCAGAGCCCGACGCTGAGGGCACTGCAGGAATCCGTGCCTTCGGAACTCCCGGCGGGCACAGGAGCGGGAGAAGAGGCTTCCCATTGCAGCGGCAAAGCAGTCTCTGCCCACCCTGTAGCTGCAGCTTGGCTGCAGCCAGAGAAAGGACGGTGGCAGGAGGGGACTGTCCCTACAGTGACACTGGGTTGGGGTACTGTAAGACATCGTTGCTGCTTCTGCTCTTTCACCACCATTTCACAATCAGTTTTAACTGGGATAATCCAACCCCTCCCTGCTGTCCCTTCCCTCGTCCCACGCGTGGGTGGGTGGCAGCAGGAACAGGGGAATGATCTGGCTAACCCAAGGTGGGGTGGGTCATGGCCTTCCAAGCTGCTCGGAGCCTGCCTGCTCCCACGGGCCGAGCTTCGCGGCAGCGGAGAGGGATTCAGCGTCGGGAGGCGAAGGGAGGGCTTTGATGCTCGGCTGTCTTGTCACCAGGCCTTGGTGGCTGAAGGCAGCTGGACTCAAACAGGAGGAGAAGCGTATCTGGGCTGTCCCTTGGCTCTCCCTTCCCTGGTGGGACATGTCCCGCATCGCTCCCTTGCGCACATAGTTCAGATTCTCGGGCACCCCTGGCTCAGGGCAATGATGCAGCCTGGTGGGTTTGGATGCAGTGAATTGTTTCAGGATGGATCTGAGGTTTTTCTACATCCTGGATGAGGTGAGACTGACGCAGGCTGGCTGACGTTTCATCCAGCTCCCAAACTGACCTGGTTTCCTCCCTGGCAGAAGAGCTGCTGCTGGCCTGGAGCAGCGCGTGGAGCTGCAGGACGGGTCAGGCTGCCCTGGGAACGTGCCATCACCCCCATCCCTGCCTGCAAGACTGGGATGTCTGTAACCACCCAAACCCAGGAGGGAGCTGCAGCGCTCCACGGCTCTTCCCTACTTGAGAGGAGGTTTGGACGTGACCCACCGCTCCACCCTTCCATCCTCTCTCCATGTAGGTCCCAAGGACCCGGGGGTGCCTTCGGGCAGGGCGAGCCAGAGGGCACTCTGGTGGCAGTCCCTAGGCAGCTGATCCCATCTCCGCCTCATGGCTGTAAGGAAGCCCGAGTCTGCATGTCTTGGAGAGCGGTGGCCCACATCAAACCACGCAATCAAGGCATTCCTCAGTGTTGCAAAGACGACGACATCCTTTTCAAGACAGATGTAATTGCCAAAACATCTGCAGGGCAAGTGGCAGCCTTTCGCAGGAGTCAGGGTTCGCCCCCCAAGTCCCTGTCAGGAAAAGCAGCAGCTCTCCACCTCTCCCGTGCTGCTTCTCCGTGCTGCGGAGCCTGCCCCGTGCATGGGGGAACATCTAACCAAGGGAACAGCACCATTGATATCGTATGGCCCTGCTGTGCTTACGTCACGTGGCTCCTGCCCAGCCTCCAGCCAAAAAATGACAGATCTGCTGGATCTGGATCCAGTGTGATCACAGGATCCCATCTGCCACTTTAGAGCAGGAGGTGTTTCTGGACAGCTCTGTGCTTTCGCTGGAGGCTGAGAGGCAGCCTGTCCCAGAGCTGCACTCAGAGCCACCCCTTCTACCCACAGCAGGCTGGGTATGTCCCAGCTGAGGGGTTGTGCTGGGTCCATACCCAGACTAATCCTCACACCAAATCCTGGTGTTGCCCTCGAATGGGTCACCGAGGGCAGGAGCAGTCCATGTGTGAGGCACCACTCCCCTGGCCAGGTAGTGAGCCTGGTACGTCCTGCCCGACACCCCAGATCTGGCCCAGGCCTGCTCCTGCCTCGCCCTCCGCAGCTCTGCCCTTCTCCTGCATCTCCACCAGACCCGTCGTCCCGCTCGGTGCAGGCAGGCAGCAGACCCGGGCACGCCTGCCCCCCCCACCGGTCTCTTCTCATCCAGCCCCCCCCAGCCCAGGCTGTAAAAGTCCAGCCCTGGTAGTCCCGCTGGATCTCCCATCACCAGACCCTGGTTTGCTCCGTGTAGGGAAATGAATAACAACCGGTGACGTGCTGGACCAGTGGGCACAGTGCCCCGGGCTGGGATTTATTCACGGGCTCGGCCACGCTACGCACAGAGAAGGAAAGGGCACTGCTCACCCCAGGAAAGGCTGCGGGGTGCTGGGCTGGCTGGCACCTGGGACAAGGGTGCCCTTGGGTGCTCCATGCTCGCTCCTGCCCCGAGGACAGAGCTGGTGTCACCAGGAGCCCCGGCTGGCGTCCGGCATTTTGCAAAGGTTCCTCCTGGAAGGTGAAGCCCCCCTCTCCCCA
>VWZZ01006294.1:633374-646955 GCA_013399095.1 Psophia crepitans | reverse complement strand
GGTATTGCCTGGCTCGTGCGTGTGTCGGAAAGGAGTCGCGGTGCGTGTTTGCCCTGCCTCCAGCGGCCCTTCCTTTCACGCTAATTTGGGCCGAGCTGCGTTTCTGTCAGCCCCCCTGTTTGTGGGTTGGTTTTTTTTAAATAAATCTTTTATCAAGCTCTTCAAGAATGTTTCTGCTTTGAAATCACGACCGGGTAGATGCACGTCCCTACAGTGACTCAGGGGGGAGGTCCTTCGTTCCCTAAAAATAGTCCTAATTCTCCAAATCTTTCAAGCTGGAGAGCACTGTCTGGGCACCCGCAGCAGTTTAAAGCAGCTTCTGCAAGGCATGTGGAGATAAATATGGTGAAGGGGGAGTCTGTGCCTTTCTCTTTTCCTCCTTTAACACTGAGCAGTGATCCCTAATCTGTTGTTAATAGCTGGAGCAGGTTTCTGCTAAGCACTTTGTAAGAAACAGAGCAGGAAAGTGTCCTTCGCGCCTGCTGCTTGCACATTACCGCTACGGGCATGAGGTTTTTCTTCCTTTAGGCTTGTTGGTTGGTACGGGTACTGAACACCGCAGCAGCGTGGTCTTGTAAAGAACAGCAGACTGCTGCTTTCCGTGGTGTGCCTGTCGGATGGGGTCACTGGGCCCTGCAGAAGTAACCCGGGACGGGCAGCAAAGCTGCTTCGGGAAGACACTCGATGCCCCGCTGCCAGGACATGCGTTCATGTTACTCGCTTGGTCTCTCCAGGGACGCTCCCCGCGGCGTTCGGTGCCGAAGGGCTGGAAGCGCAGCCATGATTTCAGAAGTGCGGTGCTGGGCATTTCCCAGCTGACTTGGTGCTTTGTGCCTGTCGCTCATGCAAACGTGGAATTAAAGTATTTGTCACAGCAGAAAATATCCATGGCAACCAATTCGGCAGTTCCGTGAATCTCCACGATTTTTGAAGTTGCCCTTTTTCTGGAAAATGCACAGGAGTGGTTCCACCAACATTTTTTTTTCAGGTCTTCTGCAGCTCTCAGGAGTGATGGCTCTTCTTGGAAACGGGTGAAAAACACACGGGTCCCAGTCCAGAAGATGGGGTGAGTTTGGGTGTATCTGGCTCCAGATCAGACAGGGGTGGCTGAGATGCGCTCCTGCCGGTCGGACAGAGGTGTGCCCCGTAGCTCCAGACGGACTGTGCGCGAGCGGAGGTGACGTGGTTAAACGAGCACCTTTTTGTCTTAAAAATGTGGAGATGATGTCAGTGGGTGGGGGTGTCACCCATGCCTGCAGCTCAGTGTGAGTTGATGGAGTTAAGCCTTTAGTTTGAAGTCGTTTTTGGAGGCACGCAGGCGCGAGCGCTGGGGCTGTGCACTTCAGGATCCTCATCCTTTACTCTTGGAAGACCGAGACCTTCAAGCTTTGCCGTTCCCACGTGCGCGTGGTACCGTGACCGATGCTGGGTGCTGTTTATTCACCGTTTATTGTCCCTGAGTTACCGCTGGGGTGTTCCCCAGCAGAGCTTGTGGAGCAAAAACTACGACAGGTTTATGGCGCGTGGTCAGGTGAAACTAATATTTGCCTTTATTTTATCCAGGCGGTTTTTCCTTCCCTTGTCAGCTGAGTCTCTCCATGGTCTGTGTTGGTGCGAGGCGACTGCAGGTTCCCCAGCTCCGAATCACTCCTAGGATGTAATTTTTATACGCAGGAGGGAAGAGAGTACTGGAACCTGTTTTGTGGTGGTACGGGAGGTGACAATCGTCTTAACCCTGTATAATGACTACTGAGCGTGCCCGGCACGCTGTCGGCTCGCCGCTGACTTGTCTGGTGCTTTCCCTGCCTCCGACAGCACGTGCGGTCCCCCTTGGAAGCCGGAGTAGTGTTGGTGCTCGCAGTATCTCATCAAGGACTGATTAGGAGTACGGTGTGGCTTGGTATCTGTTACTGTGTAGTGTTTGAACATATAATTTGATTTTTTTTTTTATAGACGTGATAGGATTACACCGCATTAGTCCCAGTGTTTGCTTTGTAATGTCTTTATTAACGGGTGAGTGTGCTCGCAGCCAGTCCGCGGCTGATGGCAAACGGAGCAGAGACGCTGCTACGTCAGAGGGCAGGTCTGGGTTTCTGGGGGACCGCGGCAGGCTGGAGAAACGGGGTGATGGGAACCTGGTGATGTTCAGCAGAACGCGAGCCCTGCCCCGGGGTAGCTGGCTGGAAGGGGACTTGGCAGAAGAGCCCCTGGGGGAGTCTGAGTGGCCAACGAGGCAACCAGGGGGGATCAGAGATCAGCTGCCTCTTTGGCTGGCAGATAGCCAGCGTGTCGAGGGGAGGGACCATCCCCTCTGCTTAGCACTGGGGAGGCTTCTCTGGGTCCAGTCTGGGGCTCCCCAGGGTGAAGCTGGAGGGATGTGGGTGTGCTCAGAAGGGGAGACAGTGCTGCCCACAGTTCTGCCGTGGGAGGGTGCGAAGGGCTCCGCTCGCCACAGGGTGAGGCGATGGGCTGCTACCAGTGCGTGGGAAATCCTGCACGAACACAAAGAAACGTATTTTAATTGGGAGGGGTGGGGGCTGAATCCCAGGATTGTGGTCTGGAGAGGGGGAAGAAACTCGTGGCTGTGTTCAAGCTATGGCTGGACAAGGT
Source organism: Psophia crepitans (assembly GCA_013399095.1). NCBI lineage: Eukaryota > Metazoa > Chordata > Aves > Gruiformes > Psophiidae > Psophia > Psophia crepitans. Next base: position 644,345 of record VWZZ01006294.1, on the reverse strand, counting down.
CCTGAGCAACCTGGCCTGGCTGCTCCTGCTCAGGGCAGGAGGCACCCACAGGCCTCCGAGGTGCTTGCCAGGTTCAGTGGATGTACCACTCTGTCACCGTTTGGTTTCTGATGCTTAAAACTTGGTAAGTTTGCTGTCAGCTCTCCAGGTATTGGTGGAGGTTGATGCATGCGCTGGCAGCCCAGAAAGCCCCCCGTGTCCTGGGCTGCATCCCCAGCAGCGGGACCAGCAGGGCCAGGGAGGGGATTCTGCCCCTCTGCCCCGCTCTGCTGAGACCCCCCTGCAGTGCTGCCTCCAGCTCGGGGGGCCCCAGGGCAGGAAGGACACGGAGCTGCTGGAGCGAGTCCAGAGGAGGCCCTGGAGACGCTGCGAGGGCTGGAGCCCCTCTGCTCTGGAGACAGGCTGAGATTCTGGGATTCTAAAAACCCAGTCACATCTGTGACTTGCCAGGGCCAGGGGAGCCCGGGTGATTCCTGTGTCTGGGCGCTTTGGGCTGTTTCGGAGTCTCCCCTGCTCCTGCTGCAGGGGGTTCACTGCGTGAAACCTTTGTTTATTCTCTGATACTCCCTGGCGTACAGAGAGCGGATGTTCTGCTGCATCCTGGTCCTCGGCTTGTCCCCGCTAATGCACCCCATGGGTGAGGGTCAGGCCACAGCCCAGGGAGGTGAGGAAGGACGGGGTGCAGGATGTGTCCCTTGCCTCTGGGCCTCGTCTCTGCCTTGTGTTCAGAAAGGAGCAGGAGCCACTTAGAAATATGAAAAGCCGCTTTGGTGAGAAATGGGGACGCTGGAAAGCTCAGCACAGCTCGAGCGATGGAATTTCACTGGGTGCTTGGTGTCGGTTCTGAAGTCAGTTTTTTAATAGTGCTGAGAGTTCGGCTTTGTAAAAGCTCATGCTGCTCTTCCAGCCTTCACAGCCCTTGATTCCTGCGCTGTTGTGGCTGCACGACTTCTGAAAACCAAAATCAGTACGGTTTTATTCTCTGAAGTTAGAAGTTAGCCCCTAAATTGAGGGAAGAGCGTCCGCCTGGCGCTGGGGCAGCCCGAGGACGGGCAAGCCGATACAAATGCACGTCTGCAAATCTATGGCGTGATTAAGCTGCGCTTTAACGGCGCGTCGTGGTTGCGTTAGCTAAGGCTGATAGTGAACATCGTCGTCTGCTGGGGTGCTTCGGGGGAGGGCTGGGTTTCTGATCCCTTTAGGAAGAGGATTTGCTTCTGAAAGACAAGAATTTTAATATTCCCTGTTTGCTTTTGTCTGTGTAGCCTCTGGGACATCCCAGCCGTGACGCTGCCCTTGCGCTGTTCTCCACGGATCCTGTGTTTTTCTGTAGGGAGCGTGCACTGGCTTGAAGCATCTGCCCCTTCCTCTCTCGGGCCCTTCCTTTTACCCCCCAAGAAGAGCGGTACCCCCTCCCGCTTTGACGCGGAAGGCCCGTGGATGCGAGCTCCTCGGAAGCTGAGCTTTACATTTGGCAGAGCCCTCACAAGCCATCCTTTGCTGCCCGGCAGTAAGCTGATTTTTTCCTCCCTGCAGCCCGTGGGCATCCAGCCCTGAATTGCCACTTCCTCACGAGGACGCAGCCCTGCTCAGATAAGAACCATCATCACAGGGCCGAACTGAATTCTGCCTCACGTCCGCAGCCCTAAGCCGCCAGCGCAGCGCCGTAAGGAAATACCGGCCTGCCCGTGTCCGATAGTCCCCTTTTTGGGGGTGCTCCGGGTCAATCTGTTACCTGTCACCCCCGGCTTTGGAGGGAGCGTCAGGCGCGTGCCGTGGGACCTGTCCCATCAGGGTTTTTACGTTTGATTTTTCAATGCGTGATACCTTAATGGGCTTAACGATTGCGGGAGGCAAATTCCGCAGAGGGGGCAGGGAGGTTTAGGGAAGGATCCCTGCGGGTGCTGCAGGGCGGCGTTGGCGGCGGAGCTTTGCTGCCCGAGGTGGCTGCTGCGGGGGCCCCGCGTTACCCAGGCTGAAACGGGAGCGCGAGCCTTGTAATCTTTAACGTAGCGTGGTTTTAACGTTTCTGAGATGTTTCCCTGCTGAACATTTACAATTCTGTGTTTTTAGGAGGGAAGAATTTGTGAAGTAACCAGCTTGAATGCCCACAGTAAGCTGGCTCCTAACTGCAGCAGGCGTTCCCCTGCAGCAGGGTGCTGGGGGGGGGAGGTACGTTTGTCTCGCGCTCAGCGCACCATTCCTTAATCGTTTTTGCTCTTTTATTTCCTTTACAAGGCAAACGAAGCTAAATCTAGCACGCCTTTTGTCCCACGCCTCATGTGAGTAAACTCCACTGTTACCACTAGGTGTATTTTCACGTTACAAACTGTGGTTTATTTACGGCGCTGCTGGTTTCCCTGCGCCGGTGATTTTATATACAGCTAACCGAGCGCCAGTAGCGCACGAGGCGTGTGTTACGGCAAACCCACCTATTGCCAGCAGCAATAAACACATTCCCTGCCCAGAGGTGGTTTTGTCCATCAGCCCTTTGCGCCACCCGCACCCGGGATCGCTACCTTGCGTTGCGGTCGGCAGCAGGGCGTATGTGGCTTTGGGTCGGTGGGCTCAAAATCCCCGTCCGGTTTCCGTGCGCTCCCGCGGTTGGAACGAGCGAGGGCTGGTTGTGCTGCTTGCTGTGAAGTGCACCTTGGGTCTGTTCAATTTAACCTCGCGCAGAGCGTTTCTGCTGCGCCGGAGCTCTCTGCAAAGAACCTGCTCCCGTCTGCAAGCGTTGTGGTCTGAGTGGTTTAGTTTAGTCTTAGAACAGAGCATGAAGCTGATGTGATCTGGCTCGCTACTGGGGGGAAAAGGAGTGTTTTACTGCTTTTTCACGGCTGTGTACTCCTGAAGATGTTCCTACAGGACTGTGGGAAGATTTCCGACGGTGGCCTGCCTTCTGTTCCCTGCTACAGCGTTTCTTTTTACCTCTGGTAAAATAGGTTTAAACCTTCAATTTTTTTTTTTTCAACTGCTTTTCGTCCTGCACCTTGTTACAGGAATAAAGAAGTAAAAGTGGGTCGAAAGGTAAGAAAAAGGAATTTTCATGCGTAAAAGCACTTTGGTGCATCCTGGGAGGCAAGGAGAAGGATGAGCACAGCTTCATTTTTCACCTGCATGATGTTTTGCTCTGAAAACCGGCTCAGCTGGGGCCATCCTCCTCTGGCAGGGAGACTTGCCGTGCCCTCCCGGCAGAGCTTTGGGCTCTGTTGGTGGAAACCTTCCGGCAGCCGAACCAGGCTGAGACCCCCAGACTCAGGGTCCTTCCTGGCAGCTGCCAGCCACGGGACCCGTGTCACTGTCCTGCCAGCGCCGCCTCGGGCTCGCTCGAATGGAGGAGCACGTCTGTGCGGAGGGTGGCTTAGTTTATCTTCTCCTGTATGGAACCTGCCCTAACGCTTCCGTATAAATGTTTGGCTTCGCTACATCATACTTCAGAGCTGTGCCACAGAATTCAGCTCTCTTCTGTTGGCTGGAGAAAGCTTCAAGCTGTGGAAAAGCTCCAGAGAACTGGTTTCCTTCTGATGCTGAGCTGTACCTGTCAATGTCTGTTTTTGAAGGTGTAGCTCTCCACATCTCCTGCCGTACCGGGGGTCTATCAGCGCCCTGGTAGCTGCTATCTGTCTGCTTCTTCTGTTCCCATTCCTGTGTTTCTCTGCGCTGGGGAAGTAACTGGCTGTTGGCCCTGTTTTACTTCGTCCGGTGTAAATTGTCCTGATTAGCAAACAAATACTTTATTCTATCTGAAGCAGTCTAATTTTGGAATTGTTAGAGCAGCAGAGGAGGCAGGCGTTGAGAGAAGGTAAGCGTTCGATGTGTCTCCTATGGAACAGAACGTGGCTGAGGTCTGAAAATAAACTGTTCCCAGCCCCGTCCCTTTGATGGGAAGTGCTGGACACCCGCTCTCGGGGACGGAGGTTTTTCTGCCCTTCACGAAGCTCCAGGGCCCGGACCTGCCGTGGGGCTTTGGGACTCGCCGGCAAAATCCTTCTGCTTCCCCGGAGCTGAGCTGGGTGGCCGGGGTCCTGCTCGCCTGGCCGAGCAAAGCCTGCTTGTGTGTAAATGTGGTTCTGCTCGTTAACCGCTCGTTTGCCCTCCTGTGCCTGCAGCGGGCCGCTTCGGGAATCCCTGGGCTTCCCAGAGCCAGGAAAAGGTGGTGACCTGTGTAAGTGCTGATGCTGCTTCTGTCGGTGCGAACCTGGCACGCGGTGGGAGGGACAGGGCGGCAGCTGATGCTTCTTGAGACGGTGTCCTGCGAAGCATGGGCTGGGAGCCGAGCTCCGGGGCTCGCCTGGAACCGGAGGGGCAGGGAGCTGGGGAGGAGGGCATGTCTCGGACTGTGCTCAGGTATTTCTGCAGGAACAAAGGCTCCAAGCGCCTTGTTGCACCATGGGAGCTTTCTTGCAGCACGGTGCACTAAAATAACACTGAAAGTCGGTTTGAGCGATTGGGAAATTCGCTGGAAGCTGTAACTCCTCCTCGTCCAGGCAGGAGAGCAGTCCCCTGTGAAGGGCACTGACTTCACCTTCCCTCCTGGCCGGGCGTTTAACTCCTCCGCTCCTGGTGACCCACGTATCGCCCCCGAGCACGGCCCCCAGCGCAGGGAGCTGGCGTGACTCGGATCCCCGAGGCAAACCTCCGGAAGCGCCCGCAGGTGCTGCCTTGGGTTGTCCCGGGCTGTGTGCGGGGGGCAGGGGTGTCCCCCGTGCCGGGAGCGGCCCCCCCGTCCGTCTGGCGTTTCCTTTGTGGAGGTAAAAACAGTAACAGCCTCAGCCCGTGCTTGCTGCTTATTTTGGGGTTTTGTCACAAATTACATGATACAATATAAATGATGTGTAATAATACAATGTATTACTGCTGATACCATATATATGATGTAATGCACTATACGTGTGATACAATATAAATGAATTGTGTCATATATGTATACACACATAAATCCTGTATATACGAAACCCCTAACCTTAATACCTTGCTCTCACCATTATACCTNCCCTGGGAGGGTGCTGAGGCCCTGGCACAGGGTGCCCCGAGAAGCTGTGGCTGCCCCTGGCTCCCTGGCAGTGCCCAAGGCCAGGTTGGATGGGGCTTTGGGCAGCCTGGGCTGGTGGGGGGTGTCCCTGCCCATGGCAGGGGGTGGCACTGGGTGGGCTGGGAGCTCCCTTCCCACCCAAACCAGTCTATGGTTCTATGCTTCATCCTTGATTGCCTTGGCTGACGGTGATGAGCAGTGTTCCCCTAAGGAGGGGATGGTAATGAGAACGTAACCTTTCAGGAGGAGGGCTGGGGGCTCTAAGGCTGGAGGACTGGCGTTGGGTCTCGCCGGCGAAGCAGCTGAGATGTGCCAGCTCTGTCCAGAAGCTGTTGGCCAAGGTCACTCGGGCACCTGTCCGCAGGGTTTGGTGCGAGAGGTCTGCCAGTCCGAATGAGGGGCCACTAAGCAGGTAACTGCTGATTCCTGTTGTAAAAAAGAAAAGCTCTTGGCACCGCCAGTGGCCGCAGAGCCAGCTGCCAAAATTCTTTGTGTTTTGGGTAGTCTCGTAAGGAAAAGTCTTTCATCGTGTCACACTGCCCCCTTTGCTTACGTCGCAGCCATGGTTGAAATTCCAGCTTGCATTTTCCCCTCTCCGTTTTGTCAGTTCTTAAGGGGAAAAAATATAAAGCTCTGTTTGCTGGACCGCTAACCTCCGCACTCCTCAGGAGCGCGTCCTCGAAGGGTCATCTCATCAGTTCGGAGGTGACGGAGGTCGTGGGGTACCTTGTATAGGTAAGTGTCTCTCTCGGTTTTCAGGCTCATGCTCCCTGCTTCTGCACAGCCTTGGGTGGGGATTTTATGCCCGCTACCCAGCGACCTGGATCGGTTCTGAAGGGCGGGCAGCTGCCTGTGCCGCCCCCTGCGAACAACAGGTCGTTGCTGCTGAAAGCAGGGTACGCTGACTGTAGGGCTGAACGCCTGTTTTGTCCTGGAGTGAAGTTTCTGGGTGGTTGCAGGGGGTGTTGGAAGACGCGGTTGTCTGCGGACGTTGAGTATTTATGCCTTGAGCAGAAGCAACTGCTCGTCACGTTGGGTGAGAAGGTGCAAGCGAATGACCCGCTCTCCAGGTCCGCCCTGGGCGCACGCCCAGACGCCAGCCCTCACGCCGTGTAAACCCGTAGCAGGGTGGTTGTGGAACCGGGGAGTTGGCAGCTGAGGGCTGGGAAGCATCAGGTTGGGTTTTAAATGTGAAATTTTAGCTTTGTCGTCTTGTGCCCAGGGCTTGAAATAGAGGAAGAAATATGTGTGCATGCCCACACGGCCTTTGTGTCTGTGTATCTGTCCATGAGAAATATTCCCTGCAGAAGGAAATTTGGCCCTAGAATGTTAGCTTTGTTTGAAAGGTGGCGAAAAGTCAGAAGTGTGATGACTTTAATGTCCCGTTTGAGGTCACGGGCTGTAATTCCTGCCGTGTGTCTGACAAAAATTTCTTTGGTTCTCAAAACATGATAATATCTTGCATGAAGAGAGCTGCTTGCAGTGGTGTAAAAGTTCTTGGAAGCAAGCTCTTCCGTCTGCGCTCGAGCTCAGAAAGACGAGGTGAGGCTTGTGCTCGAAGCACGTACCCCCCAAAACCCGGCAGTCCGAAAGCCAGGACTGCCGTACCAGTCGGAATATTCCAAGTATGAAGGACCGTCAGTGGAACAGGAGCAAAAGTCAGGTCTTAGTGCTGACTGTGCAGTGCCCTGTGCGCTCTGGCGTGCTTGGATGTCGGGGTGAGAAACCATAAACACGAGCTGGCTGCGGCTGGTCTTTATTCCGATCATTTAACGCCATTCCCGAGGGCTGGGGGGCCGGAAAAAAGCAGGGACTGTAACGAGAGAAATTAATGTTCGAGGCTCCCAGCTGCTGCTCCGCATTTCTTTCAGCGGTCTTGTGCACTGAGCGTTTGTCAGATGAACCTTGTGTGTGGTCATCTGGGACCACAGCATCTGGGTCGTGCTTAAAAATGAGCTGCCGAGCAGGTCAGCGTGCGCCGCCCGGGTCTTCATCCCGACGGTGGAGGTGAGGGTGTTTGGACCTTCCCTAAACCTTTAATGGATGCAGTAAACGTGGCAGCAGCGCTGCCTGCAGGTCTGGGGGGGTTCCCCCCCACCCCTGAAACTTTAGCATTTTTGCTCGGAAAGCAATGAAAGCAGTAAATTGGGGTGCTTCCTCTGGCAGCTTTAGAAGAGGCGAGGAGGGTTTGTAATGGGGTTCTCTCGAACGCTGAGCGTGTGCCCCCCTTCTGCGGGCAGCCCCCCTGGGCTGTAAGCTCCGGGCCGGGCTGGCGTTGCAGTCTGGCACTTTCTGGTGCCAAATTGTGTTTGTAGCTACCAGAAACCTACCCCAGAACTGAGGTTTCACCTTTGGGAACTACATCGAGGCAACTGGTTGGAGAAGAACCTAAGCAGGAGGAAATCTGGTGCGTTGAAAATAAAGTCACAGACTGGTTTGGGTGGGAAGGGACCTCCCAGCCCATCCAGTGCCACCCCCTGCCATGGGCAGGGACACCCCCCACCAGCCCAGGCTGCCCAAAGCCCCATCCAACCTGGCCTTGGGCACTGCCAGGGAGCCAGGGGCAGCCACAGCTTCTCGGGGCACCCTGTGCCAGGGCCTCAGCACCCTCCCAGGGAAGGATTGCTGCCTCCCAGCTCAGCTCCAGCTCCCCTCCTGCAGCTTCAGGCCCTTCCCCTTGGCCTGGCCCCCCCTGCCCTGCAACCAGCCCCTCTCCAGCTTTCCTGCAGCCCCTGCAGGCACTGGCAGGGGCTCCAAGGGCTCCCCGCAGCCTTCTCTGCTCCAGGCTGGACAAGCCCAGCTCCCTCAGCCTGTCTCCAGAGCAGAGGGGCTNGGGGGGCTCTCTGGGCTGCCAGCGCACACTGCCGGCTCATGGTGAGCTTCTCATCAAGAAGAACCCCCAAGTCCTTCTCCTCAGGGCTGCTCTCCAGCCATTCCCTGCCCAGCCTGGAGTTGTGCTTTCTCAGGTGAGGGGATGTGCTGAGGGCGTTCTTGGTGCTAAAAACAACTGTCCCCCCCAGCAGCTTTTGTCCTTGTGCCTAATGGTGTGCTGGTCACCAGTGGCGTCGTTGCAGGAGATGCAGCTCCACGTGCAGAGCCCAGCTTGCTGCACCGTCCCCGTGCCCGACTGTACAGCAGCAGCTTTGCCCAAGCTGCTGGCCTCCTGGTTTGGATTTCTGGGCTGCGATGGGTAACTGCGTGTCACATCCGCCGTATTAGCGCGGGCTGACTGCTGTAAATGGGACGCTCAGCGCTCTGGTGCGCTCTTGCCGGCCCTGCTTCTGGCCAAGTCCTGGGGTATTTTCCCGGTTTGCTTTGCTTTGCTTTCCCTGCATTGAGTTCTTTTACAGCCTTTAATTCTGCTTCTGCTGAAGGGGAGGACTACAAGCCCTTTTTGGTTGGCTGCAGCGTCGGAGCGAAGCTGTGGTTGTACAGTGTCAGGCCAGCACGGAGACCTTCTGCCCTGCGGGACAAGGCGACCGCTCACCCTGGGGAGCACGTGAAGCCACTGCCCCAAACCAGCGGCTCGGAGCTCTTCTGGGCCCCCCGTATCAGCCGGGGCCACCACCAGGCTCTGCAGAGGTGCAGAGGAGATATTTTACCAGTGAGCAGCCCCGCTCCTCCCACCATGGCGCACTTCTTAAAAAAATTGTTTTATTTTTTGTTTTGGTTTTTTTTCTTTGTTTTTTGTTTTTTTCCATTCAAAGCCCCAACACAAAGCCCCTTCCCGAGACCATACCTCATGCCTGCTGCTGCCTGCGTGATGGCTTAGGTGTTTTTTCCTCCTGGAACGCCACTGCTGAGGTTTCCTGGCAGAAAAACGGGTGCTGTCCACGTGGGAGAGTCATAAATGTGTTGTAAGAGCTAGTCCTGAAGAGTCCTCTTAGAGTATCCTTGTATTTGGGGTGGAAGTCACCGTGGTGGGAGCCCAGCAGAAGCAGCAGACCTCCTTGGGGCAGGGAACTGGGGCCCGTCTGTGCATTTTGATGTGGTTCTGATGTTAGCAGTAAAAGCATTTCCAGGTCTGTGTGCGTTTACATGTGCTTCACACGCTGTTTTCTCAGGCAGCCAGAGCCCCTGTAGGCGAGGCTGCCCGCTGACGAGCCGCGCGGGGCCCGCTGCGCCGCCTGACCGGCAGGTCTGCCGTACTTTGGAACAAGAAGCGAAGCGGGGGGGCAGCCTGGGTGGTTTCAGAGACGTTTCAGCCTGGCAGCGCTGTCGCTGCTCTTGACCTGCTCATCGATTAAACGCATACGCTTTGCCAGCAGTGAGTTTTCAGGGACTCGCTGTTCAGGTTGAAGATGTTTCCTGCCTGAGAGCGCTGACGTATGCGAAACGTGCTCGTGAGGTTTTCGCATTGAACCTTCCCGGCACGCAGTGCCAGGGACGAGCGCGGTGCCTCGTCCTACCCTGCAGCGCCGTGGGTGGGAGTGTCTTCCTGACAAATTACCTTCCCCGAGCTGCCTTGTAGGTTTATTTGCTCTCTGTGAAGCAGGGAGAGATGAGCTCTATTTGTCAACGACGCGAAGCAGAAACGTCTCCTGGTTTTTTCCTCGCAGACTTGCCCGGCGCTGGGGTCGCTGCTGCAGCCAAACTAAAGTGGCAAAGCACCGCGGAAAGGAGCGTGAGATCCGGGTCGCTTCCCTTCCTGCCACTGTCTTTCTACAGGGCAGGTTTGTGCTCAGGTCACCCCTAAACCCTTGGTTGGTGACCATGTGCTGAGCCTCATGGGCGTCGGGTCACGCGCAGAGGTAGCGCCTCGTCCCGGAAGCCGATTTGGGAAGCTGCTGCCTCGGGCGGAGGCGGGAGGGGGAATTGTCCCGTGATCTGCGAAGGCGGTGGGTGCCCGCTGAGGATTGCAGCCTGGATTGCCGGCTTTTCCCCTTAAATCTGCTCGGCACTAATCTGTGCCCATCCCGACTGCGGCCAGTTGCAGATTAACCGGCCTTTAAATAGAAGTAAATCGTGTCTCTCTGCAGAAATGTCAGTACAGCGCTTGCCGTGCGCTCCTTTGGGGCTTGTTTGTGATTTGGTAGGTTTGGGAAAGGGAAAAAGAGGAAGAAAGAAAAACCGAACCCCAAACCAACCCCGAGCTGCTGGTCACGTGGAGCTTGTGGTTTGGGAGCGCCGTGCTGAGCCAGCTTGCGATGTGCCGAACATGAACAGTGCTCACTGCGCGAGCTGGGAAAGCGCCGCCCGAGCCAGACGCTTGCTTTCTCTTGGGAGTTGGTGTTCTGGAACTGAGTCGTCTTAAAAATCCTTTTTCCTCAACCCAAGGGAGAGCAATAACCCCAAGAGGTCTGGCGGCGTGTCCACGCTTGCATCGCCTGTACCTCAGGTGCGTGAGCTTTTGGCCTCGAACCCAGTCGTGAAGTGCTTCTGGAATTCCTTGCAGGTAAAAGTGAACGCAGAGGTTTCGCTGGCTTTATACCCCAAATTATTCTAACAGAGGAGGTGCAAAATTCCACACGTGCAGATGGATTTCTGTAACCCAGCTGCAGGGCTGCTCTGGGTGAAATATTTCAAACGTTGCTGTATCGACAACAGGGTGAGGGTCACTGTGAAACTGAGCACCGAATTTCAGCGTGGATGGACTGCTCGGGCTCGGAGGACCCAAAGCGGCATGATGCTGGGCTGGAAGTTCTGCTGCAGGGCTGGAAGCTGGTGCCGAGGTGTGGAGGGAGCAGCTGGCTGGCGTTGGGCGATGCTGGGGGGGGCGGTGGTGGCACAACAGCCCTTTGTTGGCAGGGTGAGGCGGGGAGCGCGGCTCCTGTCCCTGTGCCCTGTGCGAATGCCGGCCGTGCCTCTGGGGTCACTGAGGGATCGGAGAGCTCAACCTAATCCAGATCATAGAATCACAGAATCACAGAACCTTCTGAGCTGGCAGGGCCCCCCCAGGCCCCCCAGCCCCACCCCCGGCCCCCCCCAGGCCCAGCCCC